>OY744604.1:88307793-88784924 GCA_963556255.1 Allolobophora icterica | reverse complement strand
ATGCCATCAAGCACCTCCACCGTCTGTCCTCTCAAAGCGCCCTCATACTATTGAGATCGTCTTTCGGTGCCCCCCGGATCAGCCACCTGCTGCGATGTTCTCCGTGCGCTGGTCATCCAACTCTGGAGCAGCTTGATAACATCATGCGAGGAGGCCTGGAATCTATCGTTAATATCAAACTAGATAACATCAAGTGGTTACAGGCTACACTGCCCATCAGATTTGGCGGTCTTGGTATGAGAAGGGTTGGGTCGCTGGCTTCTTCCGCCTATATGGATTCAGCTGCGACAACCCTCGTACTCCAGTCCGCCATTCTCGACCGATGCTTGGTGGTGGATGACCCCCATCTGTGGGAGTTAATGACAGTCCGTAGGGAGACACTCCCACCTTGTGTCGACCCTATGCCAACCAAGTAGGCTATCTGGGATAGACCGGTGGTTGAGGCGGACAGATCGGCGGTTTGGGCGGGTGCCGACAAACCATCGGACCGGGCACGCTTGCTGGCAGTCGCATTTCCACATTCCGGTGACTGGCTGTCTGTTTTACCAATTCCCTCGTGCGGCCTGTGCCTGAGCAATGAGGCGGTGCGTGTGGCGGTCGGCCTGCGCTTGGGCCTCGATCTCTGTGGCCCCCATCGGTGTGGCTGCGGAGAATTGGTTGGTCCTGACGACCAACATGGCCTCGTCTGTCGGTTGGCTTTCGGGCGATCTCTTCGCCATTATGACATCAACGACATAGTCTGGCGAGCCCTTCGGAAGGCTGAGGTCCCGAGTACGAAGGAGCCGTCTGGCTTGTTCCGTACGGATGGCAAGAGACCGGACGGGGTCACAATGGTTCCGTGGGCGGCGGGTATATACTTGGCCCGGGACGCCACGGTGATACACACCTGTGCGGCATCCTACATTGCTCACACACCAAATGCAGCGGGGACCGCGGCGGAACAGGCTGCCATTCGTAAAGCCGAGAAATATTCAAAGCTACCACCGTCCCACCTATTTCTGCCCATTGCCTTCGAAACGTTGGGGCCAATCAACGCTGCCGGGGCCGATTTCATTCGCGAGGTCGGCCGGCGCCTTTCAGCCGCTTCAGGGGAGCCGAGAGAGGGCACTTTCCTTTTCCAGCGCCTTTCCATCTGCATTCAACATTATAATGCCATCGCATTCCGTGGCACATTCAGGGACTCAACGGAGGACGAGGCCTGATTTCCTGGAAATAACATAACAACAAATTAATATCTAAGTCCCCAAGGGATCATATGTACCTTGGGGCAAAAAAAAAATAATAATGCTGCTACTACTACTACGACTACTACTACTACTACTACTACTACTACTACTACTACTACTACTACTACTACTACTACTACAACTACTACTACTACTACCACTACCACTACCACTACCACTACTACCACGACTACGACGAATACTACTACTGCTACTACAACTACAGCAACTACTACTACTTACATTAGCAACAGTGCAAATATTATGCTTTCAATATATTGTCGAGTTGAATAATTTTACCTGCAATGTCCAGGCAGAATCCATTGAGCTTGCTACGGATAGTTCCTGTTCCTGGGTCGTCGTAAAATTGCTGGGCGTCTGTGCCGTTATGATGGTATACAGAAATCAACGCGCCTGCATTCTTATTCCCATCTTCCACATCCAGTACAAGCCCTCCAGTACAAGCCCGCTGAAATTGCTTCTTATGAAATAATACTGAAAGCAGAAATGAATTCACGTCATCGTCGAAACAACTATAGCAATTATATTGCTACATGACGTACACTTAGTAAAATAGGACTCCTGAATGGTGGTTGAAGGTTTTTTATTCAGTTCTTCGCTTCATTCTGGCCATGCGGGATAAGGCTGCCGATTAACTCTGTTTCTGATTCACCAGAGTTGAAAACGTTAGCCATCTGAGTGATTGTTGTCTTGTATTTTCAGGTGTGGATCACATCTGAGAAGTTCTATGTAAGTAAGAACTTATGATAACGAGCCGCGCTTCCGGCATCGTGGCTAACCTGTCAAAATTCTAGCAATTTAAAATGTGATCCGAAGGTCTCATAATTTCGAGTATACATTCAAGATCATCTATACCTGGTTTCCTCGATATTCGGCAACCCCAACAATGCAGTGTCGACCCAATACGGGCGCGTAGTTAAAGAGTAACTTCTATTGCGCCGTTTTCTAATGCACAAGAGTCACCGAGTTTTAAAGAGTTTTAACTATTCAAGCTTTTATATCGCTTGAGTTCCCGTAGAAGAAATATATAGGAGTGGAGCTGCGTGTGTATATATATATATATTATGGTGTTTTTATGGTACACGTGATATTTTCAACTCAACGATTTTTTTAACGGCCAGTTAGAAATATCATTCAAAGGGGAGCTCGTTCCAGAGGCGTGGTGCTCTGTTGGATTTGACTGGGTTGGAGAACTTGGGATGAGTTGTGACCGGATATCGAGAAAGACTTAAATAGGAGGAGGATCGGGTGGAGCGGGTTGCCTGGATGGTGAAGAGACCGCGGAGGTACTTGGGCTGGATATATTGTAGGGAGTTATAGGTTAGTGATAGGACTTTGAAGTGGATTCACTCTGGGATTTTTAGCCAATGTAGAGGTTTGACTTTTGGATAAGTTGCAGACGCTTGATTTTGGTGGATTCAAGATTGAGGAAGAGGGAATTGCTGTAATCAATGAACAATAGAGGTAACAATGGTAGAGGCAGTTTTAAGGTCGATCTTGGGCCGGATGCGACGGTCACAAATGTGTCTGAAGCAGGAGCGCGAGAGGTTTGAGATGTGGTTAGAGAAGGAGAGGTGTGGGTCACAAGTAATGGACGGGAGGGGGTCCGATGTGAAAGGTAAGAAGCGATGAGTTAGTCGATAGGTGTATGGAAGGGTTAGGGCTTTTCTTTATATTATCAGGAAGGCCTAGGATTATGAATTCTTTTTTGGAAGGTTAAGGCAGAGGAGATTGGATGACATCCATTGCGAAATCAGGTTAATCACGTTGAAATATTGCATCGACGGTAGAGGGCAGAAGATGTCATTTGAAATTTAAAATATTTGGTGTGTTTCTTACTCTACCTAACTTGCAACTCTTGCCCACTATTGGAATTCATTTATTTAAAAATCATTTTTTCACTCCACCCTATTGTATATGTTACAGGCAATTCGTAAGCTCAGGGATTTTGTAAAATTCATGAAATTTTTAGGCAATTTGTGAAGTCCCTGATTCACTCAGGCACTTTACAAAATCCCTGAAAAATCAGGGATTTTGAGTTTAAATTTTGATTTTAAATTTCAAATGACTGAGCAGAACGAGTAGATACATGGAAAAGAGTTCCAAAAAGAGGTCAAGCTTCTGAAAAAGCTGGCGCGTCAAGATAGTTCCAGTGCTAGTTATGAGCAGAGAAAGATCATTCAAATAACCTGGTTGAATGAATGTCGAGCTTTTTGCTACCCGTATTGCGCGTAGTGAAGTGAAGTGAAGTGAAGTGAAGTGAAGTGTGTGTGTGTGTGTGTGTGTGTGTGTGTGTGTGTGTAGGTGTGTGTGTGTGTGTGTGTGTGTGTGTGTGTGTGTGTGTGTGTGTGTGTGTGTGTGTGTGTGTGTGTGTGTGTGTGTGTGTGTGTGTGTGTGTGTGTGTGTGTGTGTGTGTGTGTGTGTGTGTGTGTGTGTGTGTGTGTGTGTGTGTGTGTGTGTGTGTGTGTGTGTGTGTGTGTGTGTGTGTGTGTGTGTGTGTGTGTGTGTGTGTGTGTGTATTCATTTGTAATGTGATGACCAGCTATAATTTACATAGTTACGTACCCGAGAGTCGACAGAATTAACCGAGCGAATCTCTTGGAAATAATTCTAATCGAGGTGATAGCTTGGGTGAAGTCGGAGTAGTGCCCGATGGCAAAAATCAACACAGGGATGTGGCACGACCTTCTTATGTCGACTAGTCTTGTATGCGTTACATAAAGTGATGTAACTTTTGCTCCACCCATCAAGGGCCATCATCCAGGGCAGCGTTCACAAAAGAGCTGCCGGGATTCTTTGGCTCATATTTGGAGCTATCACGCTAAAGGTAAAATGATGTAACTTTTGCTCCATCCATCGTTCTTTCATTCATTCATTCATTCGGAAATTTAGCATTACGCACCCCCAAGCGCTCCTAGCCCAGCTACGGCAATGGAGATTTGACTTGAGCAGATGTGTAACCCCTGGGGAGTAGGCGAATCTATAACGGAAGACCATTCCAATTGGAAGACCCAGCAACAGTAAGTAGGCCACTAGCGTTGCCTAACTTTAGAGCGAGCCCGGAAGACTAAAGTTTCTCCCCCAGAAAAAGATCCAGCACTCCGAGAAACTGAATCAGAGAGCTCGCACAGAAGGAGCTCACACAGAGCTCACACAGAAGAGCCGGGAAACAGCTATAAGAAGCAGCGCCAAATCAGTATAGAAACCTTATGGCAGGTGCGCTACGGGACATGGAGCCAAAGCTGCGCATCACACATGTATGCAGAAATAGGGGAATATTTCGGGATGGGTCCAGAGAGCCGAGCAGCCGGTTGAGGCAGCCAATAATCGAAGCGGCAGACAATCCTTGATCGAACTGCATTGATCTAGCCTCCTTGTTGCAAAAACAGGGCAGCATTTTGCAAAAGAGTCATTGGCGTATGCTGATAGTAGTAATTCTTCTTCTTCATCATCCTCATCATCACCATAATTATTCTTCGCATTCGCATTCTCCTCCACAGTACTCACGTGAACAACTTGCTCAACCGGCGGTTTTGAAATCCACGGTTGCGAAGTCAATACAAAGGTCCAGGACTGATTTGGATTGCCGGTTACTTGATACTTGATCACTTTCGACCTGGTTTCTGTACCGGATTCTGTCAACAAGATAATTACGTTTAGCTATATAATTAAGAACTAAAATTAGGAAAAGTTAGAGCCAGTGTACCTTCAAAGCTGACGGATCAAGATATAAATTCAGTAGATGGTGGCATTATAAAATAATGTTAAATAACTAAGAGAAGAAGAAAATTGTTTTAACTGGATCTCTAAAGGCAACCAATATATGATTTGTTAATGGCTTCAGTTTCTTTACCTCGGCATATAAGGGCAGGTGGCAAGCCATTTTCACTGGCGCCTGGTCTCCAACAGAGTGTACGGTTAGTGAACTGAAAATGGCTGAGGTGGCTAGGGACCCCAAATGGAGCCGAAATAGAGAAGAGAATATCCCTTGCGACTAAGATTTGAACGCCCGACCTTTTGATTGACAGTCTAGCTAGTCAATCTTTAGGGTATCGCGCACAGCTAAATAAACTGACAAAGTAACATAATAAATGTATGGGCCTATGTCAAAAAAGGGCTTTGCCTGCATTATAACAAGGCGCTTAGCATGTCTTACATTACATTGTAATAGAATCCAACTGGTTATTGAACCTGTTATCCAAGCTTATTTAACTGACATAGGTTTTTATTGTCGTTTTCTTACCATAAATGTCCAGAACCTGCTTGTCGTGGCGGTTAACAATCGCACTGCCTTTAAGTTCCCATTGTTGGTCCACCTTACCCGCCTGGTAGGGATTCAGAACAAGTCGTCCATCTGGAACACATATCACACTATCACAGGTTAGAAAGCAGTTTCCAGAATGAATAATGAACCTGTTCATTGATTTCTGCCTATTACTATTACCGCCGCTATTGACACTGCTACAATAACTACTACTACTGCTACTACTACTACTACTACTACTACTACTACTACTACTACTACTAATAATAATAATAATAATAATAAAAATAATAATAATAATAATAATAATAATAATAATAAAAATAATAATAATAATAATAATAATAATAGTAATAATAATAATAATAATAATAATAATAATAATAATAATAATAATAATAATAATAATAATAATAATAATAATAATAATAATAATAATAACAATAATAAAGACCAGGCACCTTTTCCAACGTTTATCGATATGCACGCAGCGATTCAACGCAGCAGCCTTCAGAACACGTTTACGCAAGTCAACGAGGACGAGGACAGCTAACTCCAGTGTGGGGACTAAAAAAAAATAATAATGACCTGGTGTGCCATCGTGAGTCGTCCGGTACATTGCTGGGGGCGCTGAACGATTTTGTCAATCTTTTATTGCGTGGTGATGCCCTCTGGAGGTGAGGCCAGTTCTCTTTGGTGGTAACCTTATTGCCCTGTCAAAGAAAACAGGGGGCCTTAGACCTATAGCCATTGGCTATATCTGGAGACGACTCGCAGCTAAATGCGCAAATAAGTATGCAATCAGTAGGCTTTCAGCATTTTTCGCCCCGCTTCAGGTTGGAATTGCCACCCCCGCAGGTTGTGAGGCTGCGGTACACGCCACGCGTAGGTTTATCTCCACCATGCCTGAAGACAACGTTTTTGTAAAGCTAGATTTTGCAAATGCTTTCAATAGCCTACGCCGCGATGTTATGCTGAAGGCCGCGTTCGAGTCCGTACCTGAGCTTTACCGTTTCATCCATCAGGCTTACGGGGCGGCGTCTACACTCAGGTTTGGCCAGTTTTCCATTTCCTCTCAAATGGGCCCCAGCAAGGAGACCCTCTCGGACCGTTACTGTTTTGCTTGCCCTTGCAGCCCATCCTCCGATCCTTGCAGTCGACACTCCGTCTAGGTTATCTGGATGACCTGTCATTGGGAGGCTACCATGCAACTGTGGCTCGCGACGTCGAGCTACTCAGTGATCTGGGCCCGGCTATGGGTCTCCACCTGAACCCTAGCAAATGTGAGATCTTCTCCTCTGGCGGTGGCCTCGAGGATCTCTCCATCTGGTCGGATTTCCAACCTATCGACCGCGATTCGATCGCTCTGCTCGGGGCCCCGCTGTTCAAAGGTCAGACACTGGATGCCGCTCTTGGGGAGCATTGCAGACTGCTGAGTAATGCCATCAAGCACCTCCACCGTCTGTCCTCTCAAAGCGCCCTCATACTATTGAGATCGTCTTTCGGTGCCCCCCGGATCAGCCACCTGCTGCGATGTTCTCCGTGCGCTGGTCATCCAACTCTGGAGCAGCTTGATAACATCATGCGAGGAGGCCTGGAATCTATCGTTAATATCAAACTAGATAACATCAAGTGGTTACAGGCTACACTGCCCATCAGATTTGGCGGTCTTGGTATGAGAAGGGTTGGGTCGCTGGCTTCTTCCGCCTATATGGATTCAGCTGCGACAACCCTCGTACTCCAGTCCGCCATTCTCGACCGATGCTTGGTGGTGGATGACCCCCATCTGTGGGAGTTAATGACAGTCCGTAGGGAGACACTCCCACCTTGTGTCGACCCTATGCCAACCAAGTAGGCTATCTGGGATAGACCGGTGGTTGAGGCGGACAGATCGGCGGTTTGGGCGGGTGCCGACAAACCATCGGACCGGGCACGCTTGCTGGCAGTCGCATTTCCACATTCCGGTGACTGGCTGTCTGTTTTACCAATTCCCTCGTGCGGCCTGTGCCTGAGCAATGAGGCGGTGCGTGTGGCGGTCGGCCTGCGCTTGGGCCTCGATCTCTGTGGCCCCCATCGGTGTGGCTGCGGAGAATTGGTTGGTCCTGACGACCAACATGGCCTCGTCTGTCGGTTGGCTTTCGGGCGATCTCTTCGCCATTATGACATCAACGACATAGTCTGGCGAGCCCTTCGGAAGGCTGAGGTCCCGAGTACGAAGGAGCCGTCTGGCTTGTTCCGTACGGATGGCAAGAGACCGGACGGGGTCACAATGGTTCCGTGGGCGGCGGGTATATACTTGGCCCGGGACGCCACGGTGATACACACCTGTGCGGCATCCTACATTGCTCACACACCAAATGCAGCGGGGACCGCGGCGGAACAGGCTGCCATTCGTAAAGCCGAGAAATATTCAAAGCTACCACCGTCCCACCTATTTCTGCCCATTGCCTTCGAAACGTTGGGGCCAATCAACGCTGCCGGGGCCGATTTCATTCGCGAGGTCGGCCGGCGCCTTTCAGCCGCTTCAGGGGAGCCGAGAGAGGGCACTTTCCTTTTCCAGCGCCTTTCCATCTGCATTCAACATTATAATGCCATCGCATTCCGTGGCACATTCAGGGACTCAACGGAGGACGAGGCCTGATTTCCTGGAAATAACATAACAACAAATTAATATCTAAGTCCCCAAGGGATCATATGTACCTTGGGGCAAAAAAAAAATAATAATGCTGCTACTACTACTACGACTACTACTACTACTACTACTACTACTACTACTACTACTACTACTACTACTACTACTACTACTACTACAACTACTACTACTACTACCACTACCACTACCACTACCACTACTACCACGACTACGACGAATACTACTACTGCTACTACAACTACAGCAACTACTACTACTTACATTAGCAACAGTGCAAATATTATGCTTTCAATATATTGTCGAGTTGAATAATTTTACCTGCAATGTCCAGGCAGAATCCATTGAGCTTGCTACGGATAGTTCCTGTTCCTGGGTCGTCGTAAAATTGCTGGGCGTCTGTGCCGTTATGATGGTATACAGAAATCAACGCGCCTGCATTCTTATTCCCATCTTCCACATCCAGTACAAGCCCGCTGAAATTGCTTCTTATGAAATAATACTGAAAGCAGAAATGAATTCACGTCATCGTCGAAACAACTATAGCAATTATATTGCTACATGACGTACACTTAGTAAAATAGGACTCCTGAATGGTGGTTGAAGGTTTTTTATTCAGTTCTTCGCTTCATTCTGGCCATGCGGGATAAGGCTGCCGATTAACTCTGTTTCTGATTCACCAGAGTTGAAAACGTTAGCCATCTGAGTGATTGTTGTCTTGTATTTTCAGGTGTGGATCACATCTGAGAAGTTCTATGTAAGTAAGAACTTATGATAACGAGCCGCGCTTCCGGCATCGTGGCTAACCTGTCAAAATTCTAGCAATTTAAAATGTGATCCGAAGGTCTCATAATTTCGAGTATACATTCAAGATCATCTATACCTGGTTTCCTCGATATTCGGCAACCCCAACAATGCAGTGTCGACCCAATACGGGCGCGTAGTTAAAGAGTAACTTCTATTGCGCCGTTTTCTAATGCACAAGAGTCACCGAGTTTTAAAGAGTTTTAACTATTCAAGCTTTTATATCGCTTGAGTTCCCGTAGAAGAAATATATAGGAGTGGAGCTGCGTGTGTATATATATATATATTATGGTGTTTTTATGGTACACGTGATATTTTCAACTCAACGATTTTTTTAACGGCCAGTTAGAAATATCATTCAAAGGGGAGCTCGTTCCAGAGGCGTGGTGCTCTGTTGGATTTGACTGGTAAAATGATGTAACTTTTGCTCCATCCATCGTTCTTTCATTCATTCATTCATTCGGAAATTTAGCATTACGCACCCCCAAGCGCTCCTAGCCCAGCTACGGCAATGGAGATTTGACTTGAGCAGATGTGTAACCCCTGGGGAGTAGGCGAATCTATAACGGAAGACCATTCCAATTGGAAGACCCAGCAACAGTAAGTAGGCCACTAGCGTTGCCTAACTTTAGAGCGAGCCCGGAAGACTAAAGTTTCTCCCCCAGAAAAAGATCCAGCACTCCGAGAAACTGAATCAGAGAGCTCGCACAGAAGGAGCTCACACAGAGCTCACACAGAAGAGCCGGGAAACAGCTATAAGAAGCAGCGCCAAATCAGTACAGAAACCTTATGGCAGGTGCGCTACGGGACATGGAGCCAAAGCTGCGCATCACACATGTATGCAGAAATAGGGGAATATTTCGGGATGGGTCCAGAGAGCCGAGCAGCCGGTTGAGGCAGCCAATAATCGAAGCGGCAGACAATCCTTGATCGAACTGCATTGATCTAGCCTCCTTGTTGCAAAAACAGGGCAGCATTTTGCAAAAGAGTCATTGGCGTATGCTGATAGTAGTAATTCTTCTTCTTCATCATCCTCATCATCACCATAATTATTCTTCGCATTCGCATTCTCCTCCACAGTACTCACGTGAACAACTTGCTCAACCGGCGGTTTTGAAATCCACGGTTGCGAAGTCAATACAAAGGTCCAGGACTGATTTGGATTGCCGGTTACTTGATACTTGATCACTTTCGACCTGGTTTCTGTACCGGATTCTGTCAACAAGATAATTACGTTTAGCTATATAATTAAGAACTAAAATTAGGAAAAGTTAGAGCCAGTGTACCTTCAAAGCTGACGGATCAAGATATAAATTCAGTAGATGGTGGCATTATAAAATAATGTTAAATAACTAAGAGAAGAAGAAAATTGTTTTAACTGGATCTCTAAAGGCAACCAATATATGATTTGTTAATGGCTTCAGTTTCTTTACCTCGGCATATAAGGGCAGGTGGCAAGCCATTTTCACTGGCGCCTGGTCTCCAACAGAGTGTACGGTTAGTGAACTGAAAATGGCTGAGGTGGCTAGGGACCCCAAATGGAGCCGAAATAGAGAAGAGAATATCCCTTGCGACTAAGATTTGAACGCCCGACCTTTTGATTGACAGTCTAGCTAGTCAATCTTTAGGGTATCGCGCACAGCTAAATAAACTGACAAAGTAACATAATAAATGTATGGGCCTATGTCAAAAAAGGGCTTTGCCTGCATTATAACAAGGCGCTTAGCATGTCTTACATTACATTGTAATAGAATCCAACTGGTTATTGAACCTGTTATCCAAGCTTATTTAACTGACATAGGTTTTTATTGTCGTTTTCTTACCATAAATGTCCAGAACCTGCTTGTCGTGGCGGTTAACAATCGCACTGCCTTTAAGTTCCCATTGTTGGTCCACCTTACCCGCCTGGTAGGGATTCAGAACAAGTCGTCCATCTGGAACACATATCACACTATCACAGGTTAGAAAGCAGTTTCCAGAATGAATAATGAACCTGTTCATTGATTTCTGCCTATTACTATTACCGCCGCTATTGACACTGCTACAATAACTACTACTACTGCTACTACTACTACTACTACTACTACTACTACTACTACTACTACTACTAATAATAATAATAATAATAATAATAAAAATAATAATAATAATAATAATAATAATAAAAATAATAATAATAATAATAATAATAATAATAGTAATAATAATAATAATAATAATAATAATAATAATAATAATAATAATAATAATAATAATAATAATAATAATAATAATAATAATAATAATTAGCCTTGTCTCCAGCGATACTCGTCACCACTTACAATCCATATTAGCTCCTCATTTCCGCCCATTTTACTAAAACGCTAATATCTCCAAATATACGCATTATATTATTTTGAAATTTTGCGCCATTCCTTGTGTGAAACTAATCTACTATTATCCAGGATTTCTCAGAAAAATATCCGTTAACAGCAAATATAACTTTTTTATGTGAGGAGATTAGAAAATAAGGTCCTCACGAGTAGCGCGATTAATAACGACTTTTACTTTAATAGCCATTAACTCCTCTTCCTATACTTCAGAACACACTAGGGCGACACGTTCGCCACTTACGCTAACGTAACGCTTAGGGCCTCACTACTGTCGACCTACTGGCGATTGTAATGCAACTATTATATTGTATGTCCGTCCATCTGTTTGTCTGTGTGTGTGTTCGCCTGTTTATGCGCATGGCTGCCGTCTGTCGGCCTGTATGTCAGTATGGCTGTACGTCTGCATGTCTGTCAAACTGTATGTCTGTCCGCCGGTATATCGGTCCGTCTGGCCGTCTGCATGTGTGTCCGCCTGTCCGCCTGCGTGTCGATCCCACTGTATGTCTGTCCGGCTGTATGTCTTACCGTCTGTTCTGCATTCGTCTATTTGTTTGTACGTCTGTATGTCTGTTCGCTTGTATATCTGTTTGACTGCTCGTCTGTCCGTCTGTATGTCTGTCCGCCTGTATGTCCGTGCGTCTATATGTCTGTCCGCCTGATCGTCTATATGTCTGTTTGTATATCTGTTTGTACGCCTTAATGTACGTATGTCTGTAGGTCTCTCGGTATCTTTGTCTGTCTCTCTGTCTTTATATATCCCCTCCGCATGCATATCTGTCCTGCTGTATGCCTGCTGTCCGTCTGTGCGTCTGAATGTCTGTCCTGCTGACCGTCTGCAATCTGTCTATATGTCTGTCTGCCCATGCGTGCGGCTGTACGTCTGTCCGTCTGCAAGTATTTCCTTCTGTAGGTCTCTCCGTCCATTGTTCAGTATGTTTGTATGTCTGTCTGTATGTATGTCTATCCGATTGTACATCTGTTGGTCTGTCCTTCTATTCGTCTATATGTCTGTCCTTCTGTCTGCCTGCATGTATGTCCGTCTGTATATCTGTTGGTCAGGCTGTCTATACGTGTGTAGGCCTATGTCTGTCCTTTTCTCTGTCTGTATGTCTGCCCATGTGTCCGCCTATGCGTCTCTGTTTGCCCGTCTGTATGTCTAGCCGTATGCATGTCTTTTTGCCTGTATGTTTGTCCGTTAGTCTGACCGTTTGTATGTCTGTCCCTCTCTTCCTCTGCATATCTGTCAGTCTGTTTGGCTGGCCGTCTGTATGTCTGTGCGTCTGTATGTCTATTCGTCTGTTTGACCGCTGGTCTGTTTTTCTGTATATCTGTCCGTCTGTTTGTCTCTCCATCTGTGTGTGTCTGTTGGTCCGTCCGCCTATTACATCCGTCCGCCTATTACATTCTTCCTCTAATCACATGGGTGTTAAACACTCCAGGAATTAGCGTTGTTTGTTCATCGCGGACTTCATGCTATAGGAATAGTAAGAAATGACGTTTAAGTACCCACTGAAGTGTCGTCTCTAACGTGACTTGAAGGCGATTATTATTCCAAAGCTGAGTTAATAATTTTTAAATCACGAAATCACGATTAGGGTTACACTGCGTGTAGTCTTTCTAGTGGTTTCAAACACGGATGACTTGAGCGAAGTTGTCATTAACTTGTAAATGGCAAGAAATAAAGAATAAGACTGTGTGTCTGACTGTATATTTGTCCTTATTTGCGTCTGTAAGTCGGTGTGTGTTTGCCCGTCCGTATGTCTGAACGTCTGCATGTCTATCTGTCGTCTGTTCGTTTGTCTGTTCGTCTGTATTGCAGAAGGCGCTTATTATTCTGTCGTCTGTCGTCTGCTCGTTTGTAGGTCTTTATGTCTGTTCGCCTGTAGGTCTTTATGCCTGTTCGTCTGTAGGCCTATGTCTGTGTGCCCGTCCGTCCGTATGTCTGTCCATCTGCTTGTCGTTGAGACTGAACATCCGTATGTCTGTCCATCTGCTTGTCCTTGAGACTGATCATCCGTATGTCTGCCCGTCTGTATGTCTGTCCTTTTTGTCCGCCTATTACATTCCGCCGCAACAGAAGTCCCTCAAATCACATGGGGTTTAAACACTCCCGGAATTATAACGTTGCTTGTTCATCGCGGACTTTACTGCATAGGAGTGCCAAGAATAACGATTAAGACCACATTTAAGTGTCGTCTCTAACGTGATTTGAAGGCGCTTATTATTACAAAGCTGATTTAATAACTTTAAAATCACGAGTTCACGATTAGAGTTACAAAGCGTGTAGACCTAGTCGTGCATTCAAATACGGATGCTTTGATCGGAGTTGTTGATTGTAGGCCTACATGGCGGACTTCATTATTATTAGAATTGCAAAAAAATAAAGATTAGGACTGTATCTTTGTCTGTATGCATGGCAAGGCATGTCTTTCTGTCTGTTTGTCCTTATCTCTGTCTGTAAATCTGTCCGTCTGTTTATCTATTTGTCTGTTTGTCCGTCTTTGTCTGTCTTTCTCGCTCATACCGCCATCGCTAAGAAGTGTCGACCCATCGTCGGCGTTATGATTACGAAACCTCACAGCGGTCGACGATTAATGTTAGATATGTGACTTAGCTTTTGTTAATAAAATACATTCTCAAACTGACACTTTTTCTGTTAGTTTTGATGAAATGAAATGCTACTAATATTCCAGGTCAAAACCGGAAAAGGGGTCCAGGCTGGTACCACTTTATCATGTCATATGACATGTAGTGAATTTGGTAAAACCACAATAAACCTGCTATCCTCTTTGTTTAGACTGAACAATTTCTGCTATAACTGTTTAGGTTTTTGCGTTACTTTACTTACACATGAAGAAAATTGCTTAGTTTTCTGCAGTTTTAAAAGATAAGTGGCACTCTAGGTGGCAAACATTTGCAAAGAATGATATATTATCTTCTGTAGATACTGATTTATATACTTGTAATTACATCGCATCCTGAAAGGTATAAAACAGCAAGCATAAAAACCAAAAGTTAGAAAGAAATTTTTTTAAATATTGAGTAGTTGCACATATGAAAAATTGAGCCTGTGCGTTAAGTCCAACTACAAGATTTGAGCAGAAAATCGAGTATTAGCAGCCGGTTGGTTCATTCTACAACTTCCTTCATTCTTTTATCAGCACGTCGCATTTCATTGGCCTTATCATTGATAATTTTTGTTCGTATTGCCTGCCATGTGTATGTGAATTGTTGGTGAGTTTCTTTGAATTTCTCAATGTCCACTTTTCCTAAAACAGTAATCATAATAAAACAAATCAGTTGCTAAAATAAAAAATTGTTTTCTTAAAACTAAGGGATAACTAGGCATGATATAGTGACATAACACATCAAATTTAAATAATGGTCCTCATCATATCCCCGCCAGGGTAGAAATTTGATTGTTTCTGCCCCACCTGCGCCCCTTAGCCAACTCAGCCATAATGAGTACACAGTCGGTGGGAAGTGAGGCGGTGAGGAAGAGAACTGGCCACCCACCCTCATATGCCGAGGCTCAGAAAATGAAGTCGCTAACACTTCATACCTATGACTGCCTCACAGCTAGCTTAAGGGACTGCTCTTCTTGTTCTCATTACAAATACGGTTTATTCCTAACTGGCAAATGTTCAGTAGATTCGGCATATTTTGCGGTTTCCTCAAAGATTTCTCCCTACGCTCCTTTATCACTGTCCTTGCTTGTCCAAATAAAGACCTTTCTTCATGTTTGAAGCAGATAATGAAGTCATCCACTCTCTGTTCCTCTTCCCTTTGACCCTTACGCAGAAACCTATCAAAACAAAGATGTTATATGTTTTATCTGTTTTACAAGTTTTTCTTGAAAATGTAATTGAATTGTATTACACAAGAAAGTGAAAAAATAATGCTAACTTTAATGATGAACCTTTGCAACGGCTGCCTAGCCAATGACAGCTTTTGATGGAAAGGTTAGCCCAAATCACTTGATTTTTATATATATATATGTATATATATATTGTATTGTATTGTATTGTATTGTATCTATAAATTTATAAAGCGCCTCTCGCAGAATAACTAATATATATATTAGGGTGTCTCGTAAAAATGAAAGTTTAAAATTTCAATCTCTCACCCCTTCAAGTTGTTAGGTTCATTGATAAAAAATTTACAAAAAAATTTGGTGGAGATCGGATAATATTTAGAGGTGGCCCTTTGATGTCAAAGTTTTAGCACTGTAGGCCTATTGGTTACAGCCATGGTATATAGTTCTCATTGTTAAAGGAAGGACAGGTTGCCTTATTAATTTGCCAATTTCAACCTATAGAGGCAGGGAAGCAGACTCTTATCTCCTGCTCAATTTGTAAACAAGTTGCAGGCAGTAAATTTAAAAATTCAAGTTTAAAATGTTTCAAACAAATTTGTATCAAATGCGCTTTCGCGGCAAGTAAGCGCAAATTTACTGAATTACACCATCTGCATGATTTGCAGATTGTGGCTAAGTCAATGCTTATTTTGCAATGAATTGCCTTATTCAGAGCATTGTCCTACATAAAGTCAACACGGTAAGTAAGTATATTCTATATTAACCAATTGCTAATTGCACTTTGGTATACAGACGTCACAGTTAAAAGTATATAACATCCTAACAGTAAATGTTGTTATGTATCAGGTTATCGGCTGGGGGAATGATGCAGTCATGGGCACGGGGTCAGAGGTAGTAGGTAGGTTTGGTTGGAGGTAGTTGGTGCAGGACGCGGTCGGTTTCCGTCAGAACAACCCCAAATAGGCGAGTGTATTAGTAAGCACATGGTATTATTGGTAATACTGGCATACATTATTATAATTTCACTGGAAAAGATGAATTGCCCCAGATGGTTCAAATGGAATATTGATTTTCAATAACTGGCCCATAATTAGCTCTAACTTTATTTTGACATTAAGGTATTATTGATCGTGTTGCGGTATTGTGCTTCAACGCTACAGCCGCAAATACTTGCCGTCATTCTAGTGCTTGCACGACTATAGAGCAGGGGCTCGGAAGAGTTTTGCTCTTCTTGGAATGTCGCCATCATGTAGCAGAGCTAGTGTTTTAGGTGGCATTCGAAGAGACAAATGGTGTATCTACTGGCCCCAATGTTCTTCTCTATAAACGATTTAAGGGGCACTAGAAGAATATCGATTGCAAGAATTGTCTACCACCTTCAAAAGTAGATTAAGTGGAAGCACTGGTCGCATCAACCCGAGATGATATTCTTAACTTTGGAAGTTAAACAACCGCAAGCTGACTATCATGAATTAGAATTCCTGCATGAGGTGTTCTTTTCCAGGTGCCAGACGCTACGCATCGTGCAAGATGGATGGTCAAGGTTATAACATGCAATTAAGATACGGTGCAATCAAGAGCAAGGACGGCAGACTACTGGAGGACGCAGATGATATAAGGGAAAGATGGAAGGAATATGTGGAGGAATTATATACAGGAAGTGGAAGCATCGAGGAAGAAATGAGGAAACAAGAACGGAAGCAGGAAGAAACACAGGTGGAGGACGGCATGGGTCCGGAGGTGATGAGAGAGGAGGTCTTGGCTGCAATTAAGGACATGAAGAATGGGAAGTCGGAAGGAATTGACAACATCCCAATAGAAATACTCAGACATCTTGGAGAGAAGGCAATGAGCGAGGTGGTGCAGCTATGCCGGGACATCTACAACACGGGAGAATGGCCAAAGGACTTCCTGCAGACAATAATTATACCAATACAGAAGAAGCAGAATGCAACAAATTGCGAAGACCATCGCACGATAAGCCTTCTGACACATGCATCAAAAATCCTGCTAAGAATTATAACAAAGAGACTGCAGACAAAGGCGGAAGCAGAAAATTGCTTGGGAGAGGACCAATATGGGTTTAGAAAGGGAAAGGGGACAAGAGATGCGATGGCAGCATTGAGGATAATAGCAGAAAGAAGCATCCAACATGACCAAGACATATATATCTGCTTCGTCGACTATGAAAAAGCTTTCGACAGAGTAGACTGGAGAAAGCTAATGGGAATACTGAGAAGAAAAGGGGTGGATTGGAGAGAAAGAAGATTGATAGGTAATCTATACATGGGACAAAGAGTGAAAATAAGAGTTGATGGAGAATACTCAGAACCAGGAAAAATAGGAAGAGGGGTAAGACAAGGCTGCCCACTGTCACCAATCCTATTCAACATCTATATAGAAGAGATCATAAGAGAAACGCTAGACGATATGGAGGAGGGGATAAAGGTAGGAGGAAGAAGGGTGAAGGCATTGAGATTTGCAGATGACCAGGCGATGCTGGCAACTAGCCAGGAGGGCTTACAAAGGATGATGGATCGTCTAAATACGGTATCACTGGAATATGAAATGAAAATAAACGTAAAGAAGACAAAGGTAATGAAGATAAGCAAGAGAAGCGGTATAATACCACAAACAATAAAGATCACACTAAACGGACAAGAAATAGAACAGGTGGAGAAGTTTTGCTATCTAGGAAGTGTGATCACAGACGATGCAAGATGCCACGAGGAAATAAAAAGAAGAATATCCATGGGAAAAGATGCATTTTACAAAAGAGGAGAGCTGATGAGAGGAACCTTAAGCAAGAATCTAAAGAAGAGAATGGTGAAGACACTGGTGTGGAGTGTTGTGCTGTACGGCTCCGAGACATGGACAATGAGGAAGGACGACATAAAAAGATTGGAGGCCTTCGAGATGTGGGTGTGGCGCAGAATGGAGAGAGTTAGCTGGGTGGAACGGAGGACGAACGAGGAAATCCTGCAAATGGTAGAAGAACAAAGATCACTCATAAGTACTATACGCGGACGACAAAGGAAATGGATCGGGCACATCCTAAGGAGTGAGACACTGCTAAGAGACATCATGGAGGGAAGGATGGAGGGGAGAAAGACGCGAGGAAGACCGAGGGCAATGCTGCTAGACTGGATGATGACAAAAGAAGAAGGATACAGTGGACTGAAGAGAAGAGCACAAGACAGAGAACGATGGCGTCATTGGTCATACGAACGTGCCGATGGGCAGAGAACATAAAGAAGAAGATGGCTCTTTAATGACCAGTTCCAGATGACCGCTTTAGAGAAGAGAGGAATTCGTGATCTTGCAACTTTTGCAGTTATCATCCACCTCTAGGCCTGGATTACTGCCCCAATCGAAGTTGAAGCACCTCTGAGCGACTCTCTACTCATGATTGAACTCTAAAAATACCCACATGAAGCCATTTCCAGCACAAGGAAAAAACTTGGATTTCGTCTATGGTACCTCTGAGGAGCTGTTCGGACTGGCTCTTTTTGATTCAAAAGTGTCTGTGGAGATGAAGAGATTGATGTTAGCCACCAATGAAGACCCAGTCCCGACTAAAAGTGCACCGTGACCCTGGAGCAGTTCTGCATGATAAACATTAAACGACTCTTTACCGTGCTTGGCCTTCCTCACACTTTCCTTGCACTGGATCCGTCTGAATGGGATGAAGAGGAAACAAAATATTCCACAGGATTTGCACATCATGGCAGTCGTCAATGACAGGGCCAAGTGAGGCATGACCCTCATTCAGGAACGAATGAGAGTATGTTTCTGGACATTAGATATTAATTATAACATAAATATACACGTAGAAAGTAGAAATTCTGTTACATAAACAATACAAATTGATTAACTAGCACTACAACTGACGATTAATTATTATATAACATTACATTTCCCATTCTACGAAGTATCATTAATTTTCAGAACTTTACAGCTCGAGGGCCACCCCTAAATATCATCCAATTTTAATGAAACTGTTTGTAGAATTTTATTTCTATGAACCTAACAACTTGGGAGGGTGAGAAGGAGAAAAATAAAAAATAAATTTTTTTGCACTATGCTAAGAGACACCATAATATATATATATATATATATATATATATATATATATATATATATATATATATATATATATATATATATATATATATATATATATATATAGCGACTTGGGTGTCACACTTGACTCCTCCCTGACATTCACAGAGCATATCTCCAACATGACTCGCTCCTGCTTCTCATCTTCTGTTTTTACCACCATAGTTCACGCATTTCTCTGCTCACGCTTGGACTACTGAAACTCGCTCCTCATGGGTCTCCCTAAGCAGCGTCTTTCCCCCTTCAATCTGTTCTAAATGCTTCTGCAAGGCTCATTGCTCGACTTCCCGGTTTGCCCATATCTCTACTTACATGCTTGATGTCCTTCACTGGCTCCCTCTTGCTGCGCGCATCCGTTACAAGATTCTCTTCCTTGTGTCTAAATCTCAGCAGCCTACTGCCCCGAAATATCTCTCGAACTATCTGTGAAAACCGCTCTCTGCATCTTCTTCTCGTTCATTGCGCTCTGTAAATCGGCTTGATCTTTTTAATCCCAGGGCTAAAACTGCCTTGGCCCAGAACCGGGCGTTTGCTGTAGTGGGTCCAAAAATCTGGAATGACCTTCCCCCTCTGCTCAGGGCCAAACTAATGACTGGCTTCTCCTCATCGGTCTCGTGTTCCCTAAAGGCATTTCTGTTTTCCCGGGGCTTCTGTGCTGAGAGCGCCTCTGAATAGTTACTCTGCGAGAGGCGCTTTATAAATTTCTAGATTCAATACAATACAATATGTACATTTTATTTCAAATGACTTTAGTAACTTTTCTCACTGCATAACTCAGTTGGAGATCTTATCAGGTACCTAGATTTAGCTTTTGTCAATTTCCATAGATTTAGCTTTTTTCTTACTATTTCTTCTTGTACATGAATGCGGTTTGCCATTCTTCTATAATTAACGATATACTACTACTACAAAAACTGTGACTCGCTGAATTCCCCACTAACAGATCAATGGCTAATCAAAAGATGCAGCTTCTAGCCGAAAACCCAATATTTAAGAAGTTGTTTAAAGCATAAATAAATATAAATTGCAGAAAATAAGTTGACTGTAAAGAACAACAGTCAAATGAAACACATTGTTTTTTGCTTTTTTCGTAGTTACTTTCAAAGCTTGTGTAAAATATAAAACCAAAAAGTACACTCACGTGGCTTTTACTGCATCAGCAGTCTTGAGTAAAAGCCAGAAAAGACTTTCTTTAAGACCAGCCTTTATAGCTTCTGTATTGTCACCTTCTGCTGTGTAAGCAATTAATGCTCGTTCCAGAATGTCCATATTCAGAACGCTTAACATGAGTGTCCATATTCAGAACGCTTAACATGTCTGACACCTCTTTTATAGTCTGCTGCATATCTGCACAAAACAATGAATAAAAAACATTAACACCAATACTAGACTACTCCATCAAACTAGACTACTCCATCATCTTTATGCAAACGACGCTCAAGCGCTCGTTCATGGCATCCCTCTGCACAGCTTGCATTAACTGGACGCATTGATGCTGTCTGGCGTGATTTACACCTTTGGCTGTCTTCTAATCGTCTCTCTTTGAACCCAGCTAAGACGCAGCTTATATGGTTTGGTACTCGTCGACAGCTCCTGGAGCTAGACTTCCCACTTCTTGCTGAGAAATTCCCGTCATTCACTTTTCTCTCTAGTGTCCGTGACCTTGGTGTTGTCCTTGACAGTACGCTCACCTTTTCTGAACACATTGCTAATCTTACCCGTTCTTCCTACTTTCACCTGAGACGGCTTAGAGCAATCCGACGCTCTGTCTCCTCCTCCGTTTTTACCACTATCATCCACGCCTTCATCTATTCCAGAATTGACTACTGCAATTCTCTTTTGATTGGGATGCCAAAAGTCAGTCTTTCTCCCCTCCAGACTGTTTTAAATGCTGCGGCCAGATTAATAGCCCGACTCCTTCGCTGGTCTCATATTTCCTCTTTCATGTTCGATCATCTTCATTGGCTTTCCCTTAGTGCTCGGATTCAGCTGAAAGTTCTCACTTTAGTCCTTCGGTCCTATACAGGCTTAGCACCTAAGTACCTCTGTGACCTTGTTCGTCTGCCAATTTCAGCCACTTCCCTCCGTCCATTGCGATCGCTTAATCGCCATGATCTTCTTGTACCACGAGCCAGGACCACTATGGCCAAAACTCGAGGATTTTCTTGCACTGGTTCTGCTCTATGGAATCAACTCTCTCCATTGACACGTGCTTCTTTACTAGCTGGTGGCCCAAGTGCCTCGTTCCGCTGTCTTAAAACTACTTTCTATTCACTAGGTCTTTCGCACTGGGAGCGCCTCTGATTAGCGAATACTGTGAGAGGCGCTTTATAAATGTTTAGATACAATACAATATAGGCCTAATACAATACTCCAGATATCAGTTTAAATTACTCAAATTAGTGAATACTATTGCACCAAATAACAACTGCAAAACTGTTGTGTTATTATATATGTTATTAGCAATTCATTATTGAATATTATCTTTCAGTTTATTGTTAGAGTACAATTACACTTTATGTATTCTTGTCTTCTTAATTCGATCACGTATTCTGAGATAAGGCAAGGTAAAGCACAAAAGGTTCATGCTTCTATAACCAGCAGTACTCTCTGGACTTTCAGCCAAAATGCAAAAATAAGCAGCAGTTCAGTAATGAACAGCCTTTTGTTCTAGGTTTTGCATGATATTACACTCGGATCAGAACAACCAAATGCATAGAGTCAAAGCCACTGTGTCTGCTAATATACTATTTAAGAAATATATGTAATTAAATAAACAAATTTAAAGTATACTTAAAATGCAGCAGTATGGCCTTGCAAGAGTTCGAACTCTCTTCTGTTAAGAAACTTCTTGAAACTCATTATTTCTTGTTGGCTTGCATCCGTCCGTAGGTATTTGTCATAGGCTATGATGCAAACGGGCTTGATAAATTTTTAAATTCTTGAGTTTTGTTAAATGACTTTTCATACTGACAACCGGTCTTGGTCTTGGTCTTGCGAGACCAAGACCAAGACTTTGAACCTCAAGACCAAGACTAAGACCAAGACTTTGAACCTAACCAAGACCAAGGCCAAGACCAAGACTTTCGGTCTCAAGACCAAGACCAAGACTTTTAAAAACGAACTCGAGTGCACTCGAGACCAAGATCTTGGTCCCGAGGACAACAAGTCTGGTTAAAGTGAAATATCCTTCAAAAGATTCTGGTAGGAGATTATGACTATAAGAATAAATCATTTCAGCAATTTGGAAGGTCTTGATCTGTTTAAGATACAGAAGCTTAAGAGTTTTAAATTGAGGTTTTGAATGATCATATCGACCTGCTCCCTCAACGAATTGCTCTTTTCTGCAGTAAGGATAACTTGTGAAGATGAGATTCATAAGTTGAGGCCCATAGCAAGTTGCAATAGCCAAGATAGGGCAGGATTAAGGTGTTATAAAGACTCAGTCTGATGTTTTTAGGAACCATTTTTGCTACTCTCGAAATTATTCTAATGTTTTTCGCAATTTTTAGGGAAATGTAGTAAATATGGGTTTTCCAAGTAATGTGTTGGTTAATGAAGACACCTGAAACTTAATCGAGTCTACTTTAGCGATTAGAAGACTATTAATGGATAAATTCCCAGTTATTGGTCTAATTTTCCAATGAGATTTGAAGATTACGTTATTGGTTTTCCCTATGTTGAGTGTAAATTTATTTGCAACAAACCAATCGTTGACTTTAATAAGCTCCATGTTAGGAGATTCCATAATGGTTGCCCAAGAAGTACCAGACTGGAAAATATTAGTATCATCAGCAAAGAGTATGAACTAAACAGACGTAGAGATCTTTGCAAGGTCATTTACATACAATAGGAAAAGAAGAGGCCCCAGGTTAGAACCTTTGGGAACCCCGAGGTAATAATTTCCGGCAATGACAGAATCCCATTACAGCTTACTATTTGAGTACGTGATTCTAAGTAGCTCATAAACCAAGTAAGCCAGACCCCTTAATTGCAAAGTTGGCAAGCCTATTTATTAGTATGGTATGATCGACAGAATCGAAAGCCTTGGCTACGTCAATTAACACCTCCACTGCATATTCATTGTTATCAAGTACCCTTGAAATTTTGTCCTCCATGTGGAGGAGTGCCATAAAAGTAGAATGCTCCTTCTGGAATCCATGCTGGGAGGAGTGTAGAGTTTTGGTCTTATTGATAAGACCTTTGATGCATTATTTTTTCCAAAAACTTAGCAAAGAATGGTAAGATAGATATTGGTCGATAATTTTCCTCTTGTGAAGTCAGTAATAGACCCATAGATGATAGAGTAGAAGCAGGTAGGTAGTCTTCATAAGCGGTTTTAGCAGGAGGCATCCTCAGATCACTCCATTGGTTAAAAATCCCAGAGCGAATCCATTACAAAGTCCTATCACTTACCCACAACTCCCTACAGTATTCCCAGCCCAAGTACCTTCGTGATCTCTTCACCATTCAGACAACCCGCTCCACCCGATCATCCTCAATTCTCAGTCTTTCTCGACCCCCAGTCACTACTCAACTCAATTTCTCCAACCGAGCCATTTCCATCACAGCACCACGACTCTGGAATGATCTGCCCCCTGAATTTCGCAGTTTCATGGTGCCTCCATCATCATTGCAACCCGTCCTTCATCCTCATCCTCATGCTCCTCTATCTATCACCCCCGGGCTTTCCACTCAAAACTGAAGTCTCACCTTTTCAAATACTCCTACCCTGACTCATCTGATACCCCGCCTTCCAATTCTTCTCGCCGTAAACGACACCCGCCTTGACAGCTGCTCTGCCTCACCTGATCTGGTACCCTGGAATTCGGACTTGGACCTCTTTTGGACTACTCTCTGGAAACCCCCTTTTGATTTGGTTTGGCCTCCTGGAAATTGGACTTGGACCTCTTTTGGACCACTCTCTGGAAACCATCTGATCTGGTACTCTGGAAATCGGACTTGGACCTCTTTTGGACTACTCCCTGGAACCCCCTCTGATCTGAAGTAGCGCTCGTGAATAGGCTGGTGCCCTGCGCTTGGCCTTCGAGTGGCGCTTTAGAAGTTTGGAGATTACGAATTACGAATTACGAGGCAGCTTCATTGCCAGGTCTCTCTGAATGTTAATAAAATATTCATTAAATTTGTCTGACATTACTTTGGGATCTTACATATATACATACATGCATGCATGCATACATACATACATAAATACAGACATACATGTATGCATATATATACATACATGCATATATACATACATACATATACATTTACTTACATACATATATACAGACTGGGCCGTAAAAAAGTAACCCCCTACAGGTTTCTGGACCATCAAAAACAGTGGGTAGACTCAGTAAAAGTTATATAAAATTGGTTCTATTTGAAATATTTTGTTGAAATTTGGCTTTTATACGCACATGTGAATTACTTTTAAGCCAGTAAAACTTGATTTAAGAATCCTTACTTTTGGCCGAAATATTAGCAAAACCTCTAGGGGGTTACTATTTTTGGCCTACCCTGAACATATACAGTGATGGGCAATAGTTAACTAAAAAGTTGATAACTTAGTTTAACTAAAAAATTTGAGTTAAGGAAGAAGTTTAACTAAAAAATAGTTTAGTTAAAACCATAGTTTAACTAAAAGAATTTTAGTTGCTAATTAAAAGTTTAACTAAAAAAATCAGCAATTGCCAATTATTTTCCGCAATCAACATTGAACACTGTCAACAACTCAACGCGAAACTTATTGATTAACACTGCATGATCTTAGCTCTAACAGCCTGTGTTTTCAAATTCATACACTATTTACAGTATGCTTGTAACTAGAACAGCACACATTGCATAGTTGGAAGGTGAAATTGTATTATTACAGTTCACTTAACCTCTGTTATTGTGAAAATGTTTGTCATAAAAAGTTGAAGAAACTTGGAAGAAGTTTAACTACTTTTTCCTAGTTTAGTTAACTAATTGCCAAAATTAGTTGTCCATTATTTAGTTAAACTATATTTTTTTTGAGTTGGAAAATAGTTTTAGTTTAACTTAAAAAAATAGTTTAGTGCCCATCAATTCAATTCAATTCAATTCAATTCAATTCAATGATTTTTATTGCAGCCGGTAACAACTCACAAGGATACATTAGTGACAATCAATAACACGCAATTGTGAGCAAAAAAGGACATTAGATAATCTTGATGCAAGTAATAAAGGTAAAGTTATTAACAGTAATGACACTAGATGGTCATATTGCAAGTGGTGATGTTTGAGTTATTAGCGGGAGCAAAGGGTGGCTCCTAAGGGATTGGCATCCCGCTAGATGGAGACACCCTGCTGAGTCAAGTAACGTGGGTACAATGAATGGCAGAGGATACAATACTTCGTAGAAGTGGCTAAATGCTATAGTGGGAGTAGCCTAGACAGTAAACAGGTTTTAGAGGAGTACGCAACAAGGAGGCAAAATTAGTACAATTAGATATCTTAACTAAACTTATCTATAATGTCTTAACTAAGTGGCTCGAGGACCAGTGCATCGTGCAACCAGGCATAAGTTGATATACTTAGGTTATAAATGGGACAATTTATTTTTATTATTTTTTTATTTTATGCTGGGAATTGTTATACGTATAGGATATAAGTGCGTAGCTTTTTTTTAAATTCATGACGGGTTTTGGATAGTCGAATTTCCAATGGAATGGAGTTCCAGAGTAATGGTCCGGCAGTTCTAATACTGAATTCTCTAGTGTTAGTTCTCGCTTTCGCTGGGCGGTACGATGTGGCGCTCCTAGTGAAATGATCATGAATCTGAGAGCCGAGGGTGAAGTACTCCACAAATGAAGCGGGTAATAGATTGTTTTCGTATCGATAAATGAATTCACCTGTTTGCAAACTTCTTATTTGTTTTAGGTTCAGAAATTTCAAGTTCCTGAAGATGGGGGAGTTATGGGCGTCTCTGCGGGCTCCCTCAATTATCCTAATGGCCTTCTTTTGGAGGATTATTAATTTATGGAGTCGGGATTCATAGTTCGAGGACCAAATTAGGTTACAATAGCTTAGATATGGGAACATCAGAGAATAATATAAGTTTAGCCTAATCGATTTTGGTAGGAGATCAGAGATTCTTGAAATTATTCCTATGTTTTTAGCTATTTTTAGAGAAATGTAATTAATGTGGGTTTTCCACGTCAAATGTTGATCTAGAAACACCCCCAGAAACTTAGTCGAGTCTACTTGGGAGATGGGTTTTCCTTCCAGAGTTAAGGCCCAATTTACTGGTTTTATTTTTCTATGTGACTTAAAGTTTATAAAATTAGTTTTGTCTACATTTAACGTGAGTCTATTGGCTAGAAACCAGTTACTGATTAGGTTTAGTTCACGGTTAACAATTTCTGTAAGCGAGGTGTGGGAGCGGTTGGAGTAGAAAATATTAGTGTCGTCCGCGAATAGAATAAGATGCAGGGTCGTTGAGACATTGGCTAGATCGTTTATATACAGTAGGAATAGGAGTGGTCCGAGATTCGAGCCCTGAGGGACTCCGTATGTAATGTGGCCTAAAGCCGATAATGCCCCATTACATGAGACTCTTTGTGTGCGATTTGAGAAGTAACTTTGGAACCATTTTAGTTGTAGGCCTCTAATGCCATAATTTGACATTTTTTTAGGAGGATGGAGTGGTCGACCGTGTCGAAAGAATTTGCTAAGTCTATAAAGATTCCAATAGAGTATTCGTTATTATCAATAGCTTTTGAGATTTTATCCTCCATATCAAGTAAGGCCATAAACGCGGAGTGACACGGCTGAAATCCGTATTGGGTTGGGTGTATTATATTAGCTTTATTAATGTAGGAACTAAGCCTATCATACATAATTTTTTCCAGGAATTTTTCAAAATAAGGAAAGACTTATTCAACTATCGGCCGATAGTTGAAAATACATTCTTTTTCTCCTTTTTAAAGATTGGGACTACTTTTGCAATTTTGAGTTGATCAGGGACAATTCCATGTATTAGACAGCAATTAATGATTTCTGTTAGGGGCAAGATTACGTGAGAAAGATTAGCAGTTGCTATATAGGGGTGAATGTCGTCAGTGCCTCTAGTATGAGTTTTCTTTAAGTCCCTCCCTATGTTCAAGAGTTCCCCTGGTGAGGTAAGGGTTAGTCCCATTGAGTTCAAGTTAGAGGGGAGCAGGTAGTCTTCAAATGGGCAATGCGGGTTTTGTAGCTTATTAGCTAGGTCGTTAGCTATGTTAATAAAATAATTATTAAAACTGTTTGCTATTAGGTCTGCATTATTAATTTCTGTTCCATTAATGATCAAATATTCTACTTTTGGACGCTTATTGTCTAGGTGCATTGCAGAGCGAATTAATTTCCAGGTCATCTTTAGGTCATTATGGTGTTTACAGAATTCTTTCGCATAGTAATTTCGTTCAGCATTGATTCTAATCGACTTCGTTATCATCAGTTGAAGAGGAAAGATTGTTATAGCAGGTAGCGCAGTACCCGGGAGCGGATTCGCTTAAATTATCGTTTAAATTAGTTGCACATTGCCTATGAATTGTTCTATTACATGAGAAGCACCGTGTTATTTCATCATTTGCCTGACTAGGTCGAAAGCACCTGTTGCACCGCGCATCTGGCCCCCGATTAGGCGCCGAAAGAATGGATAGATAGTTTCCGCCACCGCTCTTTTTTCCTAAGGCAGGAGTAATTAACTCTGATCGAATTGATACCTCATATATAAAGTTGGGCGTAAAGAGTATTTGAATAACGGAACGGGGTTAAATCTAAGATGGGTTCAAATATAAAGAACGTATATAAGTGCCCTGTGTTAGAGCAGGTTGATGAACTTGGAGGGCTGAACCAAAAATAGGTCTACCTACTCATTAGCGTGAGTCCTGCAGGGATATATGACCAGGAAGAGAAGTGTCACAGATAGGAGAGAGGGAGGGGAGAATGGAGGTGAGGTAGTAGCAGGGTAACTTCCAAGTAACAATATTTCCTAAATATAAGAGTAATATCCTAATATCACTGAACATACATACACATGCATACATACATACATACATACATACATACATACATACATACATACATACATACATGCATACATAAATACATACATATATATACATACATTACATACATACAAACTCACAATGCATACATACATACTTCCATACATACATCCATACATTTCAAACAGAAACTGGACAGTTGGATGAAACTATATAGGCACTAAAAGCTCATATAGCTTACCTAACCTGTTAACTGTAACTGATTACAGTAACAGAATATACGAGCACCCATGAACAAAATTTTTTTACTCAATGTTAGATATAAAAATCTTAATTCTACAACATGTTGGCAACACAAACTGCTTAGTACGCATATCTGTATGCTACATTGCACAAATATTTGGTAAGGGAAAAAAACAGACACAAACTAACCTATACATGATGAGAAGGTAACTTGACGCAGTGAGAACCCTGAAATGATCCTACTGTGCTGGCAACCTGTAAGGAAACATACAAAGCAGGAATAGCATCACAAGGTAGCTAAAACAAGTAGACCTGACAGCATATAGGCCAAAAAGCTAGCAAATAAAACACTAAACAGCTGCTTGAGGATGAGAAAGCAGTAAGCTTATATAACATTCGATTAGCGTGTTGACTTAACATCCCGAAACTTCATCATCGTCAAAATTATTAAATTTTGTTTGAGAACCTTTGCACCATTGGGTGAACGATAATAATTTATTCTTTTGACTTGGTTGATGAATACAAAATATTTGAATATAAAATTGCCAAAATATATGGGATGTGACTATTTAAAATGCAGTATGACTGCACTGTTTACATAAACATCATACAAAATTGTCTTTCTAACTTACCAAAGCGTTACGAAAGACTCATGTAAGGAAGTTTTTTGATTTTACTATGTTCTCTCTATGTAACATATATAAGCAGAAATGTAAATATAGCTAATTAGGCCTATAAACGCTATACGGAAATGGAAACAACAGGGAATTAAAGAAAATTCAAGTTTTTTCAATACATAGTCTTGCTCGAGGCTAGGCCTACCTGTAACCATATTTTTCTTGTGAATTTAAACAAGTAGAAAATTGTAATATTTAAAAATAATTGGCACTCACCAAGAACTGTCCTCTTTTCCGGTAGTCGAAACAAAACAACGCACCTTATAGCACCACCGAGTCTATTGTAGATATTGCGAGCAGCGAACATCACGTACACAAGATTTAACAGTTCTGCCTCTCTGCCTCTTTGAAGGCACCTTTTATACCGTATGTGCTCTCTACAGGGGTCTGCTTGGCCCAAAGCCTAACACCAACAGCTGCTATTACCTTCCTTAGTGGAACACAGAGGCCTGTGGCCATCATCACTAGACGTAACCTGAACTAAGAAAACAGACCTTTGGTTCACTAAACGTTCTTACATCGGAGCGAACATCAAACGCAGCCGATAATTAGCCCATCAGTGCCTCTGCTAGGGAAGTCACCACCCTTAATGCTACCCAAGTGTTCAGTCTTAATGACGTTTGCTATAATACGACAAACAGACGGACACACACACACACACACACACACAGATTGACAGGTGTACAAACAGACAGTATTACAGAGGGAATTCCATTGCGACGGAATGTAATAGGCTCCGTACCCTCCGACCGGAGGGGGCCCTCCCTGGAAGGGGGCCCCTCCCTGGAAGGGGCCCCTAAAAGTGGCAAAAAATAACAATTATAACGCATTGATTAACCAATTTGCGGAGAACAAGGCTCGAAAGAAGCTCTTTGCGTAAATACGGAAATGGAATACATGTACAGTGTACACTGTCGGGCGTAGGCCTATGTATACATTATATGAACCCTGTATATTGTATATTACCGCATTTCCAGTTTCCGCATTGTAAGGGGCCCAGGACGTATGTTCGGAGGGGGCCACGTTCTTTGTTGCTACGGCTCTGGGACCGACATAAAGACGTACAGACCAACAGACATTAAGGCAGACAGATACACACACACATACAGGCGGACAGACATACAGACAGACAGACAACCATACGAACGGACAGACATGCAGACGGAAAGAAGGACCGACATAAAGACGTACATACATAAAGGCAGACAGATAAACACACCAACAGACGGACAGACATACAGCCAGACAGACAGACAACCATACGAACGGCCAGACAGACATGCTGAAAGACGGACAAACGTACTTACGTACAGACATACATATACAGAAAGACGGACAGACAAATAGACGCACAACATTCCAAGTGACAAACCGAGACAAGTTACAGAGTTGAGGGATTCGTCACTGTTTGTCGATTTCATCACTAGGCGTGGTCCCTCGTCATTAGGCGTAACCTAAGTGCAAGAGAACAGACTCAGGCGCCCATGACAGTTGTTATCTCCCCTGGGGCTTCGTCAATCACCTAAGAAGCTGGGGTCCACTAACAGCGTCTGCATGCCTGTGCGATTGTATACCTGTTCGTCTGGTTGTCTGTTTGTTTGTTCACTATACGTCGTATGTCTGTTCGTCTGTATGACTGAATGTCTGTTCGCCTGTATATCTGTCTGTTCCTCTAGATGTCTCCCCATCTGTTCATCTGTGTGTCTTTATGCATGTCTGTCTGTAGGTCTCTCGGTATCTTTGTCTGTCTCTCTGTCTTTATCAAGGTGCGACCGTACGTACGGTACGTACGTTATTATTTTCAATAACTTACGTACGGTACGCGTACGTTATTATGCCGTACGTTACCGTACGTTTATATCTGTTCATGAAGAAAATAAAATACCTGGTACATAACATTATGCTCAAGAACAGTCAATAATAGTTGGTGATTGATGGTCGTAAACAATTTTTACCATTAAATCAGTCATCTGTGGCTGTTCAATGATCTCTACTTTCAAACTTTTAAATTCCAAATTGTATAGGCCCCCCATAATGTGAAGAATATTAAGATTTACGGCACACTTTATAGGATGGTCAATGCCAGTGGTAATTTTATTGGTAATAGTAAATTTCGGTACCGTTCGTAAATAACTAGGCCTGCGTACGGGGAGACCAATACTGTAGAGCTAAACTGATCATTTTTGACGTACGCGTACCTTATTAGGCTAAAGTTATATTGAGATTCTTTGTGAATGATCAGATAAATATGTGGCATTTTTAACGTAGGTAGGTGAGTTTTATCGGATTTTAGGAGAAAGAAAATTATTTTCTTGTCAAAGGTTACGAGGTTAGAAAAAGTATTGGAAATCGGTGTTATTATTTATTTAAAAAATCACAAGTAAATAAATAAATAATTTATTTACGTACGATCTGTGACTGTAAGATCATGCAATGTGGGCTATTTGTGTTACAGTTGTACTTCTCAATTTGTCAGATTACTTAGCTGTAAAATTTGAATTTAAGGTCCGAATTCTTCTGGGTGCCAGGCACCCACTGAACTTTCTCTCTGGGTGCATTGGCACCCAAGGCCCCCAAGAAGTCGGCGCCTATGGTGGCAATCATGATGATGGTGGTTGTGTGGTGGCGCAGGAATAGAATCAGAAATAGAATCAGGATAGGATAGCTTGAAGAGTTCGGTTTTCAGTCGTGAATGTAAAGCAGCGGAGAAGAGTGCAAGCGGAGAAGAGGAGCAGGCAGACATAGAGACTGACAGACATACAGACAGACAGACAGACAGACAGACAACCATACCGACGGCCAGATATATAGACTGAAAGAAGGAGAGACATACCGACGGCCAGATATATAGACTGAAAGAAGGACAGACATACCGACGTACAAACAGACGGATAAACGTAATTACGTAGGCCTACATACTACCGAAAGACATACAAACAGACACATACAATACAGACGTACACCAACTGACATACTAGGACCAGTTAAAAGAATGAGGAATACGTCATTGTTTGTCGTTTTCATCACTGCGTCTGGTCCCTCGTCATTAGGCATAATCTGATGAGCCAAGAGAAGACTGGATTTCAACCCCGAGTGCGTGTGTTCCATAGAAGTCGGAGCGAGATATAATTGCTTAGACAGCAGCGACGTTTCAGGGAAGGGTTGGTGGCTTCTTAAAGTCAAGAATTTCGCTACCTCGCAGTTGTTATCTCCGTCCCCTGGAGCTTTCCGCCAAGCGGCTTCCACCAAGCAGCTGGAGTCCAGTATCACAGTCCGAACATCATTACCTTCAACTGTGATACAATAGATCGACCATTGTGCAGCCAAATAGCCAGATGGCTGGTCAACCTCATTCTACTATCTACCCTCCCAATCCGGCCAGTTTGGCTGAACCAAACAATCCTGATAGCAGAAATTGCCTTAATAAAAGAAATATGGTTCTGTAAGAATGAACTTGACAAAGACATTTCCCTGAAGAATGTTCATTTATTAGTTATGACCGGTTAAAAAGGAAAACAGGTGTAATTTATGCAGTATTCCAACTGTGGCCTAACCAGTGATTTGTACAACCTCTTGAAAGCTGTGATAGTATCCACAGAGATAGTACTATCATCCAAACCATTCCACAAGTCTACAAATCTTGCACTTAAGAATTTCTGCCCTATTGTTCCTTTCAGTTTCTTATACCTATGTCCTCGAGTTTGGTGCTAATTCAGAGAACCTCTCCCACTGCGCTGCCTCTTTCCCTGTGATAATCTTTCAGGCATCATTTAGGTCTCCCCTGCTCCTCCTTCTCTCTAATGCTGTTAGTCCACATATTTTCAATCTTTCTTCATAGCTCAAATCCTTGTAACCAAAATCATTTGGGTAGCTTTTCCTTGCACTTTCTATATTTGTTGAATGTCATGTTCCAGGTATGGATTCCACAACTGGATGCAGTATGTTAAATATGGCATAGCCAGTGATATTTAGTTATTTTTATTTATTCCAATTACATGCATTACATACATACATTCCTACATACATGCATGTATACATGTATATACATACACAAATAACATAGAATAGCACAAAGTAAGGGTTTTAAGTGGTTTACCAGCCCAGAAAATATAGGCCTAACCGAATCTGTTGCTGGTGGTCCGTGGCAAATATAGGCCTAACCGAATCTGTTGCTGCTTGTCCGTGGCAAATATAGGCCTAACCGAATCTGTTGCTGTTGGTCCGTGGCTAATATAGGCCTAACCGAATCTGTTGCTGCTTGTCCGTGGCAAATATAGGCCTAACCGAATCTGTTGCTGTTGGTCCGTGGCTAATATAGGCTTAACCGAATCAGTTGCTGTTGGTCCGTGGCTAATATAGGCTTAACCGAATCAGTTGCTGTTGGTCCGTGGCTAATATAGGCCTAACCGAATCAGTTGCTGTTGGTCCGTGGCTAATATAGGCCTAACCGAATCTGTTCTGTTGGTCCGTGGCTATTATAGGCCTAACCGAATCTGTTGCTGCTGGTCCGTGGCTAGTATAGGCCTAACCGGCACTCAATCAGAGCGCCTGTGAATAAGCTGGTTCCCACGACTTCGCTTTTGTGGTCGTTGTAGAAATTTCGAGATTACGATTACGATTACGATTTGGCTATAAATTCAGGCTCCTTTCTCAGTTTCTTTTTTTAGTTTTTTAGTTTATCATTTGAATTAACCCTGTCATTGTTTGTACAGTGTACACCAATTGATGACACCATAACTTGATGATTTGGTTTGTGGAATGTGGCATATTATAAAGCAATTAAACCTATTAAATGAACTGATGTAACCAGGGCGTCTCTGTTAGCGGAACACTATGTTCCTTTCTGGACTACCCCTTGACGCCATTATTTTGCTTTTTAAAATTTGTGTTTCTTTTTTCATGGTGTTCAATAAAATGTGTTTGATTGATTGATTGAACTGTGATACATTGCATTGACATACTCTGCAGCAGCCCGACGGCTGATCAACTTAATCCTATTATCTACCTTCCAAAACCCACAATTTTGGCTAAACCCAGCAATCTTGCGCTTCACCTGGAGTCGTATCAAATTCAAACAAAACAAAGCAGAGATCGCCTTAAAACAGAAGCATAGACCTGCAGCTTTTTCACAAAGACGTTTCACGGATGATTTTTTCATTGCTTAGTTATGACAGGATAAAGAGGAAAGGAGTTGGAATTTATGCCTATGTAGGCCCTACATATAACCGCATTATTTGTTCTGTCTGAAAATCGTATGGTTAACTCAAATATGCCGGACCAATTAGAAGTTCGGTGGTTGCATTGTCTGTTCAACAGCACTAAAAAGACTATATTATATACATTTTTAGTTAACCAAACATTGTTACAACAAAACAAGGACAATATGAAAAAACTCAATCACTTATGGTGTTTGAGAGACGGCTTGCAAAACGGAGGGTCGGATGGATATGGTCAAAACGTAAACATTTGGCCTCATAATTTGATAAAGTACGGCTGTTTTAAGCAGACAGGCCAGCGATCTCGGTTTCGGTCCGCTACTTCGGGGACCCGGTATTCCGGAGGTCCGCTATTTCCGGGATCCGTTATTCCGGAGGTCCGCTATTCCGGGGTCCGACGGAATATACATACATACATACAACATCTATACATACATGCATGCATACATACATGCATACATACATGCATACATACGGGCATGAATACATGCATGCATGCATGTATGCATGCATGCATGTATGTATGCGATAGTTATATTTTACTAGTCCTATTTTCAGTTTCATTGTTTCTTTTGTTGATGTTTAGTTAAGATATATTAATGATTAGATAAGTTTATCGATGATTTATTTTGCTTTCTCTCATGCTTCCTTACCAGACTTCATCTATCTACTCCTTCTGGCTTCCCATGACTTGACAGACACATAACTTACGTACTGCACTAGTAGGTGTTCCTGCCTAGCGGAAGAGACCTCCCTTTAGGGCCACCTTTGCTCTCTCTTAGACAAAACTTCAATCCGACTACTTATAGTTTGTTATATAACTTGATTTTTGTTTTGTTTTGGTGGAAGCAATAAAATGATTTGATTGATTGATGTATGTATGTATGTATGCATGTATGTTGTATGCATCCGGTGGGCTCCCAGAATAGCGGACCCCGGAATAGCGGGCCGGTACCGCGATCTCAAAGAACCGATAACCCATTTTAGTTTCATTTGCTGACAGGAATGCATCTGCAGACTTTGAAGGTAGCAGCTATTGATTCGTGTCATGAGTCTCCGAGGTAATGTGGTACGCAATTAGTCAGACCCTTGTACACGATCTTGAAGATCTCGCCGATACGATGCCGTGGAAGTTTTTCTTTTTACTGATGGCATATGCTCGAAATTTTTTTTTATTCCAACGGCCAGGAGAGCACCGCTCGTGAATAAGCTGCTGCGCTGGGCTTGGCTTTCGAGTGACGTTTTCGAATTTCGAGTTTACAGCTATGATTAGGGGTCATCCATATGGGATGTCCGAAATGACGTGGAGGGAGGGGCCATTTTAATTAGGACAAATACCGAAACAGGGGATGGGGCATTTGACCAGTGCAGAAGTCCGCATCTAAATGTCTAAATTTGATAGTTTTTAAACAACTGTTTGCATAAACCTTCCGCGAGAGACGAAAAGGTCATTGAGGTGATTGCTTAAGACCTCATGCTGTGTACTAGAATTTTACTACACTGAGGGCTTGTAAACGAACAATAACAGGAATAACATGGTCGTTGACATACTGAGTTTCTTCTTGATTCCCTCAGAGACTGGTAGCTTATTAATAACGTTAGTCACAATGTTCGCTTTTTGTCGTCCTTTGGCTTTGGTCTGTGGACGTCCGTAAAGGGGGAGGAGGAGGGTAAGGTCAAATGCAGATAAGGGGATTGAGGGGTCCAAACTAGGTCATATTTTGCGGACATCCTTTGTAGATGACCCCTTACGAGCAGCGTTGATGACCGTCGGAATTATACTGCGCTGTGGGAAATCAGCAGAGTCTATGTCACGGCAGGCGGCTTCTGAGTAACAGGACTATGCCGTTCGCCTTTTAGGCTCAAAGTAATTTGATATTAAGACAGCTAACAGAACAGAGTCTTCAGTCGTTATCTCATCCTGGCGCTTTCCGTTAATCGAGCCAGTCTAGTCAAGCAGCTGGGGGTCAAGCAACGGCGTGTGAAGCCGTCCAAACCTCATTACGATGAACTGTGATACAATGCACCGACACACTCTGTAGCAAAGAAGCCGTACGGGCCGAGACGGCCGATCAACTTAGCATAACATAGCAAGTGTTTCAGAAGACGTGTAGTCTGTTGTAGAATCACTGCAGGTTAATTTGTATCAGATTAACATGTAATAATTTTCGTCTTCTGATTTCAGGGATTTTACAAAATTCCTGGTTTTTTCAGGGATTTTGTAAAGTGCCCGAGTGAATCAGGGATTTTACAAATTGCATTAAAATTTCAGGCATTTTACAAAATACCTGGTTTTACGAATTGCCTGTAACATTATATACAGTTGAATTCATGGTAGACGGGCAGTAGATAGCGATGCCTCCCCCAAGCCTCCCGAGCCGATCTCGTCGATGTAGATGGTAACCTGGCACTTGAAAAAGGTAGTCGCTGTGGTGCGGTTTTTGGCCAGCTTTCGACGATTATCGCTATGTCTGGGTTGAAAGATGATAGACCAGTCATCAAATGTTCTATGGCGTGAGGTTTGACCAAGCTTGTTGGATTTATCAGGTACACTGATGGATGTGCAGGTGGTTTTTAAGATTGATGCTCCAGTGGTTCAGAGGAAATATAGTTTGTGTTAGAGCTACTGCAAGTTAACGAGTAATGTTTAATGCTGTTAAGCATTACTGGTTAAATAGCAGTGGTTCTAACATCTCGCCTAGCTTCCTCTTGAAAGCTGTGATAGTGTCCACTGAGACAGTCCTATCATCCAAACCATTCCACAAGTCTACAACCCTGCACTTAAGAATTTCTGCAATATTGTTCCTTTCGGTTTCTTAAATAAATCATATATTTGTTCTTGAGTCGCCCTCTTTGGTGCTAATTCAAAGAACCTCTCACACTGACTGCACTGCCTCCTTTCCTGTGATAATTCTAGTAGGCTTCAATGAGGTCTCCTCTACTCCTCCTTCTCTTCAATTCTGTTAGTCTAAGCTTTAAAACCTTTCTTCATAGCTAAATTCCTTCTAACCCCAAATCATTTTGTACCTCTTCTTCGGACTTTTCATACTTGTCCAATGTCATGTTTCAGGTATGGTTCCTCACCTGGATGCAGTAATCTAACTGTGGCCTAGCCAGTGATTTGTACAACATCAGTATTGTATATTTGCCTCAAATGACTTTTGTTCTTCATATCACACCTAACGTTGAGTTAGCCTTATTTGATGCTTCACCACATTGCCTTGAAGGTTTAGAACCGTTTACAGGATCACTCCCAAAACCCTATTTCTTCAGTTGGTTTCAAAACCTTTCCCCCTTTTCATATGAAAAGTTGAAAACGTTTTGTTTGTTTTCCACAAATGCATCATTGAACATTTTTCCAAATTAAAAAGCATCTGCCAGAAGGTAAAATACATCTTTTTGACCATCTGAACATTTTTCTTAGATCTTCTCGCAGTGTCACTGCTTCTTCTTCATCACCCACTCTTCTGCATAGTTTTTATCATCTGAAAACTTATAAATTTGTGATAAAATGCAATTGTGTAATATGTGAATAATAAAAATTATGCAACCTGCTAGAATATTCAATTTTGTTGCCTATGCCAACCTCTTTGCCTGATAATGGTCTTTGAATCTTGTTAGTAGGTTTACCTGTCCTGTAATCCCTTGGCCAGACTTTCATGAGGTACTTTTTACAATGCCTTCGCAAAATCTAGGTAAATTACATCTACAGGCTTTCCTTCAAGATCTGTCCTCTCACAGACCTCCTCAAAGAATTCTATGAGGTTTGTCAAACACAAGTGACCTCTAGTAGACCATGATGACTCCCCTTAATAATATTATGCTCATTCAAGTGCTTCACTATATTATTATCCTTAACAATTCTTCCCATGACCTTACACACACCACTAGTTAAACTAACTGGTCTATATTTACATGGTTCATTTATGTTTTTCTTTGATTAGGCCTATGCATAGCGATGTCAATAAGAGTGCAACCCTAGCTCCGTTGTACAGCTCCAGTCTATATTAATTCATGGAAGATCTGTGCTAATGCCTATCCAATTTCTTCCCTCACTTCATGTAAGAACTTTGGATGTAGTTAATCTATTCCTGGAATCTTGTCAGTTTTTAATCTTTCAGCCGTTCCACCAAATTTTCATTAGTTAACATTATCTGTATTAATCCTTTACCACCACCGTCTAAGATGTTTGGCTGGGCTCAAGGTTGTTTCCTAATTCTTCCAACATAAACACCCAGCTGAAATATTTATTGAGTAGGAGCCCAGTTCTGCCACTTCAAGATCATCCACAATAACATCTCCATTTCCTCTTCCTTTTCTCAATACCGCTACCTTTTCTTTTGTTTTCTGCTTGCTGCTAGCATAGTTGTAGAAAGTACTGTTCTCTTTTATGTTTCTCGATCACTTCTGCTCAAAGCTTTGTGTTGTTTGTCTGTTTTTATTATTGCAGATGTTACTTTTATACACATACTTGATTTCGAATTCTCAAGTCTTACTACAATTTCAAAATCCAGTCCATTATTTGTTTCCTTCTTCAACTTCATAAATTTCTTCCAAGCCTTTTTCTTTGCCTTTTTTGGAACCTCATATGTTACCAAGGTTTGCTCTTCTTGGTTCTTTTGTGCTTGGCTATGTTTTCCTTAATAATCTCGCTCATAACTAAGACTTCTCCCAAGCATCAATCGCTCCCATACCCCCTACTGCACTTTCCAAATTCTTTTCTTTCAGCCCTTTCCCCACTAATTTGTAGTTTGCCATAAATAAATTGGGTCTTTTCACATAAGCTTTGACTTCCTGGATCTGCTTCATGACTAACTGCCATCTGAAAACCTGATGATCACTAGTACTAAAATGCTCCCCCAAACTCACATTCACTACCATAGTTTCATCCGATATTATCACAAAGTTCATAATGTTTTCTCTTCTGGTTGGCTCCATAGCATGCTGCTGCATAAAGTTGGCATCAATAATATCCAATAAGGTCGTATCATTTTCTCTATCCCCTTCCAATTTTTCCAAATCAATATGGTAGTTGAAGTCTCCCATAATCAGGGATGTTTACTCATTAGCCATTTCCAGTAGTTTGCACATCCCTTGATCAGGTTCTTCGCTGGCATCTGGTATACCCTGTAGCGAACTCCCAAAAGCATCTTAGGACTGTTTAGTTGATTTTCGCACCAGATCCTCTCTTTGACGATCTCATTCCTCCTATCATATCATACCCATCCTACTCAGGTATGCTGGTCACCAGGTAAAGCCTCACACATGAAGGATATTTTTATGACAGTGACATTGAGAACCAAATGACACAAGCAACTGAGTGGAGCGGACAGACTGTCAACTGGACAGTCAACAGAAGGTCAACTGGACAGACTTAGGGAGAGAGTTCAACCGAAAACGCTAATTCACCAAGATCAGTTCTTGATTTAGGTGTGACCAGTAAGAAGCGAGTTACAGCAATCTAAGGGACTTGAAACCAATGCGTTTGCCAGAGATATCGTTTCAGACATGGCACAAAACGTCTAATTCTGCGTATGTCATGAATGAACATATATGATGACTTACAAATACTGTTTACATGGCCAGTGAGAGACATGGTTAGAATTGACCGATTTCTCTGTGGGGAAGAACAACGTCAACTGGGAACCACTGGTAGATCTCTGAAGGTGCTGATGCCACCACTGCACATTACCTTTTCCCTTAACCTTTTCCTCACTAACTCATTATCGGCTTTAAAGAAGTTGGGTCTCTTCATAATTAGCTCTGACTTACTGGGTCTGCTTCGTGACTAATTCCCATCTGATAACCTGATGATCACTGGTTTCAAATGTTCTCCTACACTCACATTCTGTACTAATATTGCTACCACTAAGTCAAAAATGTTGTCTCCTCTGGTTGGCTCCATGACATGCTGTTGCATAAAGCTGGTATAAAAAGTCCAAGAAAATCCTATCTTTTTCCCTCCCTCCTTCCAATTTTTTCAAATCAATATGGTAGTCCTAATTGAAGTCCCCCGAAACGCCCATAACTTCCTGCTAACTGTCTTGTCAACCCCGCCAGTTTAGCTAAACCTAACAAGCCTGCATTTCTGGAGTATGACCTTGCAAAACAAAGCAGAAATCGCCTTAATAACAGAAACATGGTTCTGTAAGTAGCATTTCAAAAGGATATTTCACTGAAGAATGTTCATTTAATAGCCACGACAGGCTCAAGAAGAAAGGAGGTGGAGTTTGTTCCTATGTAAATAATCGTATTAATTTTTCTGTCCTAATTCGGTTCGTTAACTCACATATGTCTCACCAAGTAGAAGTTCAGTGGTTGCATTAAAAGACATGATTTCATGCGTGTGTGATCCACTCAGTGCTGGCGAGTATTTGAAATATAAATTATTTGGAATACTATTTGAAATATAATGAAGTTTTTATATATTTTTTTAATAATCTTCTCCTTTATTAATTCAAACTGACAATCTCAGTAAGATTACATTGAAACATGACAGTAAAATCAAGATTTTTATTAAGCACACGTCTGACAGCCATACAAGACACCGCCTTAGAGGGAGGTTACGGGTATCGAACCGCGATCTAATGCTCTCCTGGCCATGAGTGTTAACATCACTCTACCCCCTCCCTTGCATTTAAAGTTCTTTCAATCCTGTGTATTTTGTATTTTTATTTCAAATACTTTTCATAGTGTTTTGTATTTGGAATATCAAATACTTAAAAAAAATACTTTAACACCTAGTCCATTGGTCAATATTAGGCTCTTATGAAAAAACACTAAAACCAGTTGAGTACAGAACTGAATATAGAGCAATCAATGTATAGAATTAGACTTCCTTTACGAGTACTTGAAATGTTGGTTATGAAACCACTTACAATAGCAATTGACAATTGCTTTCCACAGATCACGCTTTAGCAGCTATGGATTTGTTCTTCATGTCAGCGAGCTCACCATCTCACTAAAGCTGAGTGCGATGAGTGGTTTTCGGACAATGTTCATCTGTGGCTGAACATAAACCATCTATATTCATTTTGTACATGGCATCCATGCGCCTTTGTCATTACCATGCTCACACACCCACACACACACCACACACACACACACACACACACACACACACACACACACACACACACACACACACACACACACACACACACACACACACACACACACACACACACACACACACACAAGCACAAGCACAAGCACAAGCACAAGCACATGCATACAGAATATTACATTTTGTAAAGATATTAGACAAATTCCATTGGAACTAGGTATATATTATTGACATGATAATATGTGGCAAGGTTTGCTTTTTCCCATTAAGACAACCACGTTTAATGCATGTTGTTGGGACCCTGCCTAACACAGTCAATGAATTCAGGCGTGTTAAGTTAGCTGTGCACTGAAGGAATGAAATGACTTGGTGTAAATGTCAGTCATCACCTAGCTATCATCACATCGCTATCACCCAGAAAACTCAGAAAAATGAAGTACCAGCATTTTTTCCGGGACGGTGGAGAAAGCCGGTAACAATCGAGAAAAACTTGCAAAAACCCAAACAAAAACTTGTAGACTGCCGTTGATGAAACCATGGCAAATACTTAAAAAAAATAACAAAAACTAAACATAAAGCAATGGTGCAGATGACTGTGTCAGTGTTGTAAAATATCCAAGCTCTACTTCCGGTCTAATAATGAATGTGATTCTTGAGCTATTTTTTTATTTCTTTATTGAATTACATATATTTGAGGATGTTTTTCAATGAATTCAGGTGTATTAAGCTAGCTGTGCACTGAATGAATGAAATGACTTGGTGTAAATGTCAGTAATCACAAAATAACAAATGATTAATAAGCACTGTTAGTTAATATAAAACGTAAAAATGCTAATCGTGTTCTGACAGTAATCAATTTGTCAAGGTGTCGTTACTATCACTATCAGCTTTGGTTAACATGTTGATAATGGTGTGGCTGCCCAATTCATCACTGATTAACGCCCGTGTTCTCTATTCAGTGTCCACTGCACATCTCCAGCGTCCCTTTACCCATCCATGACTGATAATTATGCAGTCGACGCTGCTAAAGTGAATAGCCTCGGGACTGCCTTGATCCTGTGGTGCACTTAGCCGAACTTTACTGTATAATATGTGCTATATGTATTGGTATCTGATAAGAGAGACGGTGTCTACATATTAGGCCTAAAATGCCTTCATTAACCATTACGTTAAGTAATGGTAGGCCTAAGCGTTAAATAAGAAGTGTAATGTTGTAAGTGCCATATGCTCTGTACCAGAATATCAACTGGTATCAATGTTACATCATCTGATGATACAAAGCAACCGACAGCCTCAGTCGTCAACTGTCCATGGACGTGCCTCGTAGGCCAGAATGTTCTAAGTTGCCTATGCAAGTAAGCGGCTTTGATTTACACAGAGCAGTCAGTGCGTCTGATTTGAAAATAGTAGGCGGGTTGAAAATCGATCGCGCTGGACAGAGTAGGCGAGCGATATGCGGTCGACCTCGGGAGCTTTTGTGTACAGCGTATTTTGTGTATCGTATTCGTAATTTTTTGTATCGCTACATATAGTACTTATTTAGATTTGTCTCACTTCAGTTCCGTTATCTGGGTAGGTCTCTTGAAGAGGCGCTATATAAATTCTCAGAATGAATTAAATCTACTATTGACGTAAGATGAAGTGTGACGGCTGATTTCACAAAGTTGGTTGAGCCTTCGGCATACGTTGAACACTTCATTTTTAGCTTGACCTTTCAGCCGGCAATCCATTCGAATTTTATCGGCGTAATTTCTGCAGGACATGCAGTAAATTTTGTTCACAGTCCAATGGTTTTCTATTTCGACTACATCGACATCGAACGAGTCGCCTAATTTCCATGACAGATACGTGCTCAACTGTACATTATTATTCGATTTGCTCATTTTGGCCACCACTGTTGTTTAAAATAATTTCGGAAATTGGTGATGTTACGGATGATATCACGCAGCGTGAGGTGTCGGCTGAGTTGTTATGGCCAATCATATTGCACGAAATTGGAGTGATTACTGTTGCGTCAGGAGTAATTAGGACAGGTCACGGCACGCATTCATCACTGCCGCAAGCAAGTAAATTAAATTAATCGCAATTAGGTAAATAAAATAATGGTCTGGCTCTATGTTCGTCTATGGTCTTGGAGTCTAACTCAAACTCAGCGAGCGACGACCGACGGTGAGAAGCCTTCGGCTAGGCGAGCGGTAAATCGCTCGCCGGTACCTTTGCTAGGCGAGCGACCAAGGAGAGCGATCGATCGCTCGCCTTAAATCAGACGCACTGAGAGCAGTGCATAATTGGCATAGTCGGCTATGCACATATCCGAATTATACACGTAAGTGATAGCAGCATAGCAGAGTTGTCATCTTTGAAATAGGCCTACCCTATGTATATTAAAACGGGACCGACCAGCTTCTCTGCACATAAGCGATATAATTATGCGCTTATCCGCTATGCACTGGGGTTGTCCATTAATAATGTCAACAAATTTTAGGCAGTTTTTGACCTCTTCCCCTTGTCAACAACTGCCAGACATTCAAGGACCCCCTAATAAAATGTGGATAAAAGTATATTAACCAGCAAAAAGAATTTTTGGTCACGATTGTTTTTTTCCATGGTAGTTACAAAAATCTTTAAACTAAGCCGACACCGGGAGGCGAACCACGGTCGTGGCACAATCATGCGCTCATGAGACATGCTCTCTAACCAGTGTTCCAAACTGGTCTTACGGTATATCGTCTGGTAAATGTGTCCAAGACTTTAAAATACCGGGTTAATCTTTACCTGTTGTAAAAATTAAAAGTTCAAAATAGACACCTCTGCTGCAATGTTGCAATTAAGTGTTTTTATGCTACTACTGCCTAAAGTTAACACAAAAACGTTAGACGTTTTGTGTTAACTTTAATAGAGATCACACGATAGCTGCGTGTCCACCTAGCGACTTGCCCGTAGACCAACAGCGTTATTAAACTAGAATCTGCCCGTGCGTGCGTGAAGATCGCTGGGTCAGAGGAAGCGAATAATAACAATCCAAGCACTAGTTTAAATTTCCTTCTCTCATTCCAGCAATCTGTGAAGCACACCGGAACATCTAGATAGGCAATGAACCAATATATCACTAGCGGGGTTTCCCGTACATATGATAATTCTTAGTTTTCCAGATATTGGGCAATTTAAGGCGTGAGGATTTACTGGTGGAAAAGCAAAGGACACATAATAACAGGTCTTTTTTCTAACATAAATATCTTATAGATGGAATGCTCAAATAAGAAACTATTTTACAAACAAAGTTATTTTGGTGTGCTTTACCAAAACCAAAAATTACTTTTTCTTGAAATGTTTGGAGGAAAGAGAAATTTAACCTAAAATATAATCACCTCACCGATGTGATTAGATAAAATAAATGAGTTTTTAAACATGATAGTTTGCCACTAAATGAGCATTTTAAAATAGAATAATAATAATAATAATAATAATAATAATAATAATAATAATAACAATAATAAAGACCAGGCACCTTTTCCAACGTTTATCGATATGCACGCAGCGATTCAACGCAGCAGCCTTCAGAACACGTTTACGCAAGTCAACGAGGACGAGGACAGCTAACTCCAGTGTGGGGACTAAAAAAAAATAATAATGACCTGGTGTGCCATCGTGAGTCGTCCGGTACATTGCTGGGGGCGCTGAACGATTTTGTCAATCTTTTATTGCGTGGTGATGCCCTCTGGAGGTGAGGCCAGTTCTCTTTGGTGGTAACCTTATTGCCCTGTCAAAGAAAACAGGGGGCCTTAGACCTATAGCCATTGGCTATATCTGGAGACGACTCGCAGCTAAATGCGCAAATAAGTATGCAATCAGTAGGCTTTCAGCATTTTTCGCCCCGCTTCAGGTTGGAATTGCCACCCCCGCAGGTTGTGAGGCTGCGGTACACGCCACGCGTAGGTTTATCTCCACCATGCCTGAAGACAACGTTTTTGTAAAGCTAGATTTTGCAAATGCTTTCAATAGCCTACGCCGCGATGTTATGCTGAAGGCCGCGTTCGAGTCCGTACCTGAGCTTTACCGTTTCATCCATCAGGCTTACGGGGCGGCGTCTACACTCAGGTTTGGCCAGTTTTCCATTTCCTCTCAAATGGGCCCCAGCAAGGAGACCCTCTCGGACCGTTACTGTTTTGCTTGCCCTTGCAGCCCATCCTCCGATCCTTGCAGTCGACACTCCGTCTAGGTTATCTGGATGACCTGTCATTGGGAGGCTACCATGCAACTGTGGCTCGCGACGTCGAGCTACTCAGTGATCTGGGCCCGGCTATGGGTCTCCACCTGAACCCTAGCAAATGTGAGATCTTCTCCTCTGGCGGTGGCCTCGAGGATCTCTCCATCTGGTCGGATTTCCAACCTATCGACCGCGATTCGATCGCTCTGCTCGGGGCCCCGCTGTTCAAAGGTCAGACACTGGATGCCGCTCTTGGGGAGCATTGCAGACTGCTGAGTAATGCCATCAAGCACCTCCACCGTCTGTCCTCTCAAAGCGCCCTCATACTATTGAGATCGTCTTTCGGTGCCCCCCGGATCAGCCACCTGCTGCGATGTTCTCCGTGCGCTGGTCATCCAACTCTGGAGCAGCTTGATAACATCATGCGAGGAGGCCTGGAATCTATCGTTAATATCAAACTAGATAACATCAAGTGGTTACAGGCTACACTGCCCATCAGATTTGGCGGTCTTGGTATGAGAAGGGTTGGGTCGCTGGCTTCTTCCGCCTATATGGATTCAGCTGCGACAACCCTCGTACTCCAGTCCGCCATTCTCGACCGATGCTTGGTGGTGGATGACCCCCATCTGTGGGAGTTAATGACAGTCCGTAGGGAGACACTCCCACCTTGTGTCGACCCTATGCCAACCAAGTAGGCTATCTGGGATAGACCGGTGGTTGAGGCGGACAGATCGGCGGTTTGGGCGGGTGCCGACAAACCATCGGACCGGGCACGCTTGCTGGCAGTCGCATTTCCACATTCCGGTGACTGGCTGTCTGTTTTACCAATTCCCTCGTGCGGCCTGTGCCTGAGCAATGAGGCGGTGCGTGTGGCGGTCGGCCTGCGCTTGGGCCTCGATCTCTGTGGCCCCCATCGGTGTGGCTGCGGAGAATTGGTTGGTCCTGACGACCAACATGGCCTCGTCTGTCGGTTGGCTTTCGGGCGATCTCTTCGCCATTATGACATCAACGACATAGTCTGGCGAGCCCTTCGGAAGGCTGAGGTCCCGAGTACGAAGGAGCCGTCTGGCTTGTTCCGTACGGATGGCAAGAGACCGGACGGGGTCACAATGGTTCCGTGGGCGGCGGGTATATACTTGGCCCGGGACGCCACGGTGATACACACCTGTGCGGCATCCTACATTGCTCACACACCAAATGCAGCGGGGACCGCGGCGGAACAGGCTGCCATTCGTAAAGCCGAGAAATATTCAGAGCTACCACCGTCCCACCTATTTCTGCCCATTGCCTTCGAAACGTTGGGGCCAATCAACGCTGCCGGGGCCGATTTCATTCGCGAGGTCGGCCGGCGCCTTTCAGCCGCTTCAGGGGAGCCGAGAGAGGGCACTTTCCTTTTCCAGCGCCTTTCCATCTGCATTCAACATTATAATGCCATCGCATTCCGTGGCACATTCAGGGACTCAACGGAGGACGAGGCCTGATTTCCTGGAAATAACATAACAACAAATTAATATCTAAGTCCCCAAGGGATCATATGTACCTTGGGGCAAAAAAAAATAATAATAATGCTGCTACTACTACTACGACTACTACTACTACTACTACTACTACTACTACTACTACTACTACTACTACTACTACTACTACTACTACTACTACAACTACTACTACTACTACTACTACCACTACCACTACCACTACCACTACTACCACGACTACGACGAATACTACTACTGCTACTACAACTACAGCAACTACTACTACTTACATTAGCAACAGTGCAAATATTATGCTTTCAATATATTGTCGAGTTGAATAATTTTACCTGCAATGTCCAGGCAGAATCCATTGAGCTTGCTACGGATAGTTCCTGTTCCTGGGTCGTCGTAAAATTGCTGGGCGTCTGTGCCGTTATGATGGTATACAGAAATCAACGCGCCTGCATTCTTATTCCCATCTTCCACATCCAGTACAAGCCCGCTGAAATTGCTTCTTATGAAATAATACTGAAAGCAGAAATGAATTCACGTCATCGTCGAAACAACTATAGCAATTATATTGCTACATGACGTACACTTAGTAAAATAGGACTCCTGAATGGTGGTTGAAGGTTTTTTATTCAGTTCTTCGCTTCATTCTGGCCATGCGGGATAAGGCTGCCGATTAACTCTGTTTCTGATTCACCAGAGTTGAAAACGTTAGCCATCTGAGTGATTGTTGTCTTGTATTTTCAGGTGTGGATCACATCTGAGGAGTTCTATGTAAGTAAGAACTTATGATAACGAGCCGCGCTTCCCGCATCGTGGCTAACCTGTCAAAATTGTAGCAATTTAAAATGTGATCCGAAGGTCTCATAATTTCGAGTATACATTCAAGATCATCTATACCTGGTTTCCTCGATATTCGGCAACCCCAACAATGCAGTGTCGACCCAATACGGGCGCGTAGTTAAAGAGTAACTTCTATTGCGCCGTTTTCTAATGCACAAGAGTCACCGAGTTTTAAAGAGTTTTAACTATTCAAGCTTTTATATCGCTTGAGTTTCCGTAGAAGAAATATATAGGAGTGGATCTGCGTGTATATATATATATATATATATATATATATATATATATATTATGGTGTTTTTATGGTACACGTGATATTTTCAACTCAACGATTTTTTAACGGCCAGTTAGAAATATCATGCCTATTCACATATAAACTCTATATCCGAAATTATAACTTGATAGCTGAGCATTTAGAACTTGCGCAAGGCGACCGAAATTAGGACCCGGTGACCTTCCTCGGTATGGAAGAAAATTTTGATAGCACGATGTCTGTTCTTCATGCTTTCGATCTTCTTCTTATAGTTATTAATTATTATGTTAAATTAATGTGTTATTGCGCATGTGAGGTGTCAAAATTGTATAGAAAAGGACTTAGATTTGGTTGATTCGGAGTAACGAAGATTACTTCGGTTAACTACCAAGGGTACCTACACGAGGAGAAACTCTCAGAGTGTTGTTCAATTTTCGCACACAAAGGAATCAGAGTGTGGATGACATGGTGAAAGAAACGGCCGCTCTGGTGCTTTCAATTTCGGAAAGAGCACGGATTCCAACGAGGCATAGAAATAATGTTTTGGATAAGCTTCGTAAGGAGTGGCAAAACATCAAGAAATGTATTTCGAGAAAGCCTGAAACTGAAGAGGGAAAGTGCGATGCTTCAAGGATTCCTTGCAGGATCTCTTTAATAGTTCGCATCAAGATGCCATGACTATAAGCAAGACAGAAGGGAATCGGCAGTTTTTGAAAATACAGCGTGAGAAAGGACAAGGTTTCGATCCAAAGGTTCCCAAACTATCCACTGGGTCGGCAAGATCATGCCAGATTTTACCGGTATCTGGTAAGTATGTGAGCAAGTTATTGGCCATTCCCAGACTCCAGTCTGGGACTGCAGCTGTCATGGTAGATGGGTGTTTGGCCGAGATCAGAAGTTGGGGTTTGAAAGACAGAACCGTGGTCATGTGTTCGACACATTTAACATCGAGTAGGCTGACACGGGTCGCAAGGCGGCGCCTTGCAACCGTTTTCCATCAATTTGGAAAACTGAATCAGGAATGGACCTCTTGAACCTTGCCTGTCGACATTATGTTTCTGAAATTGTTCTAGATGAGATGTTTTAACTGCATCATTCTGCAAGGTCTCCAGAATTGAAACTCTTCATTCACTTCCATGACTTCTGGCCCGTTAATCGATCAGGGCAGGTGTCGCACAGCCATTTAAGACAAAGACGCAGTTCAGGTACCCAGAGGCATTTCCCCGCGAGGGTTGGATGGTATGTTACCACAACCTACATGAAGTAGGCCTACTGGTTCACCTGTTCGTCAATTCGATCTTCAATTCTTGAAGACAATCCATATTTACCCAGATAAGGAAGTCTCACAGGTCGCCATAAGAGCAGTTTCCTGAGACGTTTGGTATTTGTCGGAGACTTTGGTTTGCCTCGACCTTTTGACGATTCAGTCACCGTCGGCGAAAACAGGGCATGGTCTACACTCTACACTCTACGGCATGCACAACAATCAGGGATCAATTCTTTACGAACCCCAGAGACTTCCTCTAATACATTAGCCACCTACAAAAGCTCTACCCCATTTCTTCACTACTTCTACCACCACACTTTTTCTGATCCTTGGATTGGATTGTTGCGTGACGCTATTCATTATCAAAACCGGCAACAATGGGAGTCAGAACAAGCATACAGTGAGGCGAAATACATCATATAGGACCCTAAGAGTGACGAACGATGTGGCGGAGAAAGGAGTGGCTTTCATGCAGTTCTTCAATGAAACCCTGATCCGAAATGAAGAAGTGTAGCAATTTTGTTCTTAATATGGTCGAGTACCATCTAAAATAAATTCTCAAAAGCACAAAAGGTAATAAATAAATATAAATGGCAAAGAACTCAAGGTTTTGCGTTTGATTTTGCTTGATTTTTTATATTTAAGTGTTGAAATTGGTTCGATTTTTTAAACTTACAATGTATCACATTGTTTTCTAAGTGACAATTATTCCCGGACTTGCGCAAGTTCTAAATCTATTACAATTTTCATATAATTTGGCAAATGTTAATGATTCGCAAGGTGGAACACAAAAATTAACTGGCCGATATAAAATTTGAAACTTCAAATTATAGACACACCCTAATAATATATATATATATATATATATATATATATCCCAATCTATTCATCGGGAAAAAACCATAAGAGAGATGTAACCTGAAGGAAGAAGTAATTGACCGATGGCAGACAAGAATACCAGGATGTGGCATGAACCTCGTATTTCGACTACTCTTACATACTTTAGACAAAATGATGCAACTTGATGCAGTATGTTATATATATATATATATATATATATATATATATATATATATATATATATATATATATATATATATATATATATATATACTGGTGTAAGCTAATTTATCTATATTCAAACATAATATTTTAATATTTGAAGATATTCTTTTCTCGATTTGGGGGCATTTCCTCGGCCCCTCAATTATTGAGGGCACGTGCCCCGGCTGCCCCCCAGAGTCTGCGCCTATGTACAATATATATGTACACACGTTATGTGATGACCAACTATAATTTAATTAGGTATGTAACCGATATATTGTGCACAGTCGATATCATTAACCGAGCGAATCTCTTCTTCGAGAAAAAACCGTAAGCGAGATGATAACCTGAAGGAAGAAGTAATTGACCGATGGCAGACAAGAATACCAGGATGTGGCATGAACTTCGTATTTCGACTACTCTTACATGCCTTAGACAAAATGATGCAACATTTGCTCCACCCATCATCCAGAGAAGCGTTCGCAAAAGAGTCTTTGGCGTTTGCTGCTAGGAGTGGTTGGCTTATGGAAGATATTATCTGGCGCTACACGGTGGAGGTAAAATGATGTAACTTTTGCTCCACCATCATTAATTCATTCATTCATTCGGAAATTTGGTAAAGAGCACCTTCAAACGACCTAATCAGAATCGCTCCCGGCCTAGCAACGGAAATAGAGTTTAGACTTGAGCAGCTTATAATAAAGACGTGCAATCCAAAGAAGAATGCGAATCTCTAATGTTCAACCACTCCACAAGGAGGGCCCGGCAATAGAGAAGGTCCGGCGATGCCTAATTGCGGAGCGAGCCCGGGGGAATAAAAGTTCTCCTCCAGAAGAAGATCAAAGGCACGCCGGTCAACTGATTCAAAGACCGGGCGGAATGCTCACGCAGATATGCTGGAACACAGTCTAAGAGACAGCGAAAAAACAAGTGCAGCAGCCCTCTATCAGATAAGCTGTGGGACAGGGAATCTGGCAAAGGAGACAGCCCTTCTACTTCGATTTCTTCTTCTTCTTCTTCCTCCGCCTTCTCCTCCTTCTTCTTCCTGTTCCTGTTCCTGTTCCTGTTCCTGTTCCTGTTCCTGTTCCTGTTCCTGTTCCTGTTCCTCTTCTTCTTCGTCTTCTTCTTCTTCTTCGTCTTCTTCTTCTTCTTCTTCTTCTTCTTCTTCTTCTTCTTCATTTCTTCTTCATTCTCACCATCACCATCATTATTTTTCGCATTCGCATTCTGCTCTACAGTACTTACGTGACGTAATTTTACGTCCTCAGTCGTAGTCGGCGGTTTCGCAGTCGTTTCAAAGGTCCAGGACTGATTTGGATTGCCGGATACTTGATACTTGGTCACTTTTGTCCTTGGTTCTTTTCTGGCTTCTGTAAAGAAGATTATAACGCTTAGCCATTATAATTATTACAAATTAAATTTGTAGAGAAGTGAGATCCATCCAGGAAATTAAGCTTTAAAGCTAGCAATCAAGGCGTTTGTTAATCGTACTATTAAGGGTCAGCGTTTGGTTCATATAGCTGAGTTTTCGTTTTTCAAAGTAGAGCTGGCGCGTATTTTATTACTGTAATGTATTTTATTGGTGCATTGATAATCGTGAATTTGACATAAAGATATATCTGGAGAGCCACAGATAGCTTGAAATTCAGTAGATGGTGGCATTGTAACAATATTTCCAATAACTAAGAAAGGAACATTCTTTTTACTGGATCTGTAAGGGCCACTGGTGTAAACTTGTCCAAAATATTGGAGGGCATGGGGTCTAAACCAGAGGTGCAAAAAAAAATTTAAGATTAAAAGTTGTTTTGTTTTTTTTCGTTTTTTTCGTTTTTATGGTTTTGTTGTTTTGGTACTTTTTAAGATATTCGGATTTCAGATAATAAAAATCATGAAAATGGCATGAACAAGAGCTCCAACTCAGTTTAATTCAGTTGCATTTCCGAAAATTAAAAATCATTAAATCAATGTTATTAAAATAACCTAAAAATAAGAAATTTTTTATTTTTAAAACAAAAAACAAGTGTGGTTTACTTTTTCTTTTGCCTTTGCTTAAGACCAAAAAACGAAAAACTTCTTTCACATCTGGTCTGGACAGTCAGCATAAGCTTCCGGTGTTACGTTAATGCGTATGAAATAGGGCGTTTTGTTTACATGTAAATTCGTTTCATATTGAAGACTAGCTGGTGAACCCGGCGTTGGCCGGGTTTCGGAGGTTTTGGGCCGAGGCACCATGGTAGCCGTCAAAACGGGGGACGCGAAGCTGCTTAACCCGGCGTTTTGGGTGTTTCAATCCCTCTAGCGAATAAGCAACAAAACACTGCCTAACCCGGCGTTGGCCGGGTTTAGTTCAGTGAAAGTTTCAATCCCTCTAGCGAATCCGTACTGTAGCTGCTTAAGCCGGAGGCGCCATCTGGCGAGTGAAAATAGGTTGAGTGTAAGTTTTTTTACCGGCTAAAAATGCATTGCCCGCGTAGGTTTTGGCCCGGGAGACCATGGTAGCGGTGAAAACGGGGAACGCGAAGCCTCACACTGGGTGTGTAATGCCCACCCCGAGACAGTAGTCAGGGTTTGGAGTGAAAAGGTCGAAAGCTGTAGTTATGCATCGCGGTCAAAGATTGCTGTGACAGACAGACAGACAGACATACAGACAGACAGACAGACAGAGTCTTCTCTTTATTTATATCGATATTGAGGATAAAAATAAATCTTTGTTTTCATTCTGAATTTCTGATAGTATTTCATTTCTGAGTCTCTGTTTTTCTATTTCTGAAAAAAATTTCCATATTGAAACATGATATTTTAATATTTGAAGAAATTCTCCTCACGATTTTTGGTGGGAATTGCCCGGCTCCTCAATTATTTGTGGGGCGGGGGGACGTGCCCCGGTTACCCCCAGAGTCTACGCCTATGGAAAGGGCAATCAATAAATGAATTGCTACCGTGACCGTCTTCATTTTTCGAACCTAGGTACACGACCACATGTGAAAAGTATTTTCAACTGTAGCCTGGTTTTCCAACGCTGTACGGTTAGTGAACTCAATATACCTGAGGTAGCTAGGTGGACCAAGTCGAGCCGAAGTATCGAAAAGAATGTCTGTTGCGGAGCGATTTGAACTCCCGACCTTCCGATTGACAGTCTAGCGCGTGAACCATTAGAGAATCGCACACAACTAACTAAATCAACTACCAAATAATATAATATATATAGGTCTATTTCAGTAAAGTGCTTTTCTGCTTTATATCAAGGCACTTAAAATGCCTAACATTGATAATAGCTGATTATCGATCATGTTGGCCAATCTTATTTAGCTGACATTGTTCTTTACTGTCGATTTCTTACCAAAAATATCAAGAACAGTATTGTCGTGGCGGTTGACAATTGCAGTACATCTGCGTTCCCATTGTTGATCCGCCTTACCCGCCACGTAGGGATTCAGAACAAGTCGGCCATCTGTAACGCAAATCAAAGGTTCAATCAATCTGGTATTGTCTATCCTACAGATATGGCGAAAGAAATAAAGCTTACATTCCATTATTTGTTGTAATATCCTTCTGGTGAACTGGACGCCTGTTCCGACTTCTTCACTTGATATTTTCTCCAGCCACCTTATGCGGTGATCCTATTTATTGCACCTCATCTCAATGCCAGAAATCTATGCTTGCCGTGTTTGTGCAACATCCACGATTTACAAGCAAATTGTACAACACTTAATACACATGTCTTGATGATCTTCACCTTGATATGTACATCAATCTCTCAGCTCCTCCGAAGGTTCCTGAAACCCATCAATGCTCCATCTGCCTTTGCTCTTGTTCTCCTCATCTGGTTGCAGCAGTCATTTTCCCAAGTCAGCAGGCTTCCCAGATATACAAATTTCTCCACATTCTCGTCATTAGTCCTGCATGTAACTTTTTTTATGGACAGTAACGAGAGTTTACAGATTTTCCCTGGTTTAGTTGTTCTTTGACGAGGTCTATGCCATTCGCGAAACTTAGGTTGTCTTTCTTGTTGTCAGTGACCTCAATTCCTGTTCCATTGCTTTGGATTTTCTTAATAACTTTTTCCGGATAAAACATGAATTATGTTGCTGAGATTGTGTCCCTCTGTGATTCACCTCTTTGATATTGTGAGCGACTCAACCAGCTCTTTGTCTACTCTGACCGCTGAATTCTCATATTAGGATCATTTGCTAAATTTATGCAAGCGAAATTAGCAATAGATCTTTAGCGTAAAGTTCAACGTGATACCTCTCTTGATAAAATTTGAGTGATAATTTCTTTACGTCGATTAAATCTTTAGCTTAGCTATAGTTTTTAACATTTATAATTATGAATTAATTAAATTAAAGAATCAATCAAATATCGCATAGTGTGAAATCGCATTTAAAACAATGAAAAAAGTTGGTAATCCTGTGAGTCAGAGAATTCAGAAGAATTCAATGAGCTTCAAAACGAGTTTAAAGCTTAGCTTTTGACGACTCTGAAGATCCAATAGAGCGCACAGAGCTACAGAAAGTGAATCCGTAGCCTTGGACAATGCATCTGGTGCCCCCGACATCTCCAATACCGCTGAAGCATTTTATGAAGTATAGTAAGAACAGTCCCTGCAGCTGACACTTAGAGACAGCTAATAGATAGGAAGTGTTAGCGACTTTATTTTCTTAACCTCAGTATATGAGAGCTGGTGGTCAGTCATCTCCTTCGTCTCTTCGCAGTGGGCACAAGTGGCCGATAGAGGGCGGTGCAGTGGCGGGGCCGCCTTTGCTTGTGGTACGGATTTTGCCGTACCACTTTTTAAAATGGTACGGCATTAACATACTTTTGCTGTATACTCCTAATTTGCCGTACTACTTTTCAGATCGTGGGTCCTCCACTGTAACGATGTTATAATCAGAATGAATTCTGTACATTTCTGCAACCTAGAAATTTTATTCTGAGGTTAAGTTGGATCCCTTCAAAACCCTCAGTGTTGCAAGTTTTCAGAAAGGGTGCTACATCATTTGATGTATATCTGTTCGAAACTGTGCTTTGTGAAAATAACGAACTTACTTATGCGTGTACTTTTCTCCTGTTTTTGCATCATTACACATATTAAGTTTACAATACTATGATGGGAAGAATAAGCATAGAAAATACAAAACATAATAGTAATAATAATAACTGTAATAATAATAATAGTTGTACCAGTAGTAATAATAATAATAATTATAATAATAATAATAATAATAATAATAATAATAATAATAATAATAATAATAATAATAATAATAATAATAATAATAATAATAATAATAATAATAATAATAATAATAATATAAGTCTTGTTATTATTATTATATTTTATTATTATTATTATTATTAATATGTATAATAATAATACGCTGAAAATACGTCGTGAAATATAATTAACCAGGTGCAGTTGTCCTATGAATTAGCAAATTAATTGCTTCTCCTCCTTTTCACTGTCTTCTTCTTTCTTCTTCTTCTTATGTCACTCGCATAATAATGGATAAATATATAGTACTAGTAGTGGTTGTGGTCGTGATGATAGTAGTAGGTAATGCTACCCCTAGGTATGCTACTACTATCAATACTATTAATACCACGACTACTGCAAAAGCCACTATTGCTAATTGCTATTACTACTACTACTTTTATTGGTAACAGTACAAATATAATGCTTCAACTTATAATGTCAAGTTGAATAATTTTACCTGCTGCAATGTCCAAGCAGAAGCCATTGAGCTTGCTACGGATAGTTCCTGTTGCTGGGTCGTCGTAAAATTGCTGGGCATCTGAGCCGTTATGTTCGTATAGAGAAACCCACGCACCTGCCTCCCTATTGCTAGCTTCCACATCCAGGTAAAGGCCGTGCAAATTGCTTCTTATGAAATAATACTGAAAGATGAAGCAGAACGGCATTCACGTCATCATTGTGACAGGCTAGTCAATGTAGTCATTGTTGGCCGTTTTCTGAGAAACCTGAATACGTGCTAAAGTAATTGTACTGATACATGTACATGATATGCAATTAGTAGAATGAGACTCCCAAATCGTTTATGAAGGTTTTCTCTTGAATTCCTGTCTTCGTTCTGAAACAGCTTAATAAGGCTGCGATAAAACCTACTTCTAATTCTCTGGAGTTAAAAACATTAGGCATCTGAATGGAAGTCATCTTGTATTTCGGTAATGGATCACATCTGATGAGTTTTTAGAATGGATACTTTATAAGTAAGAAATTAAGATAAGAAGCTGCGCTTCCCGGATCGATTTTACCTGTGAAAATTCAAGCAAATTTGGAATGTGATCCGGAGATCTCACAAATTGAGAGCATACATTCAAGATCCTCTTCAGATGGTTTACTTAACTCGATATATGCAACCCCAATGATGCCTTATCGAGCCAACACGTGAGTGCAGTTAAATAGTCACTTCAATTGCATCGGTATCTACTTTCCAACGAGAATCACCGATTTTTAAAATGTTGAGAGGTGGTGACCCAGCAAAAACATCACATCGTGCAATTGCATTGTGGCCAGAAATACATGTTCATGTTTTTACAAATATCATTGAATACGTAAGTCAGAAGTACATGTGAGTAAACACGTAAATAAGTAAGTAAGTATGCATGGAAGAAAATATTTGTTGACTCCATCTGCTGGACAATCAGGCGTAGGTGTGTCATTCTTAGTCAGCACAGTTGAGGCGTTCGCGGCATGCAGAAGGTCAGTTTAGTTCGGAGGAGATCAAGTGCTGTGTTAAGCATGAGCTCTGGTCACATCTAAAGGTGGGTGTCACGACAAATGGTTCGCGGACAAATGGTTCACCGATAAATGGTTCATCGACAAATGGTTCATCGACAAATGGTTCACCGACAAATGGTTCACGATCTTCCAGCTTCTTGTGTGAGCAATGTTTTCATCGAGAATATAGCTCCTAGTTTCAGTTATATATTCATCGATAATCCAGCTTTTAGTTGAGCTCTATTTTCATCGCTCATTGAGCTTCTACTTTTAGGAATATTTTCATCGGCCATCCAACTTCTAGTTTGAGCTCTATTTTCATCGTCTTCCGGATTCTAGGTTCGGCTATATTTTCATAAACCGAGTTTTAGCGGAAATTATTTCGTATTATTTACACTGCTTGAACGATGAAAACAGGTTTTAGTAAAATTCAAACTAGAAGCTGGATGATCGATGAAAATATAGCTCAACTTAGAGCTGGTAGATCATGAAAGGTAGTGAAACGTTTGTCGTGAACCATTTAGTCGTGAATCATTTGTCGTGGAAATATAACAGTTAAATGTTTCTGCTATCTACGTCTGACAAAGGCTATCTATCTTCAGACTGCAGACTCTCTCTGTAGAAATGTCTTTATTGTAATTCAGTACGAATGTTTTTATAATCATTCTTTCGAATGTGTCTTTACAGATTCAGTTTCACTAGCAGATTATAATTCAATTACACAGACGATGTAATGACTACGAGATTGCGACATCTACAGAACTTCTATACTAAACTCTTAAGAAGGAACGCTTAGTGTCTGTTAGCTCTAGACATGTCAGCCTAATACAGATGCGCAGTCTAAGCTACATTCTGCCTCGACCGACCGCTGACCGCTGTCTCTCTTCAACGACCTCTAGACTCTCTTCTTGCTGACTGCTCTCTCTACTGAATTACACCTCTCAGTTAGTCTCAGGTACATGGTTAAGGTATACTCCTGATTGGTTCGTTCCCTGTAGGCCCTTACCTTAGATTATTAGATTGGCATCAGATAAGGTACACTGGAAGGTTGTCCTAGTCTAACCTTACCTAAATCTACTGACGAATAGAAAACCAGTAGGTTGGCCTTACTGACGTGGATAGATCACCTCCTGGAAGGTCCAAGAATCTCCAGCTGTTGACTAATTTGTTTTACCAAAATAATCTACTTGTCAATAACTAAAATCCTCGCTCGCAGCCTATCTTTGAAGACGGTGGCGCTTTCTAGGAGTTGACCAGGTGGATACAGTTAATCTAGAGATGTCATAACAATGAATCCTATTCTGAACTCCTACAGCTTCTAAGGCGCCTGCCTATGTGTCTACCTACTTAACTCTCTTCTGCAATTATTACTTTCTATTATTATTATTATTACCTACCTAAATCTACTCTGTTATAGAACCATAAAAATGCACTGTTGTCTCGGAAACCTTATGACCGTTATATAAAATTATGTAAATGATACGACAAACCAGTATGGCTGTTACAAAATGAATGCGGAGTACGGCATCAAATTTCCCTGGCCTTTGTGACCTCAAAAGAACTGTAGAATAGACAAAGCGCGATAATCTTGTGGATAACGTGTGGTAGACTGTCAATCGAGAGGTCGGTGGTTCAAATCCCCGTCAGGGCAGAAATTTATGCTGTGAACCACGTCGGCACCACTTTCGCCCTTTAGCCATCTAGAATATTATCAGTACATTGACTGTATACACGTTCGGTGAAATGCTCAGACAGCGAGGTAGATGATTAGTGGTATGCTGTGGCTAATAACTATGAAGTGGCAATCAATTCATAATCATATCGGCTCTACGGGTCTGGCAAAAAGAGACAGCTCATCTTCTACTCTTCTTCTTCTTCTTCTTCATCGTCATCATCATCATCATTATTATTCGCATTCGATTCTGTACCACAGTACTCACGTGAGCAACTTTTACGGCCCCAGTCGACGGTTTCTCAACCGGTTCAAAGCTCCATGACTGATTTGGATTGCCGGTTGCTTGATACTTGATTACTTTCGTCCTGGCTTCTCTGCCGGATTCTGTAAAGATTATTTACGTTTAACTATATAATTAGATATGAGAAAATTGAGATCCAACCAGCAAACGCAGCTTCAAAGCTGAGATATCAAGTCGTTTGTTAATCATACGATTATTTCACCGAGTTTTTTTTATTATTATTTATTTTTTAAGTCAACAAAACACAAATCAGCAAAAGAAGCAAAAATAGATACAATGAGAGCAGAGCGAATGCAGTAATTAAATCAGTTAATACAAATACAGTGAAAACAACATGCAACTATGTAAGCGACTAAGCTAGCTGCGGGTAATAAGGAACGAGCCTAAAGCAAGGAGTAGAACAAGAATGGTACAAGTTCTGTAAGTTCGATGAGACTGATGAGGAGAAGAAGCAGGATCTGCTTATCGAGTCATCCCCAAGAGTGTATACTGGAGTGGAATAAAACCAGGAACTATTAACATAGCTGCAGAAATTAGTAATGGCGATAGATGACGAGGTATATGAGAGCATATGATTAAAAAATTGTGATCAAACAAGAGAACAAAGGTAGGAGTAAGGAAGATTAGGGCTGAAAGCAAATATTATAAGTATTGATTAACCAGTGCTGACTCGTAGGTATACTTAAAAGAGGAAAGGGATGGTGTGGCACGTATGGTAGGATCAATGGAATTCCAAATTTTAGCTCGCATTACACGAACAGAAGAAGACCGGGCTGAGATTCTAGACAAATACTCACCTACGAGTATCATACTGATGAAGGGCAGAATTGGTCATGAAAAGTTGACTAATCACGGAAGGGAGAAGACCCCGATGGTGACTGAACATTAAAATAGCCATTTGATAATGATAAATGTCGTATATGGTGAGAAAATTAAGAGATTTAAATAGTGGAGGGCTGTGGGCAATATGATTGGTATGAAGCATGGCACACAGCTAGCTGAGTAAGCTAAGAAATAATAAAATTAATATATAGGTCTATGTCAATAAAGTGCTTTTTCTGCATTATATCAAAGTGATTAACAAGTATTACATTATACTGTGTTAAAATCCAACTGATAAATTGATCCTGCGATCCAGTCTTATTCAACTGAAATTAGTTTTAGTGTCTATTTCTTACCCAAAATATCAATAACCTGCTTGTCGTGGCGATTGACAATTGCCTTGCCTTTTCTATCCCATTGTTGTTCCACCTTACCCGCCTTGTAGGGATTCAGAACAAGTCTGCCATCTGCAACAAATCATTCATAGGTCAGAGATGACTAATTAACCAGTTCATTGATTTCTGCCTAAGGTTTATACAACGGAGTGCAGAGACATTGTGAGGAAGGCATATAATAATAATAATAATAATAATAATAATAATAATAATAATAATAATAATAATAATAATAATAATAATAATAATAATAATAATAATAATAATAATAATAATAATAATAATAATAATAATAATAATAATGATAATAATAATAATAATATTAATAATAATAATAATAATAATAATCTATTTTTTAATTAAGCGCCTGCAAACACACTGCGCTGTACAGAAAACACACATACAGCAGAGACGGCAGCCACGCAGGGCGCCCTACATACATGTAAGTAGAACCACATGATAACAGTTTTACAGGAGTCGAATATAACTATATTTAAGTTGCAGCCACAAGGCGCCATCATGGCCTACTATTCATTTAACCACCGCCACCTAGCGAGTGGAAGGCTGAAAAACCTTACGCAGTTCCACAGGGTTCGATCTTGGTACCTTCAGCTCTTCACGCCAGTGTGTTATCCATTACTCTACGGATCCGTCCCCCGTAGGACCTAGGGACGCTGAGCTCATGGTTATTGAATGAATAAGGTTTAGATGTCTGGTGTAGATTTAAACTCGACTTTCTCCTGCTTCTCTTCCTTCTCATCCTCCTCCTTCTCCTACTCTCCCCTCTTTTTCTCCTCCGTCTTCTTCTTATTTTTTTATGAACCTTTAAACGGCCATAGATATGAAGTGTTTGCGACTTTATTTTCTTAGCCTCAGAATATGAGAGCTGAAGGTCAGTTCTCTTTTTCGTCTTTTGATCGTCTCATTGACAACGTCAGGTCAATAGGCCTACACTCACTTAACAACTGCGTTCGTAATGGGGCGCAATTAAGTGACCGATGGATAGCGATTTTATACAATGACAAAAAATTCTGTACATTTACGTAAACCAGACATTTTATTCCGAGGTCAAGTTCAATTCTTTCAAGCCTCCACTGTCGAAAACTTTCAGAAAGGGCGTCATATAATTTGATGTTCATCTGTTTGAAACTGTGTTTTGTGGGAATAAAGAACATACATGAGTAATTTATTATCTCCTGTTTTGCATCTTTGCACATATTAAGTTTACAATTTTCTGACGAGAGGAATTTGTTGTATATACAATCGATGTCACGCAGTTAGGCTAAGTTATGTTTTGGATGGTGATATGAATTTGTGTAATGGCATGTCAGCGTTGTCGTTGTGTCAACAAGTAAATATTTTTATGCTTTTAGAAACACTGTTTAGAAGGCAAATCATCCAGTTGTGGCAATGATGACGAAGATAATAATCATTTTGATAAAAAATGAAAATGAGTATTAAAAAATATAATAATAATAAGTTATAATAATGATAACAATAATAATAATTATAGTAATAATACGTTAAATAATACCTTCAGTTAAAACAATAATAAAGGTGGAATGCTCCTACGTAGGATTAAAAAATTAATTGCTTCTCCTTTTCACCGTCATCTTTCTTTTTCTTATTATACCGTTCATGTAATAATAGTAGCAGAGTAATAATAGTGGTAGTGGTCGTGGTGGCAGTAGTACTCACTACTACCCTACCCATGCCAATATTATCAATACTACTACTACCAGAAATACTACTACCGAAACTCTTGCTACTACTAATAGTACTACTACTATTACTACAACTACTATTACAACTTAATTTAGCAACAGTACAAATTATATGTTTCTAATATATTGCCTAGTTGAATGATTTTACCTGCAATGTCCAGGCAGAAGCCATTGAGCTTGCTACGGATAGTTCCTGTTGCTGGGCAGTCGTAAAATATCTGGGCGTCTGTGCCATTATGTTGGTATGGAGAAACCAGCGCACCTGCATTCCTATTGCTACCTTCCACATCCAGGTAAAGGCCGTGCATATTGCTTCTTATGTAATAATACTGAAAGATGAAGCAGCACAGCATTCAGGTCTTCGTTTTAGCAACCTAGTCAGCGATGCGCTTTTCTGACAGACACAAATACGTAATAAATTATAGTACATCATTCATTCATATTCGTTTTTATTATCGATCATATACTGGTTGACACACCGCAACCGTGGACAAGTTACATTGATTGAACGCTAGCTTAATTAAAGGAAAGAATTGGGCGCTAGCGAAATTGGCGTATGCTGCTAGGAGTGGTTGGTTCAGAGAGAATATATCATTTGGAGCCACGTAAATACACCCATCATTTATTCATTCATTCATTCGGAAATTTAGTATAGAGCACCTTTACACAACCTATTCAGAAGCGCTCCCAGCCCAACTGCGGCAATAGAGTTTAGACTTGAGCACCTTGTAAAAAGTAAACGTGTAACTTTTGCATAGTAGGTGAATCTCTAACGGAAGACCAACGTAGATCGAATTGCAATGATCCAGCTTGCATGTTACAGAGGCAGGGCAGCGTTCGCAAAAGAGTGACTGGCGTATGCTGCTATGTTTACAGATATATTATATCTTGCTAGTATATTATTTGGAGCTACCATTGGTGAAGGTAAAATGATGTCACTTCAGCTCCACTCGTCATACATGGACACGTTTGCAAAAGAGTCATTGGCGTATGCTGCTAGAAATGGGTGGCTTATGGAAAATGTCGCACACTCTGGGTCTACAAATCGAAACGCTTACTTCACAACCCAGCAGTTTCTTAGTTTCCTATGTCGAACTGCAGTGACCCAGCCTGCATGCTACAAAGACAGAGCCGCGTTCGCAAATGTGTCATTTTCGCTGTGTCATGATGTCTCATATAGAGAATGCAGAGGAAGGCACAAGGGGCAGTCAAGACAGAGCGCTAGAAGAGACACGGAACTGTTTTCAAATATCACTTCCACAGGCCATTCCAGCCTCCCCTCTTAACGTTTCACTTCGAGGCAACTGACGAGGTGGCGCCAACGTTTCGTGTTGGGTCCTTACTTCACCCAACTCATTTGTTTAGCCAAGGGTTAATTTATGTGGAGATATTGTAGTCTATGCCCTTCAAAGCCCGAACTTGAACCCACTACTTGTTTCACAATACACTTACTTGATTTTGCTATTCCTCACGAAACATTTTCTGAGCTATTTATTCGGGTCTCCAAACGATTTAATGCCTGGGCCTGTCTTTCTTTCATATCTCACTGTTCTGCGTTAATTGTAATTGTAATTTTTTGTAACCGAAAACTTATATAGCGCCACTCAAATCAGCGGCGCTTTCAACCCGCATCAATGCCGGCACCTGCAAAAAGGAAAGTTTTCGGGCGTCTACGAAACTGGAGAGGAGAGAGGGCAAGAAGCTCTTGGCGGAGAAAAAAGGGGAGACAGTTCCAAGTAGAGGAGCCAACATAGGTGAAACTTCTGGATTGTGCCGTGGAAGATCGCATGCGAGGGACAACCATAAGGCCGCGAGCCGAAGACCGCAAGGAAGCCCTCGCAGGCAAAGAAGAAACTGGGTTGCAAAAAATTCATTAGGTAAGACGGAGCAGAGGCAGTAAGGCAGTTGCGCATGAGAGTGAGGGTTTTAAACTGAATTCGCTGTTGAGCAGGGAGCCAGTGGAGGGAATCACGGATAAAGGCAGAAATGTGGGCAAACTTAGGAATGTCACCTATAAGCCGAGCAGCAGCATTAAGGATAGTCTGGAGTTTGTGCATATTGGAGGAGGAAAGGCCAATGTACACAGCATTGCCAAAGTCAACCCTAGTGCAGATCAGAGCATGGACCAGTGTAGTAACAGCATGAAATGAAAGAGACTTGCGGATGGATCGGAGCTGGCGTAGATGATAAAAGCAAGATCTGGATATAAGGTTAACTTGATCAGTAAAGGAGATGGAAGGGTCAAGGACAATCCCCAAGTCACGAACAGAGCAGGAGAATTGAATGAGGGGAAACCTAAGATGTAGGGATTCAAAATCAATCTTGCTGAGTTGGAGGCGACCACCGAGCCAGATAAACTGAGTCTTGTCGGGGTTCAGCCGCAAGCGATTAGAGGAAAGCCAAGAATCCAGAGCAGAGGCTGCTGCTAAGATGCGTTCGACCATTTGGACAGCAGAAGAGGCTGGACCATGAATTAGAGACTGGGTGTCATCAGCATACTGATGAGACGAAACCCCATACTGCTGGAAAATCCCCCAAGGTCCGAAGTATATAGGATGAAGAGCAGAGGAGCAAGAACAGAGCCTTGGGGGAGACCATAGGAGGTAGTGACCCAAGGAGTACGATGTGATCCAAAGACCACAGATATGGACCTGTCAGAGAGGAAAGAGCGGAACAATAAAAGGACACTATCAGAGATACCGAAGGATATAGATAGCCGATTTAAGAGAATAGAGTGGTCTACCGTGTCAAAGGCTGCGCTGATATCATAGAGAGCTAACAGGGTGGCATGACCACGGTCAAGGGCTTGGAAGACGTCGGCTAGGAGCCGGACTAGTAGGGTTTCAGTTGAGTAGGATTTCCTAAACCCAGATTGAAATAGAGGCATGAGGGAATTACATTCGAGGTAGTGGACCAGTTAAAAAGCAACACACCGTTCCAGGAGTTTAATGGACTCAAGTCTTTCTCTAGACAGGTAACACTTTCGCTGTTACAGTTCTGTGTCCATTATGTTCAGCCCAGTTTAAGCGTATGCAGTATGTATACAAGGTCAGTGTAGTTCGGATGAGATCAATTGCTTAAGCATCATCTCTCGTCACATCGTAAAGTACACTGTCGTCTCATTATCTCATGACTGTGACATTTGGATCACATGATAAACCCATATGTTGCATTTGAGACAAACCAATAAGTTCATGAGCAGTGTGATTCTCTTTAACGATATTGGTAACGAAAATAAAATGGTTTACTTAGCTAAACATAACTAACTGTAGCTACATAGCGAAAATAACGCTAACGAAAATTCATCATTATTTCGTTAAAAAAATGAAATTGCCATATCGACAAATACGAGCAATTTTGAATGTGATCCGAATATTTCGCGATTGAGAATATACCATACAGGGTGTCCTTAGTATTCGGCAACACCAATAATGCAATCTCGAGCCAACACTGGCACGTAGTTGATTAGTAACTTCTACTGCGCCGGTGTCTAATGCACAAGACATCGACCGATGGAGCTAAAAATTCAAGCCTTAATCAGACCAATATCAGTCTGCTATGATAGAGAGGGAGGACCTGGGAGGTGGCCTGTGGAGAACGAAGAAGGTATGTCTTAAGGTTGAAAAAGATTGAAACAAGCGGCAACGCAGAAGGAGGTGATATAGAAATGGAGTTCCGAAAGGTAGGTCCAGCAACGCGAGATACTCGTATACCAAAAATTCTGTTTTTGAGTATATGACCAGGTAAAGACAGAAGTGAAATGACTTCGTTCTGTGAATTCTAAGAATAAGAACAGATATTAAGTATTTTGATTGGCCTGATTTCAAAGTTTTATCAAACTATGAACCCCAATTTGAAACAAATCGATTGCTTACCAAGAAGGCAATGCAAGAATTAGAGCATAGCGGTTAATTTTCATATGTTTGATAAATTATTTATGGGTGAAGCCAAAGAATTCTGAACTCTTGGAAGTTTCAGCAGATTTGAATTTGTGATACCAAAATGGAAACGGGTTAAACTAATCAAGGCGATGGAAGGGCAGTGCGCTTGCCAAAGATATCCTTACAGACATGAAGACGTATTGCCTAAAATCTGCCTAAATCAGAAATGTTTATTTATGGCGACTTGCTAATGCCATTAGTCAGTTAGCTGTTATAGCAAAGTCAAAAACATATCAAGGTTACGAGTAACATCTGTCAACTGAACAAAGGAGTCACCCAGTTTCAAAGGTTTTCAGTCATTAAAATATCTTACGTCGCTGTGGAGATTTCGATGGATTAAGAAGGGCTAGCATTGAATTTCACTAATGCACCTCCTCAAAGGCAGAAAACAACAGCTGCACATACGAGTAACTAGACAAACATTGAAATGATATGAAGATTCTGGTATTATTAGAATGATACCTAGGGGCCTATGATATCCCAGTGAATGATTGTCGAGCAGCGTTCCTAATGGCGCAGAGTATATTGAAAAGAAAAGAGGAACAGACAACGAACATTTTGGAAGTCCACATGGTAATAACAACACTGAATATTCGAACTGTTATTCATCATAAAGAAAGAGTTCTTGGCACATTTTCTCTTCAAATTATACTGCACAGTTTTACCATCTCTCACAGTGCCTATAAAAATCTTTGCACCGATTCATTTCAAAAACGTGCCATTGTGTTTCCCACTCTAAAGAAACCTAACCTGGATCCTAACCTCTGCCTAAGCTATCGCCCCATCTCCAACCTCTCTTTCCTTTCTAAGACTCTTGAACGACTTGTTTCTTTGCAGCTTCTCCCTTACCTTGAACGGTCGGGCCTCCTTCCTCCCAGTCAATCAGGTTATAGGGCTCATCATTCCACCGAAACGGTCTTGCTCTCCATACTTTCTGACATTTATTCTGCTATTGATCGATCGGAACTCTCTCTGTTAGCACTCTTTGATGTCTCTGCTGCCTTTGACATGGTAGATCACGACATCTTATTGCAGCGACTTGAAACCTCATGTGGCATCCATGGCCTTCCACTTCTTTGGTTCCGGTCTTACCTTGCTGATCGTACGCAAATGGTTATCTGCGGAGACTCCAGAACCCATTGGGTCAGAGTTAAATTTGGGGTGCCACAGGGCTCTGTCTTAGGCCCTCTCCTTTACCTCATATACACGGCTGACATTTCCGCTATATTTGCTAAGCACTTATCAACTGGTCATCTTTATGCAGATGATGCCCAAGCGCTCGTTCATGGCACTCCCTCTGCACAGCTTGCATTAACTGGACGTATTGATGCTCTCTCACGTGATTTACACCTGTGGCTGTCTTCTAATCGTCTCTCTTTGAACCCAACTAAGACGCAGCTTATATGGTTTGGTACTCGTCAGCAGCTCCTCAAACTAGACTTCCCACTTCTTGCTGAGAAATTCCCGTCATTCACTTTTCTCTCTAGTGTCCGTGACCTTGGTGTTGTCCTTGACAGTATGCTCACCTTTTCTGAACACATTGCTAATCTTACCCGTTCTTCTTACTTTCACTTGAGACGGCTTAGAGCGTTCCGACGCTCTGTCTCCTCCTCCGTTTATACCACTATCATCCACGCCTTCATCTGCTCCAGAATTGACTACTGTAATTCTGTTTTGATTGGGCTGCCAAAAGTCCGTCTTTCCCCCCTCCAGACTGTTTTAAATGCTGCAGCCAGATTAATAGCCCGACTTCCTCGCTGGTCTCATATTTCCTCTTTCATGTTCGATCATCTTCATTGGCTTCCCCTTACTGCTCGGATTCAGCTGAAGGTTCTCACTTTAGTCCTTCGGTCCTGTACAGGCTTAGCACCCAAGTACCTCTGTGACATTGTTCGTCTGCCAATTTCAGCTACTTCCCTCCGTCCATTGCGATCGCTTAATCGCCATGATGTTCTTGTACCACGAGCCAGGACCTCTATGGCCAAAATTCGAGCCTTTTCTTGCATTGGTCCTGCTCTATGGAATCAACGTCCTCCATTGACACGTGCCTCTTTATTAGCTGGTGGCCCAAGTGCCTCGTTCCGCTGTCTTAAAACCTCTTTCTATTCACTGGGTCTTTCGCACTGGGAGCGCCTCTGATTAGCGAATACTGTGAGAGGCGCTTTATAAATGTTTAGATACAATACAATACAATACAATACAATTTCAGCCTATGTCGGTACAGCTATATAATATTATGCGTGTATAATATTACACTATACGTGCGCCTATATTATACTGATACGGTTGAATAATTTTGGACAGTGGCTGGACGTTCTAATGGGAGTGTATGATGCATATAAAATCCCGAAAATAGTGCAGTGTGGGACTAGTGCATACATGAACAATACGGGCGCATTTAACTACCGCAAGGACATTAGGGATTGTGTAGAAACAGTCAATAAAAATCTGGACGCTGAATTGTAAGCCTATAGAAATAAAACAAACTTTTTTAACCGGACCAGTTCGTTTAGTAACAATGTACATTGTTTTCCACGAGTACTGAATTTATACTTGTGTCACATTATAATTATTTGTTCTGCATTTGATGGAATCAATAAATAAAATGTGTATAGATTATATATGCTCTTCGAGTGACCAACTGTAAATTACATATGTACGTACCCCAGACATCGTGAAGTGTGGATAGAATTCAGCGAACGAATCTCTTCAACAAGAAGTAATGCTATGCGAGTAGCAAGGATGAAGTCGGAGTAGTCGACCGATGTCACAAACGAACACTAGGACGTTGGAGGACCTTATATAATAACTTTTGCTCCACCCATCTTCAAGGGCAGCATTCGCAAAAGAGTCATTGGCGTATGCTGCAAGAAGCGGTTGGCTCAGGAAGGATGTATTACTTGGAGACGGTCAAGGCAAAATGATGTATATCTTGCCCCACCCTACTCATCATCCAGGGCAAAGTAGTCATTGGCGTATGCTGCAAGTAGTGCCTGGATCACGGATGATGTATTATTTTGACCACAGGTCAAGGTAAAATGATGTCACTTCAGCGCCACTCATCATCCAGGGCAGCGTTCGCAACACAGTCATTGGCGTATGCTTCTAGGAGTCGTTGGCTGATGGAAGATACATCGTTTGGTTTAACAAAGTTCACTAGGGTCTTAGTTTGCGTTAGTGTCCTTTCCGGCTTTCTGCTAGCCTGTCTGTCTTATTGTAGGAAACGTCTGTTTTTGTTTTCTTGCCTGTCTGTCTGTGTTTTCGTCTGCCTCTCTGCTTGTTTGCTTGTATCTCTGCAGACACTTAGGCTTGTAGTCAATGGTTGAGACTTCAAATGCGATCTTGGTTTTGGCAAATCTGACAGCAGTTCCTTTTGAATGGAATGGTAGGTAAGCAGACGGGTGCGTTAAGAGATGATGAACCAGTAAGGCATCATATCATGCGGTTGAATTCTAGCTATGCTTTTTTAAATATTATTGTATAAGTCTGAATTACCTGCAGGTAAGCAAGTAAATAAGTATGCATGCATAGAAGAAAATATTTGTTAAGACGTCATCTATGTCTGCTGAACAATAAATCGTAAGTTTGTGATTCTTTGTCAGCACAGTTAACGCGTTTGCGGCATGTAGAAGGTCAGTTTAGCACAGATGAGATCAAGTGCAATGAGCATGAGATCAAGTGCAATGAGCTCTGATCACATTTAAAAATGCAAAGTTTACAAAGACCTCTCATAACCTTATGATTGTTACTTTTGCGTCACATGAAAACCAATATGGATGCCGGGAGGTGTCTGCTGGGCAGGGATACTGTTCTCTAGCCCGTGTGACCTCGGCGAGGTTAAAGCATATGCGGTATGTAGTAGGTCAGTTTAGTTCGGATGAGATGAACTTAGTGTCCATTATGAGCTCTGGTTCCATGTAAATGTGCATTATCGTCTCAGAACCATATGAGTATTACTTATACTTCATATGGACATCACATGGACATCACAATGTCTGGAGGCTACAGATTATGGTACCCCTGGACTTCGTGAACTCAAAAGGGCTGTGGAACAGATAAAGCGCGATTGTTTTGTAGATAGCGTGTGCTGTACTCCCAATTGAGAGTTCGAAGGTTCAAATCTCAGCCAGGGCAGAAATTATATTGGGGACCACTTCGGCACCACTTGCGCCCTTCAGCCATCGAAACTACTGTGGGTAGCCTACATTGACCGTGTACACTGTCGGTGAAATGATCAGACGGCGAGGTAGATGACTGTTTGTCCGCCCGCAATATGCTAAGGAAATCGATAACAATTCATAAGCATGTCCGCCTCTCCTGGTCTGGCAAAAGAGACAGCTCTTCTTCGTCTGCTTCATCATCATCATCGCCATCTTCTCCACATTCTGTAAATTCTTCGTCGCATTCTTCTTCCTCATGTTATGTCATCCATTTATTTTCAGATTTTCCTGGAACTACGATTTAAATTATGGTAACGTGCCTCAGAACAATTACTTAGAGGATTATTTAACAGTTTCTTGCAGGGCCGGATTAACAAATGCGATGGCCCTGTTCAGTAAAACTGTGGGGGCCCCAACGACTTTATACTGAAAAGTGTACATTATAAAATGACGTCATTTAACAATGTGTCACATAGCACTCGAGTTCCGGTCAGGTGAGAGGCGTAACTTTGGTCTAGAAAGTGGGGATAAACTACCAAATTGCGTATCGTTTCCCTTCAAGGCCGTTAAATGATTATTATGGCGCCCAATGAATCTACACGCGTATAGTTGGCGCAATTTATGCGCAATGCCGAATAATAATGATGCTGATGCTGATAGTAATAGCAATAGCAATAAATATAATATTGCTAATAATAATGACAAGAAGCGTAATAATAAATATAATAACAACAACAATAATTATATAAAAATAAAAATAAAAATAATGATTTAAAATTACAAACAATAGACGTCTTTCATTATGGAAGCGTAGTTCGATCATAATTGAAGTGACGTAACAATAGCCTCAATGTGTCTTTATTCTCTAGATTTAAACCTAATAACAATAGACTTATTCATAATTAAAGTGACGTAAGAATGGCTTTTATTCTCTAAAGCTATAAAAGTACAAACTATAGACGTGTTTCACAATTGAAATGGCGTGACAATAGGCCTTTAGGCCTATTCTCTAAATTTAAACTTAATAACATTAATAGACTTTTCCTCATTGAAGTGACCTAATAAAGGCCTTTATTCTCAAAATCTAAAATTATTAGTTATAGGCCTAGACGTGTTCCATAATCGAAATGACGTACTTAACGAAAGATAGTCCTTTATTCTATAACTTTGAACTTAATAACAATAGACTTTTCATAATTTAAGTAGCGTAACCAAGGCCTTTATTTTCTATAAACTTATCTGAGATTACAAATAATAGATGTTTTAACAATTGTAAGGACGTAATAATTAGCCTTTATTGTCTAAATTTAGGCCTAAACACGCTTAGACACGCCTCTCTACCTCCTATGGTCTCTCTGGAAATTTTCTTGACTGGCTTACCTCATACCTCCAGGACCGCTCTTGCATTGTAGCCTGTGGGTCTGCTAGGTCACCCTGGGTTCCTGCTCCGTTTGGCCTGCCCCAGGGCTCTGTTTTGGGCCCCCTATTGTACACACTTTACACTGCTGACCTTGGTCCCCTTTTGGCGGCCAGTGCAGTCTTAAGTCAGTCCTACGCGGATGACCTCCAAGCGTATGTCCACTGCTCGCCATCGGCGGCTGCTGCTGTGGTTCGAGAGATCTCCCGGGTCGCGGGGAATTTGGAGGCCTGGATGTCCTCAAACCGTCTACGGTTAAACCCGGCAAAAACCCAATATATCTGGTTTGGTACGCGCCAACAGCTTGCAAAAATTAACCTTGAGGCTCTGTCACTTGAATTCCCCTGGGTTTCCTTTGCCTCCTCAGTACGAGATCTTGGTGTAATTCTGGATCAAGAGCTTATTAATTTGCTTTGTCGGGACTGTTATTATCAGCTTCGTCAGTTAAGGGTAGTCTCCCGCACTCTGACGCAGGCAGCTGCTTCCACCCTCGTCCATGCGTTTGTGGTTTCCCGTCTGGATTATTGTAGCGCCCTTTACGCTGGTCTCCCAGCTGCCCGTCTTGGGTGCTTGGACCGGGTTTTGCGTGCAGCCGCACGTCTTATTGGTCGCATACCCAGATTTGGCCAGGTTTCTCTTTATATGCGGGATGTTCTGCACTGGCTCCCTTTCCCGCTGCGCATTGCCTACAGGGTCTCTGCACTAGTTAGAGAGGGACTTGCTCCCCCATACCTGCGGGAATTATGTCGCCCTACCTCGGGGGTCTTGCGGCGATCTGCTCTTCGCTCGGCTGACCAGGCCGAGCTCTTGGTACCCCGCACGCGGACAGCAATTATGCAGCGCCGTTCTTTTTCGGTCGCTGGCCCCGCAACCTGGACTGGCCTTCCTGTTGCACTCCGCCTGGTTCCTGCGACTCACACTACCTTGTTTCTTACAAACTTGAAAACTACTCTCTTTAGCCGTGGTTGGACTAGGAGCGCTCCTGAGTAGATCACCTTGAAGGGGCGCTATATAAAAGTTCCTTAATAATAATAATAATAATAATAATAATAATAATAATAATAATAATAATAATAATAATAATAATAATAATAATAAACTTAATAACAGTAGACTTTTCATGGCTGAAGTGACGTAACAAAGTCCTTTATTCTCTGAATGTAAACTTATAACAACAATACACTTCTTCATAATTGAATTGACGTAACAAATGCCTTTACTCTCTTAATCTAAAAATTACTAAATATAGTAAATAATGTGTTTTATAATTGAAGTGACATAACAACGGGCCATTAGTTTTAAAAGTAAAATTTATAGGCCCACAATTAATAGACGTGTTTCATAGTAAAACTTATGAAAGTGACGTTAAAATGGTCTTTATTTTAAAATTTAAATTTGTTAACAAAAAACGTGTTTCATAGTGTTTCATAATTGAAATGATGTAGCAATAGGCCTTTATGAACACTTTTATTACTCCAAATCGGCAGAATCAGCAACTTTATTGTACCGTCAGGGAGTAAATGTAGGTGTTTGAATAAGCAAGTAAAAATAGGTCTTACTAGCATTTCTGGCTTTTTTTTTTAGATGATTCTGCCTGATAATGGAAACATGTGTGATAGTTGTGTAGTTGTTTATATTAGGCCTAAATGAGTTGTTTCGAATAATTTGTTCGAGTTTTTTGCTCATTTTTGCTATTAGACTTCACAAATAACAATGATTATAAAATATTGAAAAAATTTCTTTTGCATGTGTGGGAAGTGTGGGGCTCCTGTTCGGCCAAACATGTTGAACATGCCTTAATTCGCCTCTGGTTTCTTGACATTCTCTTAAATCCATTTGTAATTCTAGTTGAAAATGTCGGTAGCAAAAAGCCTCAACATAAACTAATCATACGCTAGGAAACATGGGCGAACCCGTGATGTTGGATATGGCAGAGCATGCCGGGCGATGAATAATTCCAGTCATAGATTCTTATTCCTACTAACGATATCTGTGAAAGCGGCTATCTGCATCTTCTACTCGCTCAATGCGCTCTGTGAAGCGCTTGATCTTTTTGTTCCCAGGGCAGCACCGGGCGTTTGCTGTAGTGGGTCCCACGATATGGAATGACCCTTCCCCTCTACTCAGAGGGAAAACTAATGACTGGCTTTGCCTCATCGGTCTCGCGTTCTCTAAATGCATTTCTATTTCTCCGGGGTTTCTGTGGTGAGAGAGGCGCTGTATAAATTTCTAGATACAATACTATACAATACAATAACTCCATCTACTGGACAATTTTATCCTAGGTATCTGATTCTTTATCAGCACAGTTAGCCCTCCGTTGGCGTTGGGTAAAAAATGATTCCAGAGTGCATTTTCAAACCACGGATTGATGCTAAAACTGAAACGGCTGCTGTGATTTTTCATGAGAATTATTGTTCAGGTTGTCACTACGTATTCCAATTGAGTGTGCATGCGAAGTTTAGATGGACAAAAAAATTACAGGACACTTGTACAGATAGGATCATGGGGTTATTTTTTTACCGCGTTACTATAATATTGTTGTTTCTTTCTCATTAGACAGTCTAAAGTTACACAAACCCCAAAATATTACTTCCTCCTTATTTATTGTTCCTATTTACATAACGCTCAAGGTGCAATGATTCCAGGGTCGTTTCTCACAATTGACGAAAGACTCGCTTCCCATTTGCCAATCATGGACAAATCTATGGACCCCCCAATCATTGCCGAGATTCTACCCAACATTTGTGTTCCCTTACATAAACCAACGGACTAGAAGGCGTTAGGGACCAATTGCCCGATCGACGTCCGACTAGAGAAATTATTTTGTGAATACGGTGCTTCTTTCCTTGAAATGTTTAATCATTTCTCAGCCGAATGATATTTCTGACAAAATTTTAAAACTTCATTTATCTCTTCTGAGCGTGTTCTGGGAAGACATTGGGAGAGGGATAGAGTAATGGTAACACTCATGGCCAGAAGTGCAGCAGGAGAGCAGCAGTACGCGGTTCGATTCCCCCAACCCTCTCGAGGGGGCGCCTTGCATGGCTGCCATAACATGTGTTTAGTTAAGATATTGATAATCGTACTGTCGTGTCTCAATGTAATCTTACTGCGTTTGTTTGTTTGAATTAATAAAGAATTATTATTATTGTTATTGTTATTGTTATTATTATTATTAATTATTATTATTATTATTATTATTATTATTATTATTATTATTATTATTATTATTATTATTATTATTATTATTATTATTATTATTATTATATTCTAAAAGTCTGCAAATTTGTTAAACGGAAAGCATTCATTACCGGGTGAGGCCACGGTTACCTTATCTGCGAGATTACCCATCCGCTTATGGTTAAGATTACGACTACGCTTTTGATTGCGAATAGATAGATAGATAGATAGATAGATAGATAGATAGATAGATAGATAGATAGATAGATAGATAGATAGATAGATAGATAGATAGATAGATAGATAGATAGATAGATTATAATAGATAGATAGATAGATAGATAGATAGATAGATAGATAGATAGATAGATAGATAGATAGATAGATAGATAGATAGATAGATAGATAGATAGATAGATAGATAGATAGATAGATAGATAGATAGATAGATAGATAGATAGATATACTGATCTCTGGTGGCGTATGCGGTCTCGGTATATTAACGTTATTGTGGGGTACTCCGTGTTACTGTATATATATATATGTGTGTGTGTGTGTGTGTGTGTGTGTGTGTGTGTGTGTGTGTGTGTGTGTGTGTGTGTGTGTGTGTGTGTGTGTGTGTGTGTGTGTGTGTGTGTGTGTGTGTGTGTGTGTGTGTGTGTGTGTGTGTGTGTGTGTGTGTGTGTGTGTGTGTGTGTGTGTGTGTGTGTGTGTGTAGGTGTGTGTGTGTGTGTGTGTGTGAGTGTGTGTGTGTGTGTGAGTGTGTGTGTGTGGGTGTGTGAGTGTGTGCGCGCGCGCGTGCGTGTGTGTGTGTAGGTGTGTGTGTCTATTATTGTGTGTGGACGCTTAGGCCTGACGAGGTAGCACGTGTGGTGTAGCTAGCAGAGGATGGACTGCACACCTGAGGTGTTTTGCCGCGCAAGCTGGGCTATATAAAAAAAACTTGGCCATAGTATGAACCTATGTCAGCGTCAGTCTGGTTGTTTGCCGATGTCGGCGTGTGGTCGCCTTTGTGGCTGGCATTTGTATTGTCTGGAGTTCGACGCTAGAAGTCTTTGTTAGACTTTTTCACTCGTTTGGTGGGTCTGTGAAGTGGATCTGTGCAACGTTTCTGCCGTTGCTGACGTTTGTGATGTTCGGTTCTGTTCTGCTGCTACAGTAGTTAACCCTCAGAAGGTTTCGCTACCTTGGCCTACACTCAAGGTCTCGGGGGTGCAAATGCACCCCAATGTATTCTCGATGTATTTGAATCAATCGAATCATATAACACTATAAATAATTGGAGCACAGACAAAAGTAGTTTTATTCAAGTAAATTCTAAGACAATTTATTACGTCATATGACGTCATGACATGGCGTCAAAGCAACATGTCGAAAAATGTACACTTTTACACCACAACTATTTGAAAGTTTTCTGTACAACACAATTGTAACACTGATTAGTGTAAGGCCTACAGATGAGAAAGCAATATTGCAAGATATCCAATAAGTTTTCCTTATCTACTTTGCACACTCATGCACAGCCTGTGCAAAGTGCGACTAAATGGTCTGCGCAAGCAAATGAACCACACCTATGACACGTAGTACGCGATTTCTTGTCTTTACTGCGGTCACACAGAATGCAACGACCCTCCTTTCTCTTCCTCACAGCATTGTCTGCACCGCCATGGCCATTGTCCTGCTCTTCATAATTGTTTTGTGTCGCATCATCTCGAGCATCGCCTTGTGATTCATGCTGTTGTTCAATGCATTCATGAATTGTGGTTTTGAACATGATTCTGATGACTGACTTTCTGATTCTAATATAAGCTTCCTTGCCTGTTCTGCGGTAAAAATTCGAATATTATCTTTTTTTATAGTCGCCATTGTTGTTATCTCTTATAAATATACGCACTTCCTGTCTGGCAACAAAGAATATGTAATCTAAGAAAGGAGTCCATAGATATAAATATGCCAAGTTAGATAATTGACTTATAAATGCCGCAATATAACACATGGGGTGCATTTGCACCCCGAGGACCGCAATGTATAAACCTCAAAATTATCAGAAATGTTGAGGGGTACAATTATGGGCAAATATAGTTAAGTGCATCCTCATAAATAAGGAAAAGTCATAAAATGTAGGCGTCATATCATGAGTCCTTCTGGGCGAAACAAAGGAACAAAGTGTGACTAGGGGTGCAAATGCACCCCAAGAACGTCACAGGGTTAAGTTTCGCTTGTATATACTATGTAGCTCAATAAGATTGTGATACTTAAACCCGGGACGCATTATATTTGCCCATCTAGACAACTTACCACTATATATATAATTATATGACTAAACTGAAAAAACTCGCGAGCGGTCAACATTGCTTGTACGTAGCTTGATAAAATTATGATTCATAAATTCCAAAATCGCAGGTTTTGATTCTTTGTTAGCACACTTAATTAAGGCGTAGAGGCTTGTAGAAGGCCACTTTATTTCGTACAGATCAAGTGCTACGTTAAATATGATGAGCTTTCTTCTCAGCCAAAACTACGCTATCGTCTCGGGGCCTTATGACTATTACACTTACATCACATGACAAACCCATAAAATGCTGGAAAATACTCTTACTAGATAGAAAACGAAATGCGTATCTGGTGTTTTTGGCCTGTGCGACTTCGAAAGGGCTGTGGAAAAGATTAAATGCGATTGTTTAGTGGCAACGTGTGCTGGACTACCAATCGACAGGTAGGAGGTTCAAATCTTCGCCTGGACAGAAATTTATTTTGAGAATACAGCACCACTTGAACCTTCTAGCCATCGCAACTATTATAAGTACTCTGACCTTACACTATCGATGGGCAGATCAGACAACGAGGGAGCTGACTAGAATTCGTTTGCCAAGGCTAAGAACAATGAAGTCGGTAATAATTTATACTCATGTCTGCCGCTCCGGGTAGGCCTATAGCTTAATTAAGGGTCAGCTCTTCTTCTTAATCTTCGTCGCGTTCTTCCTCGTATTCCTTAGAAATCAATGCTGTATAAAGATTAAGTGAGACAATAAATACGGGCTCCACATGATCTCGATCTGGATCTTGGTATAAATTACAAGGCAGTTTCTGTTGAATGGAATTGTCGGTTATCAAACTGCACTACGGAGAAGTGATGAACCAATGACACACCATGCGGTTGAATTCTGGTCAGAAATAACGTTCAGGTTTTAAAAAATATCATGGAATAAGTAGGCCCTAAGTCAGAAGTACGTGTAGGTAAGCAATTTGGTTAAGTGCGCAAGCCAAAAAATATTTGTTACGACGCCATAAATCCATTTACTGGACAATTAATCGTAGGTTTGTGATTCTTTGCCAGCCCAGTAAAAGCGTTTGCAGTATGTAGTTCAGTTTATTTCGGATGAGATAAAGTGTTAAGTATGAACTCTGGTTACTTTTGGAAAGAGCACTGTCGTCTCAGAACCTTATGACCATAACATTTGCGTCACATGACAATATAGATGTTACTGTAGACTGCGGGATGTGGTCTCACGGGCCTGTGTGACTTCGAATTGGGTGCGAAATAAATAAAGCGCGAGAGTGTTGTGGTTAACGTGTCCTAGTCTGTCGATCAAGAGGTCGTAGCTTCAACTCTCCGCCAGGGCAGAAATTTATTTTCTGGACCACTTCGCAGTTGTGATTAAAAACGGAAATTGTAAATGAATAAACTCCATAATCTTGCAATCAAGCCTTTTTAATAAACAATGCGGTTTTTCATTAGCCTTCTCAACAACGATTTGAACGAACATACGTAGCCATAAAGCAACTACAAATCCGTTTATTTAACACAAGCACTATTCTACCTCTGCAAGACAATTTTTAAACTATGACAAGGCAACTTAAAACAATAACTTAAAAGATTATTTAACGACAATTTGAACGGGCATACGTAGCCATAAAGCAATTACAAATCCGTTTAATAAGCAAAGCATTTTTCTACTTCTGCAAAGACAATTTAAACTATGCCAGGGCATCTCAAAACAATGACTTAAAGGATTATTTAAACACTATTTGAATGAGCATACAAAGCCATAAAGATCACAACATAAAGACGGTGTAACAGCTTCTTAACATTCCGCTTAGTTCATTTGTAATTGTTGATAAAAAAAGTTCCATACCAAAGCTTCAATGGAAACTAATCATACACTAGGACACATTTGCGAATCCATGTTGCGGTGAATAAGTTCAGTAATAGAACGATAATATTACAGCGCATATTTTCCAAATACGCACAACGCTGTTTAGTGCTGTAATCTCGATAGGTCTGCAGACCTTGCTAACTAACAACTCCACGTGCGAACTACCAATGAGAATGATTCACTGAATTCCTATGTGGTATAAAGGAAGCTTTTGAAAGAGAGTAGGATGACCGAAATCAACAAGCCCCCCTAAGACTGCAGAATATAACGCAAGCGACCTGGGACTAGATCGATGAACTATAGCGATAGAGAAGGACCTGAAAACACCACAGTTAGTCTTTCGAAAGAGCATAGAAGAAGAGGCAGGACAGAAGAGCGTGGCGTCGCATCGTTCACATGACTACGTTTCGCTGAGTTTGCCATTAGAGTAGGCCCTAAAGGAAGAAATGAACTCTTATGGAGTGTACAGAAAGTGTAATGATTCTGTCATTCTAACAGAGACGAAAGTTTTCACAATCACTTAAGTGCCAACGTTACGTTTAAAAAATGTCACCTCTTCAACACTTTGTCTTCGACACGATTTATGAAGAACTTTCTTATAAAATAAGCCAATTAATAGCTAAAATTATGTGAAGTCTGATTATGTAAGCGTCAGCAGATCATTTATATAAGCATAGCAAAGCCGAATATGATAATAAACTAAAGTTCATTAAGAGTTTTATTCCGTGTACTATTCTAGCGATCAAAGTGCATACTGAACACTCGCACTTCCAGGTTCCCGATTGAGTGTGCTGCTTCGTGAAATCACTCAGTCGCTTCAAATGCCCAGGACTGATTTCTACCTCCGGTTGCTTGATACTTGATCACTTTTGCCCTGGGTTCTTTACTGGAGTCTGTAAACAAGATTATTACGTTTAGCTATATATTTACACATGAGAATGTAAGAAACATTTAATAAACAGCAAATGTAGTTTCGACGCTGAGGAATCAAGGCGTTTGTTAATCATACGATTAGGTGTCAGCGGGTGATTTATTTGGCTAAGTTTTCGTTTTTAAAGCAGAGCTTGCATGTATTGTATTACCTAAGGAGGCTAAAGAGGTCAAGTGGAGGCAAAATATGGAAAAGAATGTCTCTGGCGGCGGAGATTTGAACGCCGACCTTTCGATTGACAGTCTAGCTCGTTTATCCTTAGCCTACCGACTTCGCGCACAACTGATTAAATAAACTGACAAATAATATAATAAGTATAGGCCTACTGGCCTATGTCAATTAAGTGCTTTTACTGCATTATATCAAGGCACTTAACATATCGTGCATTACATTGTAGTAAAATCGAACTGATTATCGATCTGTTGTCTTATTTAACTGACATTGGTCTTTATTGTCTATTTCTTACCATAAATGTCCAGAACCTTATTATTGCGGCGGTTAACAATCAAAACGCCTTTACGTTCCCATTGCTGGTCCTCTTTAAGTGCATCGTAGGGATTCAGAACAAGGCCATCTGAAAAAATGAATTATATCACAAATTAGACAGCAGTTTAAAGAATGACTAGTTAACCAGTTCATTGATTCCCGTCTATGGTTTGGATGTCTGGCGTATATTAAATGGACTTCTTTCTTCCTCTCCTCCTTCTCCTCTTCCTAATTCTTCTTCTTTCTATGAGCTCGTTGCCCAGATGCCGATCTTTCTATCATTTGCAAAATTGGTGCAAGCGAATTAGTTATAGGCTGTTAGGCTTAAGTTCAACGTGATACCCTTTGAGTGATAAAACTTGAATACGACCTTTGTGTCAATAAATCTCTAGATTAACTCTAATTGTTAAAACTATTAACTGTAAATTAATTATTAAATTAAAGTATCAAAGAATGGCCGCTTGAAATGAACTCGCATTCAAATTGAAAAAGCCAGGTCGAAATCAATTTAGTCTTAAAAAACCAGAAGTTAAGCTGCGACATATAGGTAATCTGCAAAACTGAGTTTAAAGCTTAGTTCTGAAGGATTCGGAAGATATAACAGAACGCACAGAACTACCGAAAGTGCATCTCAAGCCTTGGACCAGACAACGAGACGCCGGCAACTCAGATAATGCTCCAGCTTTTTATAAAGCATAGTAAGAGCAGTCCCTAGGTTGACTCTCAAAAGCAGTTATAGATATGAAATGTTAGCGACTTTATTTTCTTAGCCTCGGTGTATGAGAGCTGGTGGCCAGCCCACTTCTTCGTCCCCTAATCTTCCAATTGACAATGTACGGTCAGTTTAGGCCTACTCATTTAGCAGCTGAGTTTGCAATGCGGCATAAATCGCCAATAGCTAGCGATTTTTATCACAATGACAATAAATTCTGTGCATTTCTGTAAATCAGAAATTTTGGTCCGAGGTTAAGTTTAATTCCTCCTAACCTTAGCTATCGCTATTTTCTGAAAGGGAGTCACATCATTTGATGTAGGCCTATATCTCTTCGAAACTGTGTGTTTTGGGAATAACGAACTTACTTACATGGGTAATTTTTTATCCTGTTTTGCATCATTACACATTTAAGATTACAATATTTCAACGAGAAGAATAAAGTTTCCGCGCAACTGATGTCACGCAGTTAGGCTAAGTTATGTTTTGGAGGATGTTGGAAATTTGTAAAATGGCATGTCAGCGTTGTCGTTGAGTCAACTAGTAAATATTTTATGCCTTCAGACCACACGATTTAGAAGGCAAATCATTCATTCAAGCCCGCATTAAGAGGGGCGATAAGGGTGCTGCAGCACCCGGGCCCGCGGTTTTGAGGGGCCCGCATTTTCGGAAGTACATAAAAAAATTTATTGTTCCTGTAATTGGGCCCCGCGCTGATGGCTACATAGGTAATCACAGCACCCGGGACAGTGCGGCTCTGCATTCAGTCATCCATGTTAAACATAATATTAGTTACAAATGACAATGATGACGAAGAGAACAAGCATCTTGATAACAAATCATAGTAGTTGTAAAAATATACTAATAATGATAAGAAAAACAACAATATCGATTACTACAATACGTTAAAGAAATAACTCGACTAAATATAATAATACAGGTGGGTTGCTCCTACGTAGCATTAAAAAATAAAATGTTTCTACTCTTTTTCGCCGTCTTCTTCCTTCTTGTTCTCTACTTCTCCTTCTTCTTCGTATTATACCGCTAGCATAATAATAATAGTTGTAGTATTGGTGGCAGTGATAGTGGTAGTGGTAGCAGTAAATTTTATTAATACTACTACCGCTATCACAACCACCACTACCACCACCACCACTACTACTGCTACTTATATTTGTAACAGTACAAATAATGTGCTGAAAATATATTGTCGACTTGAGTAATTTTACCTGCAATGTCCAGGCAGAAGCCATTGAGTTTGCTACGTATAGTTCCTGTTGCTAGATCGTCGTAAAATTTCTGAGCGTTACTTCCGTTTTTTGCCAGTGGAGAAACCCGCGTGCCAGCCGTGGTAGCGGCGTCATGCACATCCAGGTAAAGGCCGCTCAAGTTGCTTTTTATGAAATAATACTGAAAGATGAAGCAGAAGAGCATTCAAGTCTTCGTTGTAGTAACCTATAGTTAGCGATGCGCATTTTCTGAGAGACCCGATTACTTATCATATTGCAACATATTGTATACATCAATTAAACAGTAGTATGTTACAAACAAAGTTGACAATTGGGAGACCAAGAAGATATATAATCCATCGACATGATATGATTACAGGTTTGATATTATAGATTTATATGATATACACTCAGTTCTTCTCTTCATTCTGGAAAACTGGATAAGGCTGCCGATGAACCATGCTTCTAATTCGCTAGAGTTAAAAACATTGGCCCCTCTGTTAAAGTTGTCTTGTATTTCAGGTCTCTGATCACATCTAATGAGTTTTTTGAAGGAATACTATATAAGTCAGAAACTTAAGCAACGAACTATGATCGTGCCTATGATCATAATAACCTAAGTTAGAAGTATATGTCAGTAAACAAGTAAATAATTAACTAAGTATGCATGGCAGAAAGTATTTGTTAAGACGTTATGACTCCATCTTCTGAACAATAAATCGTAGGTTTGTGATTCTTGGCCAGCACAGTTAAGGTGTTTGCGGTATGTGGAAAGTATGTGCATAGTTTGAGATCAGCTTAGTTCGGATGAGATCAAGTGCTGTGTTAGGTATGACTGGACACGACGGAATCTGGTGTCTCTGGCCCGTGTGACCTCAAAAGGGCTGTAGAACAGAAAAGGCGTTATAGTCTTGTGGAGAACGTGTGTTCGACTGTCAATCGAGAGGTCCGAGGTTCAAATCTCAGCCAGGGCTGAAATTTATTTTATAGGCCATTTTGGCACCACTTCCGCTTTTAAACGATCTGGACAATTATGAGTACATTGACCGTACACGCGGTCGGTGAAAAGATCAGACGGCGAGAAAGATGACTAGCGATATGCTGCGTCTAATAGCAATGAAGTCGCTAACAATAATTTCATGCACACGTCAGCCTCTCAGGGTCTGGAAAAGAGACAGCTCTTTTTCTTCTACTTCTTCGTCTTCATCATCATCATCATCATCATCATCATCATCATCATCATCATCATCATCATCATCATCATCATCATCATCATCATCACTATTCTTCGCATTCATAGTACTTACGTTATGTATTTCTTCCCCAACCGGTGGTTCCAAAGGTTTTTCTTCGACAACAATCTCCTGTGTCCAGGTTGTTTCAAAGGTCCAGGACTGACTTGGTTTGTCGGTTTTTCCAAACGTGATCACGTATATCCTGCCTTCTGTATCTGTATCTGTGAACAAGATTATTAGGTTTAACTACATAAAAACATACGAAAATTTAATAAATGTCAGATCCAACCAGCAAGTGTAACGTCAAAGCTGAGCAATCAAGGCGTTTGTTAATCATACGATAAAGTGTGAGAGGGTGGTTTATTTAGCTGAGTTGTCGTTTTCTAAAGTGGTATACGAAGGCAAGTGACAAACCCTTTCCACTGTCGCTTGGTCTTCCAACAGAATGTACGGTTAGTGAACTAAAAATGGCTGAGGTGGCTAGGAGGCATAATTGGAGCCGAAATATCGAAAAGAATGTCTGTTGCGAGGAGATTTGAATGTCGAACCTTTCGATTGACAGTCTAGCGCGTTAATCTCTAGGGCATCGCACACAACTAACTAGACAAACTAACAAATAATATAATAAATAAACAGACCTAAGTCAATAATGTGCTTTATCCGCATCAAGTGGTCGCTCCTAGCATGGCTTACATTACATTGTTATAAAATCCAGCTGAATATAAGCATAGATGCTGCTATCCAATTGTATTTAACTGAGATTGGTTTTATTGTCGATTTCTTACCATCAATATCAAGAACCGTATTATTGTTGAAGCGGTTAACAATCACACTGCCTTGAAGTTCCCATTGTTGGTCTTCCTTGCCCGCCTGGTAGGGATTCAGAACAAGTCGGCCACCTGGAACACACATACCACAGGTTAGAAAACAGTTTGAATAATCACTAATTAACCAGTCCATTGATTCCTACCTAAGGTTAAGATGTAGGATAAGGTTTAGTATAAATATTGATTTTCTACTTTTTCTCGTCCTCCTACTCCTCCTCACCCTACTTTCCATGGACCCATCACCCGGATCAAATGTCTCACTCTGTATTTCTAATCTGTGTGCCGTAGATCATTCCAAACACGATCTGTTTAATCATTCTAATAGCGTCCGTCCTACAGATATGGCCAAAGAAATTAAGCTTTCATTCCAAAATTTGTTGTATGATGCTTCTGGAGTACTGCGTCCTTCTTCACACTTCATTGTTACTGATCCTGTAGCCATTTTATGGCTGGTATTCTTCTGTAGCATCTGATCTAAATGCCATAAATCTATCGTTGTCGTTTTTGTGCAACATCGATGAATTACACGCAAATTGCAAAAAACGAAATTAACATATCTTGATGATCTTTGTAATAATGTAACAGGTAGATTATGACTTCGCTCACGTTCCGAAATTGGTTAACGACTATTACATTCGCATGGTATCGAATACAAATTGCTCCAGCTGCTTTTGCCATTGTTCTCCTCACCTGGTAAGCGCAGTCAATGTCCCAAGTCAGCAGGCATCCCAGATTTAAAAATTTCTCCACATTCTCAATCAGTCCTGCAGCTGTGTCCTCTCTGTGGAGAGTTTCCGGGTTTTTCTTGGTTGTTGTTTAGTTGTTCTGTGTCCATGTTTGCCAGGGACCTCAACTCGTGTTCCATTGTTTTGGATTTTGTCCATAATTCTTTCCATATAAGACATGAATTTTGTTTGTGAGATTGGGTCCCTCTGTCTTTCACCTCTTTAGACATTGAACAAAAATGAACCAGCTGTTTGCCTACTCTTTTACCTACTCTGACTTTTCATTTTCGCAGACGTTATAACCTATGAGGGATAAAATTTTAATAGTAGGATTAATACATTTGCCTGAATTAAATCTTTGGATTAACTCTAAATGTTAACACTAAAAAATTATCAATGAATATAAAATTATAACATCAAACAAAAGCCGCTTAAAGTGAACTCGCATTCAAAATAATTCAAAGATCCAGATCGAAACCAGAAATTAATTAGGTAAGCTGGAAAACGAGATTTAAGCTAAGCTTTGGACGACTCTGAAAACCCAATCGAATGCACAAATCTACAGAAAGTGAATCCAAAAACCTTGCACCGGATATTTAGAAAGACCGACAACTCCAACAACGCTCAAGAGCCTTATCCAAGAAGGCAGCAGCTGGTCATATGCAGGATGTCGACCAGTGTGCTCTAGCATAAAAACTGGCTTCTCTCGGAGTAGGCTTCATCACTCTGTTGCCTCTCAAACGCGGGTGTCCGGCCAAACATGCCACGTCAGTAACGCATCCCTACGTTGCGGGCGCGAGAGGCGGTCCCGGAACCAACGGGGACGGCAACCTCGACCCTCGCCAGACCGTGGGGAGTTATACAACTCCGTACCCGGCTTCTGTGAAAGCGACGCACCGGCCAAGGCCAGAGGAGGCACCCGCGAACCAGGGCAGAAATTTTTCCGTGGCTCAACTGGCTCATGTACTAATGTACATGAACTGAGCTGTCTCGCAGGTGCAACTATCTGATCGCCAAGCACCTGCTACACACCGCTGGCTGTGTTTACTTTGTGATGCGTCGGTTCGTGAAAGGTTCGGCTATGATTGGCTGAACCGTCTCAGCAAGGTCTCACCTATTTATAGTCTTAGCTTGTACAATCGTTCATCTCAAAATTTGGTGACGAAAAGGACCTCAAAATGCCAACCAACAAAAGAAAACTGACAAACGTTCACGGCAGATGGCACCAACCCCCGTGAATAGCCACCGGCAGAAAACAACCTTACAGCTACAAGTGCTCCGAAAACGTTTAAAACCAATGAAATATCGCAACCTCAAAATCCTGCGACTGACAGTGGTGTGTACTCCAAGCTTATTCCAAGCATACAATAATTATAATAATAATAACGCGTTAAGAAGTATCTCAAGTAAAAACAATAATCCGCGTGGATTGCTCCTATGTAGGATCAAAGAATTAAAATGCTTCTCCACCTCATTTTCCTCGTCTTCTTCTTTCTTGCTTCTTTTTCTTCTTATTATTACACAACAAGTATAATAATAATAGCAATGATATAAGTATAGTAGCAGTTAATATTAGTAGTGGTAGTAGTAGTAGTGGTAGTAGTAGGAGTAATTATAGCAATGGTCCCGCTAGTAGTGACTACCTTAAGCATAGCAGTACTCAGTGGCGTAGAAAGGTTTTGGGGGCCCTTGTGCAGAGCTTCGATGATGGGCCCCTTGAACCCCTTCGATTTGAAAAAAACCGCTGTGCGAAAAACGCTTGGCGCTTTTGCGATATTTGCTTATTTCGCACCGTGAAAAATATGCAAATATCACAAATCGCACCCCAATGAAATAATAATTAAATAATTACACTTCAATTATTTTCTCCGATTTATTTTTATAAAAATTAAATTGTTATTTTTATTTCTCCAGGCTAGCATAAAAAAAATTGAACTAGGCCTAGAGCATGATTAATCTAAAACATTGTTCCATTTGCCTTGACTGCTAAAATATGAATTATCCACACTTCAATTCTGTCAAATTGTGAAACAGTTGGGTTGGTTGGTAAAAATAACGAAATCGTTTCCGCGCCTTCTCTTACACAAAAATATCTACCGCTTTTGAAGTGTCAAGCTTTCTGGCATGTTCATTTCTATTGACAAGATTGCAAGTCGCTCAGCTCCTCTTCTGACATTGTACTTCGTATATAGTTTTTGATTAGCTTCAATCTTGAAAATGGCGCAACAGTCACAGGCAAAGTCAACAGGAACATGTAGGCAGTGCAGACATCATTGCTGAATGGCAGTGAATGTAGATGAGAGTCAACGAGTAACAGTTGTGCAATTTCGAAGATGGTTGATCATTTGAGTGTTTATTACTGTGCACGTTGTTGCTAACTTGCTGTACATGTAGATTCACTTCTATTCTAAAATTGATACTCGCTGCCAGAGACCCTTCTGACCGCCGGGGGCCCTTGTGCTTTGCACAACCTGCACAACCCATTGCTACGCCCCTGGCAGTACTACCACAACAATCAATACTACTACAATTACCGCAATAACTTCCACCACTACGCTTACAACAACTAATACTACCACTAATACTACTATACTGCTACAACAACCACAACTACTACTACTACTACTACTACTACTACTACTACTACTACTACTACTACTTCAACTACTGCTGCTGCTGCTACTTACGTTGGCAACATTACAAATATTATTGTTTTAGTATTTTGCCCAGTTTAATCAATTTACCTGCAATGTCCAGGCAGAAGTTATTGAGCAGGCTACGGATAGTTCCTGTTGCTGGGTCGTCGTAAAATATCTGGGCGTCTGTACCGTTAAGTGAATGTAGAGAAACCAGCGCGCCTGCCGACTTATTGGCATCTTCAACATTCAGTACAAGTCCTTTCAAACTGTTTCTTATGACATAACCCTGAAAGATAAACCAGAACGGCATTCAGGTCTTCGTTGTAACATTAAACATATAAGTGAATGTTGTCTTGTATTTTCAGGCCTCGATCACATTTTATTCAGTTTTTCAGAAGTCACAAATTAAGATAACGAGTTGCGCTTCCCGAAATGTGGCTAACCTGTCAAAATACTAGCAATTAAAAATGTGATCCGAAGATCTCGCAATGGGGAGCATACATTCAAGATAATCTTCACATAGTTTCCTCGATATGACGCAACCGCAACAATGCAGTGTCAAGGCAATACGGGGGCGTCGTTAAATAGTAACTTCTATTGCGCCGGTGTCTAATGCACAAGAGTCACCAAGTTTTAAAAAATTTTAACCATTCAAGTTTTTTTGTCGCTGTAGAGTACCAGGTAGTTGAAATATATATATATATATGTAGATGTATATATATATTTATTTATATATATATATATATATATATATATCATCAATGAAAATTTGGGGGTGATCATGCGTGATGATCTCCGAGCAGTCGACCACGTAGACGCGGTTCTTGTCTCGTGCAGTGAATCCATGCACGCTCTGCGGATCTTAAAATCCCATAGCCTTCAACAAGATTTCAGGCCAAAACAGAGCACTAGAAGAGATGGGGCACTGGTTGCGGATCTCACTTCCACAGGCTTTTCCAGCCTTCTCTCTTAATTTTTCACTACAACGCAAGTGTCGAGGTGTCGCAAAAGTTTCTAGATGGGTCCGTGCATCACCCAACTCATTGGTTTAGCCGAGGGTTAATTTATGTGGCGCGATTGTAGCGTGTAAAGTAGCCTCCATCAAAGTCGGAACTTACATCCACTACTTGCTACACGACAAACTTCCTTGAATCTCTTATTTCTCTTGAAACAGTTTCTAAAGCTACTTATTCGGGCTTCCAAACCATTTAATGGCTGGGTGTGTCGTTCGATCATTTCTCTAGACTGGTCAAATCTGTCCCTAGATTTTTTGTATCCATTATATTCCGCGCATGATCTCTCGTCACATCGTAAAGTATACTGTCGTCTAATTATTTCATGAGTGTTACGTTAACATTCCATGACAAACCCATACGTTGCATATGAGACAAAGCCACAAGATTATCAACAGTATAATTCTTGTAAAGGATAGCGGTAACGAAAATGTTCCTTAGCTCAAATAAAATGATTTCGTTAACGATAACTATAGCTGCAACGAAAAATATCATTAACTGTGACTATGACAATGACGGAAATAACACTAACGAAAATTCATCGTTATTTTCGTTGCAAAAGAATAGAAAGTGCAATATCAACGAAATTGAGAACGTGAAAATGCGCGACAACCAAGAGCCTATGTTCGGCCCGGATTCTGGATTTGTCAATTAAGACAGTAGTAATTGCGTATTTATTAAATTTACCTATTTTTAAACGTTTCAATAGCGATTGCGGCTCATCTTGAGTAGCACAAATTCGCAAAATTAGTTATCATAGTTATCTTATAGTCAAAATGTTTCCAAAGATCTTTGCCTAGCCTTATTCTAAATAAGTACTAAATAAAATTAAAATCCTGTAATTGTACCTTTGACTTAAAAATAAAACTAACTAGAAATGTAACTATAACTAAAATGAAAAACCATTAACCAAAACTGTGACTAAAATAAAATCTGTAGGAAGAAACACACTGCTTATGAGACAAACTATATGTTACAAAATGATTCGAATGCTACGGAATTTGATCAGCGTGAGAGTGTAGTTTTCAACATGTGCCTCCAGGAAATGATCTCCCGCGTGGTCAGTGGGTCACACTGAACCGCTTCAGAACAGGTCAAGGTCGTTGTGCTGCCAATCTGGTACGTTGGGGTCAGGCCATCGACCCCCTTTGTAGCTGTGGGGAAATTCAGACAATGGCGCACATCGTAAATGACTGTGTAACAACTCGTTTTCCGGGCGGGATGCCCGCCCTACATGAGGCCGATGAGGCTGCTGTTGAGTGGCTACGCGAAAACTGTAAAAGCTAAATAAATAACATGTGCTTGACTTTTGAGATGTAAAATTTCATAACTGTGATTTTAGAAATAAAGCTACAGATTGAGATTAATTAATTATACAAATAGGTGTCATCAGCATACTGCTGATGAGAAAAGAAAAAAGCTCAATAGGTGAAATGTGAGAAGAAAAAGTGCAAATCTAAGAACACAGCCCAACGGAACAACGGTTTCGAGAGAGGTAGAGGCGGGCATTTGACTGGCTAATTCGGAAAGTTTCAGAGAGACCGTGTAAGCAGGATGCGAGCCGGAACAGAGAAGGATAATGTCGAAACATGTTTGTTGCGAGTATAGAAATAAGCACTTTCAATGGTATCAAATGCGGTACAACGATCAAGTGGGACAAGAAGAGTGGGCTTCCACAATCTGGATCTTCGTAAGTATTACAGAGGCTGTTTAATAAATCAGTTTCTTTTGAATGGAATGGTTGGTGAGCGGACTGGAGTTTTAAGATATGGTGAACCAGTAACGCATCAAATTATGCGGTTGAATTCTGGCCAGAAATAAACGCTCAAGTTTTTGGAAAATGTTCTTACTTCGACCACAAACTCCTGTGTCGAAGGAGCTTCAAAGGTCCAGGACTGATTTGCACTGCCGGTTTTTTCACGCTTGATCACGTATATCCTGCCGTTTTCATCGGGGTCTGTAAACAAGATTATAACGTTTAACTTTGTAATTACAGATGAAAATTAAAGAATAGTAAGATCCAACCAGCAAATGTAACTTCAAAACTGAACAATCAAGGCGTTTGTTAATCATACGATTAATGTCAGCAGATGGTTTAATTAACTGAGTTTTCGTTCTCTAAAGTGGAGCTTGCACACATTCTATTACTGAAATGTATTGCATTCTGTTTGTTTATTGATATGCGTGAAATTTTACTGAAAATATAATCGGAGAGACAACAGTCGGTTGAAATTCTGTAGATGGTGGCATTATAAAATAATGTCTAATGCTGACAGAAGAATTACAGTCCTTTTAACTGGATCTGTGAGGGCTAAGAAAAAATTCATTACTACTGACTTCATTTTCCTTACCTCGACATACAAGGGTAAGTAACAAATCTCTTCCGGGTCTTCCCACTGCCGCCTGGTCTTCCAACAGAGGGCACGGTTAGTGAACTCAAAATGGCTGAGGTGGTTAGGGGGCCTAATTGGAGCCGAGATATCGAAAAGAATGTTTGTTGCTGTAGAGATTTGAATGTCGAACCTATCGATTGACAATCTAGCGCGTTAATCTCTAGCGTATCGCACATAACTAACTAGACAACCTAACAAATAATATTATAAATATAGAGACCGCCATTCATAATGTGCTTTATCTGCATCATGTCATGGTGCTTAAGTTAACATGCCTTAGGCCTACATTATATTGTAATTAAATCCAACTGATTATAGATCATGTAATCAATCGCATTTTACTGACATTGGTTTTATTGTCGATTTCTTACCAGCAATATCAAGAACCATATTATTGTTGCGGCGGTTAACAATCACACTGCCTTGAAGTTCCCATTGTTGGTCCTCCGTACCCGCCTGGTAGGGATTTAGAACAAGTCGGCCACCTGGAACACACATCACAGGTTAGAAAACAGTTTGAGAAATGACTAATTAACCAGTCCATTGATTCATACCTAAGGCTTAGATGTCTGGTGTAGATTAAAGTGACTTTCTTCTTTCTCTCGTTCTTTCATTCCTCCTCCTCCTGCTTATTTCTAACGACTCGTCATCCGGATACCGATCACATGTCTCACTCTCAGTTTCTAATATCTGTTCCGTCGATCATTCCAAACACGACGTGTATAATCAATCTGGTATTGTCCTTCCTACAGATATGATCAAAGAAATTAAGCATTCATACCAATATTTGTTATGATGCTTTTCGTGAACTGCGTCCTTCTATGCACTTTTTTATTTGATTGTTTCTACAGCCATCTTATTCGTGGTATCCTTCTGTAGCATCTGATCTCAATGCCAAAAATCTATACTTGTCGTGTTTGTGCAACATCCGCAATTTACACGCACATTGTAAAACTCTGAATAAACATATATTGATGATCTTTACCATAATGTAATAAGTAGATGGTGACTTCACTTACGTCCCGGAATTGGTTAACGATTAATACATTCGCTTGGTGCCATCGATGTCGCTTCCAGTCACAGCTCTATCGAATACACGTACAGTGAGCGCGTCCGTTTATAGGATTACATTATGACATTCGCCTTCATGTGCACACTGATCTCTCAGCTCCTCCGAATGTTCCGAAACCTGCCGTTGCTCCGGTTGTCTTTGCTACTGTTCTCCTCACCTGGCTACCACAGTCATTGTCCCAAGTCAACAGGCTTTCCAGAGATACAAATTTCTCCACATTCTCTATTAGTACAGCAGATTTCCCGTTTCTGTGGAGAGCTTCCGGGTTTTTTCCTCGATGGTGTTTAGTTGTTCTGTGCCCAGGTCCATGTCATTCGCAACCTTAATCTTGTTGTTATTGCTGCCAGGGACCTAAACTTGTGCTTCATTGCTTTGGATTTTGTCCATAAATCTTTCAGTGTAAGACATGAATTATGTTTGTGAGATTGGATCCCTCTGTCTTAACCTTTTTTGACCCAACGTTCCCAAAGTGGAACAGATCATTAAAACTTCTGGAGAGACAGTGAAACAGACTATAAGTCATTTCATAAATATTCATTGGCTTGAGCAACGATGGAGGAGTGTTTATTTACTTTGATTTCAAGTCTGTATTGGTAAACATTCATTATAATTGTGGTGGAAATCGGATAAAAATTGACATTTATGCTTCTAAATATTGAAAATAACTGTATGTTACAAGCACGTGACAATTAATTGTTTTTATTGTACATTTTGAATAAACTGTGTTTATTTTGCATGTGTATGGTCAAATTTTTCAGTGGTAGCGCTTTATGCCTGAGCAACGTAGCTGATTTCGAATGTGTTCCACTTTGGGAACGTTGGGTCACTGTCCTTACACGTACCATTATTTTTGCGTTGCTACTGAAAATTGCATTCTGTAACTCCACAATTACATTTATTGTAGTTGTGATTGCTGCTGTTATTATTATTATTTTATTATTTATTATTATTATTAGGCCTATTATTATTATTATTATTATTATTATTATTATTATTATTATTATTATTATTATTATTATTATTATTATTATTATCATTATTATTATTATTATTATTATTATTATTATTATTATTATTATTATTATTATTATCTGAAGCGCCATCTCAGCGTCACCCAGTGAACAGTTTATCATGAAAACTTAGGTCCATCTTGGATGGGCCCGCCGGTCCTCATCATACTGCTGAGACAAATCTTTAAATTCTTCCAACATTTGTTCCACTAGTTATCATTATTATTATGTTATAATTATTAGTGTAATAAAATCTGTTTTCACGACGTTTAGTTAGGTCCAACTTGGATGGGCCGCCTGTCCTCAATCCCGGGCAGCTCCGACAAGGTGCCCTGGTATGCCACTGTATTGTAACAATAAAATTTTATCGACATGCTCTGGAAGAGGAAGTCTGTCTCACGGGCGTCGCCATTGGTTCTTGTCAACCGGCGGCTGATTTTGGAAACGAGGGCGAGACCTCCTCCATTGGTGGGGCCCAGTATTTCCACGACGATCGGCACGAAGGTGTATCTCATCTGGAATTTTGAATAGTGTGCTTCCTTGTGGCCCCCTTTTCGCTGCGCCCCCGGCCGCGACCGCTGTCTCGGGGAGATATGATGCGGCCACCGTATCCACCACGGTCGCGTCTCATATCAGAGGGCGTCCGTCACTCCAAGGGATTAGAGTCTGGCCGTCCAGTCTCTTCCCGTCGGATCTGGTCAGGCCCGACGGCTCCTTGATCGTTAGGTACCCGCTCCATTTAGACTGTGGTGCATAAGATAATCGATAGCACTGTGTCTGGCCTCTCAACAGAAGCCCAGCGAATATGAGAGGCCGTACGAGCCCCCTGTTTCCACGCGATGTGGTTTTCTGGAAGAGCAGTCGTTGACGTGCACTGGTGCTTGCGCTGCTCCAATATGATGGACAACCATTTCAGCGAGTCCACAACACAACGTAGATGCGCCTACTGCCGCAGGAACACTCGGAAGAAGTGTGGAAATGCAATAACCGGCTCCATGAACTGTGCTTTGAAACGTACCATACCACGGAAGACAGTCGACTTTCAGTGTCTAATTCTACTTAAACTGTTTTAGTTAAATGAAATATTAACATTTTGTGAATCAGAACTTTTGGACATTGCAAAACTGCATTATTTTGAAGAAGTTACATTTTTACTTATGCATGGTGCTTATGATAGGCAAAGTGACCCAACGTTCCACTTTGGGAACATATGCAAAATTCTTTTATGAACTGAAAATAAATTACTTTTACTAATGAATGCCCCTAAATAGGTTGTAAACTGCACCATAACTAAATTCAGAAGTGATTACATAACAATTTCAGTATCTGGGATGATAAAGGTTAAACCTCTTTAGACATTGAACGACTCAACCAGCTCTCTGCCAACTCTTTTACCTACTCCACTTTTTCGGATAGTTTGGATCATTGATTTTTTCCAAAATTAAGGCAAACAAAACCAGTTATAAGTCTTTAGCATGAAGTTCAACGTGTTGCCCTATGAGTGATAAACTTTGAATTGTAGAATCAATGCATTTACCTGAATTATATCTTTGGATGAACTCTAATTGTTAACATTAAATATTATCAATATATTGAAAATTTGAACATCAAACAAAGGCCGCTTGAAGTGACCTCAAATTCAAAATAATTCATAGACCTAGGTCGATACCAGAAATTAAGCTATAACCTGTAGGTAAGCTGGAAAACGAGTTTTAAGCTTAGTTTTAATGTTGAACGCCTCTGAAAACCCAAGCGAATGCACAAAAAGTACAGAAAGTGAATCCTAAACCTTGCAACAGATACCTAGAAAGCCCGATAACTCAAACAACGCCCAAGAGCCCCAAGCAAGAAGACAGCTGGTCATATGCAGGATGTTGACCAGTGTGCCCGAGCATGCAAATTTGGCTCCCATCGGGATATGCTTCGTCACTTTGCAGCCTCTCAAACGCGGTTACCGACCAACCATGCGACGTCAGCAACGCATCCATCCGCCATCATCTCCGCCACGGGGGCGAGAGGCGGTCCCAGAACCAACGGAGCCGGCACCATCGACCCTCCAACTCGACGTCCTCGCCCGTCCGTGCGGAGTTATACAACTCCGTACTCTGCACCTGTGAAAGCGACGCACCGGCCGAGGCCAGAGGAGACAGCCGCGAAATAGGGCAGAAATTTTTCCGTGGCTCATGTACAACTGTACATGAACTCAGCCGTCTCGCAGGTGCAACTATCTGATCGCCAAGAACACCACTGGCTTTGTTTACTTTGTGGTTCCTCGGGTCGTGATTGGCTGGACTATGATTGGCTGTACCGTCTCAGAATGGTCTCATCTATTTATAGTCTTCTGATGTAATATCGCTCATCTAAACAATGGTGAGGAAATGGACCTTGAAATGCCACAGAACAAAAGAAAACTGACCCTCCATTCACGGCGGAGAGACATCCCTGTGAAAATCTTCCTTCAGAAAACAAGCTAAGGGATAATAAGTGCTTCAAAAGCGTTTAAAACCAATGACAATATACCAGCCTCAATAGCCTGCGACTGAGAGTGGTGTGTACTCCAAGCTTATTCCAAGCATATGAAAATTATAAGAATAACTACAATAGCAAATATGCGTTAAGAAATATCTCGAGTAAAAATAATAATCCAGGTGGACTGCTCCTACAGTATGTAGGATTAAAGAATTAAAAAGCTTCTCCTCATTTCCTCGTCTTCTTCTTTCTTGCATCTTTTTCTTCTTCTTCTAATAAAGCTAGTATAATAATAATAATAGTAATAATAGATGTAGTAGTAGTTAGTATAGGTAGCAGTAGTAGAAGCAGTTGTAGTAGTAGTAATTATAGCAGTTGTCGTGGTAGTAGTGACTGTATACCATTACCATAGCGTTACTAGGTTACCACAACTATCAATACTACAACTATTACCACAATTACTACTACTACTACTGATATTGGAATTACTATTACCACTAATACTACTAATACTGCTACAACAACAACAACAAAAACTACTACTACTACTGCTGCTGCTGCTACTACTACTACTACCACTACTACTACTACTACTGCTACAACAACAACTACTACTACTACTACTGCTGCTGCTGCTGCTGCTGCTGCTACTACTACTGCTGCTGCTGCTACTGACACTGACACTTACCTTGGCAATATCTCAAATATTATGCTTTTAGTATTTTGCCCAGTTTAATAATTTTACCTGCAATGTCCAGGCAGAAGTTATTGAGCCCGCTACGGATAGTTCCTGTTGTTGGATCGTCGTAAAACATCTGTTCGAGTGCGCCGTTAAATGATTGTAGAGAAACCAGCGCGCCTGCCGACTTATTGCCACCTTCCACAGTCAGTACAAGTCCCTTCAAACTGCTTTTTATGATATAACCCTGAAAGATAAAGCAGAACGGCATTCACGTCTTCGTTGTAACATTACGCATCTGAGTGAATGATATCTTGTATTTTCAGGTCTCGATCACATTTATTTTTATTTCTAGGGGTAACAATTTGAGATAACAAGCTGCACTTCCCGAATCGTGGCTAAGCTGTCAAAATTCTAGCAATTTAAAATGTGATTCGAAGATCTCGCAAGTGAGAGCATACATTCAAGATCGTCTTCACATGGTTTCTCCAACGCCGGTGTCTGATGCACAACAGTCACCAAGTTTTAAAGGATTTTAACCATTCAAGTTTCTTTTGTCGCTGTAGAGTACTAGGTAGTAGAAATATATATATATATATATATATATATATATATATATATATATATACATGTATAATTGTATATATATAGTGTATATATAGTAGAAATATATATATTTGCCCGTTTGTGTGTATCCATGTCTGTATGTCTATATTGTATACATATATATGTTATATGATGACGAACTATAATTTACATAGGGATTCATGCATGTCAATCGTTCATTAAAAAATTTTATTTAGCGCATCTTCAAGAAACCTACTCAAAAGCGTTCACAGCCCAGCCAAGGCAATAGAGATTACACTTGAGCAGCTTGTAAAAAGCAGATGTGTTACCCCTGGGAGTAGGCGAATCTCTAATCGAAGACTATTCCAAATGGAAGGCATAGAAATAGAGAAAGCCCGGCGTTGTGGAGGGAGCCCGAGGGACTAAAAGTTCCCCCACCCCCCAAGAACACCGAAGAGCACGCCAACCAACTGAATCAGAGACCGGGCGGCAGAGCTCGACGGCGAACAGCCTAAGAGACAGCGCCAAACCAGTACAGCAACCCTATAGCAGATAGGGTGTGGGACAGGGAGCCAATGCAGCACATGACGCATGTATGCAGAAATAGGGGCATATTTAGGGATGTATCTCCAATGAGCCGAGCAGCTGACCGAGGAACCCAGTCGAGGCGGCCAATCAATCAGAGATATCGTGCACGGTCGGTAGAATTTAAAAAGCGAATCTCTTCACCGAGAAAGAAAAAATTAGAAATATATGATAACCTGAATGAAGAAGGAGTGTCGACCGATGACAGAAATTAACACCAGGATGTGGCAAGAGCTTCTTAAATCGATTACCCTACATGCTTTAGATAAGGTGATGTAACTTTTGCCCCAGCCATCATCCTGGGCAGCGTGAGGTTAGCACATACATAATTTCGCAAACTCCTCCTCCCGCCGACAACCAGGCAGTTTTGCGGTGTCGTGAGAACTCCGGTAGAGAAAGCAGAGGAGGGACCAATCAGATTCAGGCCAAAACAGAGCGCCAGAAGAGATGGGGAACTGGGTTCGGATCTCACTTCCACAGGCTCTTCCAGCCTTCTCTCTTAACTTTTCGCTTCAACGCAAGAGCCAAGGTGTTGCCAAAGTTTCGAGTTGGGTCCTTACTTCACCCAACTCATTGGTTTAACCGAGTGTCGCGTGAGGAGATCAACGACAACGACGAGATGTCATCATCATCATGATAGAGGCGTCGTTGGCGGTCGAGATGGAATGATGACGGACGAAAGCCAGTCCCCACTTGGTCAACAATGAAGGCAGCGAGGCCGAGGTGTAATCGGACACCACACAGCCAAGGTGTAATAGGACACCTCGCGGCTATGGTGTAACCAGACACCGCCCGCGCTGCAGGCGAGCGACGATCCGCGTCTCGAAGAGCAATCTGACACTAATTGACGATAGCACGACGTGGGGAGGGGGCTGACCGATGCACGCTGAAGTTCCTACTTAACGGAAGGAAAAGGAGAATACGGGACTTGTACTACTGACGAGCGCGACGTGTGAACAACGGTCGAGCGATCAACAGCGAGAGGAACGATCAGCGGCGGCAGAGTAAAGTCCGTCAGATTCAGAGACTGACCCGAAGATCGATCTGTAGTTAGGCTGTACGAAGCAACATTGAGATAGTCCGATTTAATATCTAAACGCTTTAATACTACGTGGAAGCTCCCGTAGAGTTATTGTATATATTTGTTTCTTTAATTAAATTCATTTATTAATTAAACAAAGTTCGTCGTGAATCTTCTATAGAAAAGTTAGGCACGTTAAATAAAAGTGCAAGAAAAAGAACAAGCAGTCGAGGGTCGACATCAACACACGGCAAACACTCGATAGGCGACCTTCGATTGCGACACCGAGGGTCATTTTATGTGGCGTGATTGCAGCGTGTAGAGTAGCTCCCATAAAAGCCAGAACTTGTATCCACTACTTGCTACATGACAAACTTACTTTAATCTCTAGGCTACTTATTCCAATCCATTTAATGCCTGGATCTGTCGTTCGTTCATTTCTATTTGTTTAGGGTTAATAGACTTTTAAAAAGTCTTTCTCTAGACTGCTCAAATCTTTCTCTATATTTTCTGTATCCATTGTATTCCCCGCAGTTTAAGCATATGCGGGATGAGGTCATTGCATCTCATATTAGATCAAAATAATGCTTAAGCATGATCTCTCGTCACATCGTAAAGTATAGTGTCGTCTAATTATAATTATTTCCCGAGTGTTATGTTAACATTCCATGACAAACCCATACGTTGCATATGAGACAAAGTCACAAGTTTATAAACAGTGTGATTCTCTTTAAAGATAGCGGAAATGTTCGATAGCTCAAAAAAATGATTTCGTTAACGATAACTATAGCTGCAACGAAAAATATCATTAATTGTAACTATGACAATGACAGAAATAACACTAACAAAAATTCATCGTTATTTGCGTTGCAACAGAATAGAAAGCGGAATATCGACGCACATGAGAACGTGAAAATGCGTGACAACCAAGAGCCTATGTTCGCCCCGGATTTTGGATTCGTCAATTAACACAGCAGTAGTGGCATATTTCTTAGATTTACCTATTTTGTAAACATTTCTATTGCGATTACGACTCAAATTGAGTAGTACTATTTCGCAAAATTAGTTGTCACAGATGTTTAATAGTCAAAGTGTCTCTAAAGATCTTTTGCTTAGCCTTATTGTAACTAAGTACCAGCTAAAAAATCCTGTAATTGTACCTGTGACTTTAAAATAACACTCACTATAACTGTGACTTTAACTAAAATGAAAAACCATTAACTATGTGATGTATAGAAAGCCCGAACGTGTAGTTGTCAACATGTGCTTGACTTTTGCGATGTAAAATATTAAAATTGTGACGTCAGAAATAAAGCTATAGATTGAGATTAATTAATTATTCAATAAGGTACCATCAGCAGTATGTTGATGAGAAATGAAAAATGCTATATAAGCTGACAATAGGGGATATGTGAGAAGAGAAAGCACTAATCTAAGAACAGAACAGTATGAAACAAAGGTTTTGAGAGGGGTAGAGCGGGCATTTCACTGGATAATTCGACGAGTTTTAGAGCGACCGTGTAAGCAGGATGCGAGCCGGAACAGAGAAGGATAATGTCGAAACATGTAGCGAGTCTAGAAATAAGCACTTTCCATGGTATCAGATGCAGTGCAGAGAACAAGACTAGAAGAGTAGTTTCCACGATCTGAATCTTCGAAAGTATTACAGAGCCTGTTTCATAAATCGGTTTCTTTTTAATGGAATGGTTGGTGAGCGGACTGGAGTTTTAAGAGATGGTGAACTAGTAACACATTCAATCATGCGGCTGTATTCTGGCCAGAAATAAACGCTCAAGTTCTTTGGAAAATGTTCTTACTTCGACCACAATCTTCTGTGTCGAAGGTGCTTCAAAGGTCCAGGACTGATTTGGATTGCCGGTTTTTCCACACTTGATCACGTATATCCTGCCGTTTTCATCGGGGTCTGTAAACAAGATTATAACGTTTAACTTTGTAATTACAGATGAAAATTAAAGAATAGTACGATCCAAACAGCAAATGTAGCCTCAAAGCTGCGCAATCAAGGCGTTTGTTAATCATACGATTAAGTGACAGCAGATGGTTTATATCACTGAGTTTTCGTTCTCTAAAGTGGAGCTTGCACGCATTCTGATACCGAAATGTATTGCTTTCTCTTTGTGTATTAATATCCGTGTCCTGAAAATATAATCGGAGATCCACAAATCGGTTGAAATTCTGTAAATGGTGACATTATAAAAATGTCGAATGTTGAAAGAAGAAGTACAGTCCTTTTAAATGGATATGTAAGGGCAAAGAAAAAATGAATTACTACCGACTTCATTTTCCCTACCTCGGCATACGACGGAAAGTAACAAACCTCTTCCCACTGCCGCCTGGTCTTCTATCAGACTGCACGGTTAGTGAACTCGAAATGGCTGTGGTGGTTTGGGGTCCTAATTGGAGCCGAAATGTCGAAAAGAATGTCTGTTGCGGGGAAGATTTGAATGTCGAACCTTTCGATTGAAATCTAGCGCGTTAATCTCTAGAGTAGGCCTATCGCACACATCTAACTAGACAAACCAACAAATAATATAATAAATAAATAGACAACTAAGCCAATAATGTGCTTTGTCTGCATCAAGTCGTGGCGTCTAACATGTCCTACATTACATTGTAATAAAATCCAGCTGAATATAAGCTTAGATGCTGCTCTGAAATCGCATTTAGCGGATATTGGGTTTATTGTCGATTTCTTACCAGCAATATCAAGAACCATATTATTGTTGCGGCGATTAACAATCACACTGCCTTGAAGTTCCCATTGTTGGTCCTCCTTACCCACCTGGTAGGGATTTAGAACAAGTCGGCCATCTGGAACACATATCACAGGTTAGAAAACAGTTTGAGAAATGACTATTTAAGTTAAATAGTCATAATTTAACCATTCCATTGATTCCTACCTAAGGCTTAGATGTCTGGTGTAGATTAAATTGACTTTCTTCTTTTTCTCGTTTTCCTTCTCCTCCTCTTCTTTCTCGTAGGCTGTCTATGGACTCATCACCCGGATCACATGTCTCACTCTCTGTTTATAATCTCTGTGCCGTCGATCATTCCAAATACGACCTGCTTAATCAAACTGATATTGTCCGTCCTACATATAATATTATGACCAAAGATATTACGCCTTCATTCCAATACGTGTTGTATGATGCTTTTGGTGTTCTGCGTCAGTCTTCACACTTTTTATGTTATATATTCTGCAGCCATCTTATGCGTGGTATCCTTCTGTAGCATTGGATCTCAATGCCATAAATCTATCCTTGTCGTTTTGTGCCACATCGCCGATTTACGCGTAAATTGTAAAACACTGAATAAACATATGTTGACGATCTTTGCCATAATGTAATAGGTAGATGGTTACCTCAGGTTCTTCCCGAAATTGGTTCACGATTATTACATTCGCTTGGTGCCACCGGTGTCGCTCCCAGTCTTAGCTTTATCGAATACATGTACAGTTAACGCGTATGCTTGAACGTTTAAATGCTTACATTGCGATATTCACCTTTTTGGACACACTAATCTCTCAGCTCCTACAAATGTTCCCGAAACATGCCATGGCCCCAGCTGCTTTTTGATAGTTTTTCGTTACCTGGTTGCAGAAGTCACTGTCACAAATCAGCAGTCTTCCCAGATATACAAATTTCTCCACATTCTCTATTAATCCTGAGGCTGTTTCGTCTCTGTGATGAGTTTTCGATTTTTTCTGTTGGTGTTTGGTTGTTCTGTGTCCAGTTCTATGTCATTTGCAAGCTTAATCTTGTTGTTATTGCTGCCAGGGACCTAAACTTGTGCTTCATTGCTTTGGATTTTGTCCATATATCTTTCAGTGTAAGACATGAATTATGTTTGTGAGATTGGATCCCTCTGTCTTTCACCTCTTTAGACATTGAACGACTCAAGCAGCTCTTTGACCTACTGTGACTTCCCATTTTATCACACATTTTGGTTCACTTTCGCAATATTGATGCAAGCGACACTAGTTATAGGTCTTTAGCATGAAGTTCAACGTGATACCCTATGAGTGATTACATTTTAATAGCAGGATTAATACATTTACCTGTAATATATATTTTTATGAACTCTAATTGTTAACATTAATAATGATCAATAAATTTAAAATTAGATCATCACACAAAGGCCGCTTAAAGTGAACTAGCATTCAAAATAATTCAGAAATTAAGCTACAACCTGTAGGTAAGCTGGAAAACGAGTTTTAAGATTAATTTTGAACCACGCTGAAGACCCAAACGAACGCACATAAACTACAGAAAGTGAATCCAAAGCCTTGCACCGGATACCTAGAGAGACCGGCAAATCCCATGACGAACAAGAACCCTATCCAAGAAGGCAGCTGGTCACATGCAGGATGTCGACCATTGTGCTCGTGCATACAAATCTGGCTCCCCTCGGGATATGCTTCGCCACTATGCTGCCTCTCAAACGCGGGTGCCCCGCCCACCATACGACTTCAGCAACGCATCCATACGCCATTATCTCCGTCGCGGGCGCGACAGGCGAATGCGAAACCAATGTGGTCTGTACCGTAGACCCTCCGACTCGACCTCCTGGTCCGACCGTAGGCAGTTATCCAACTTCGTACCCTGCACCTGCAAAACACCTGCTACACACCGCTGGCTTTGTTTACTTTGTGGTTCCTCGGGTCGTGATTAGCGGCACTACCACAACTATCAACACTACTACTATTACCCCAATTACTACCACTAGGGCCTACTACTACAACTCCTCATATTGGAGTTACTATTACCACTAATACTACTAATACTGCTACAACAACAACAGCAACAGCAACAACAACTACTACTACTACTACCGCTACTACTACTACTACTACTACTATTACTACTACTACTACTACTACTACTACTACTACTACTACTACTACTACTGCTGCTGCTGCTGCTGCTGCTACTGACACTGACACTTACGTTGGCAACATCTAAAATAATTATTATGCTTTTAGTATTTTGCCCAGTTTAATAATTTTACCTGCAATGTCCAGGCAGAAGTTATTGAGCCCGCTACGGATAGTTCCTGTTGCTGGGTCGTCGTAAAATATCTGTTCAAGTGCGCCGTTAAATGGGTTTAGAGAAACCAGCGCTCCTGCCGACTTATTGCCATCTTCCACAGTCAGTACAAGTCCTTTCAAACTGCTTTTTATGATATAACCCTGAAAGATAAAGCAGAACGGCATTCACGTCTTCGTTGTAACATTAGGCATCTCAGTGAATGTAATCTTGTATTTTCAGGTGGCTCTCGATCACAGTTTATTGAATTTTTTAGGGCTAACAAATTACGATAACGAGCTGCGATTCCCGAATCGTGGCTAACCAGTCAAAATTCTAGCAATTTAAAATATGGTCCGAAGATCTTGCAATTGAGAGCATACATTCAAGATCGTCTTCACATGGTTTCCTCGATATAACACAACCCCAACAATGCGGTGTCGAGCAAATACATGCGCGAAGTTAAATAGAAACTTCCATTGCGCCGGTGTCTAACGGACAGGAGGCACCAGGTTTTAAAGAATTTTAACCATTCAAGATTCTTTTGTCGCTGTAGAGTACCAGGTAGTAGGAATATTCATACATGTATATATATATATATATCGTTGAAATATATATATTTACGTGTTTGTGTGTATCCATGTCTGTATGTCTATATTATATACATAATTATATAATGTGTCATGTGATGACCAACTATAATTTACATAGGTACGTACCCGAGATTCATTCATATTATTCATTCATTCAGATATGTAATATAGCGCATCTTCAAGAAACCTACTCAGAATCGCCCAGCCACAGCAATAGAGATTAAACTTGAGCATCTTGTAAAAAGCAGATGTGTTGCCCCTGGGGAGTAGGTGAATCTGCAATGGAAGACCATTTCAAATGGAGGGCCCAGCAGTAGAGAGAGCCCAGCGTTGCCTAATTTTGCGACGAGCCCGAAGGACTAAACTTCTCCACCAGAGCCCACACCGCCTAATAGACAGCGCCAAACCAGTACAGCAGCCCTATAGCAGATACGCTGTGGGACAGGGAGCCAATGCAGCACATCACGCATGTATACATGCAGAAATAGGGGCACATTTAAAGATGCGTCCAATGAGCCGAACAGCTGACAGAAGAACCCAGTCGAGGCGGCCAATCAATCCAAGATATCGTGCAGGGTCGAAGAACAATTAAAGGAGCGAATCTCTTCACCGAGAAATAAAAAATTATAAGGAGATGATAACCTGAATGAAGAAGGAATGTCGACCGATGGCAGAAATTAACACCAGGATGTGGCACGACCTTCTCAGGTAGAGAAGACAGAGGAAGGCCCAATAAGATTTCAGACAAAAACAGAGCGCTAGAGAAGATGGGGAACTGGGTTCGGATCTCACTTCCACACTCTTTTCCAGCCTTCTCTCTTAACTTTTCGCTTCAACGCAAATGACAAGGTGTCGTCAAAGTTTCGAGTTGGGTCCTTACTTCACTCAACTCATTGGTTCAGCCGATGGTTAATTTATGTACCGCGATTGTAGCGTGTAAAGTAGCCTCCATCAAAGCCAGAACTTGTGTCTACTATACTTGCTACACGACAAACTTACTTGAATCTCTTATTTCTCTTGAAACATTTTCTAGGATACTCATTTGGGTTTCCAATCCACTTAACGGCTGGGTCTTGCGTTCGTTCAATTCTCTTTGCTTTGGGTTAATAGATTTTAAAAAAGTCTTTCTCTAGACCGGTCAAATCTTACTATATATTTTCTGTATCCATTATTTTCCGCGCAGTTTAAGCATACGCGGGATGAAGAAGGTCAGTGTACAGTGTGGCTCGAATGAGATCAAATGCTTAAGCATGATCTCTCGTCACATCGTAAATTATACTGTCGTGTAATTATTTTATGATTGTTACATTAGCATTCCATGACAAACCAATACGTTGCATATGAGACAAAGTCACAAGTCTATAAACAGTGTGATTCTCGTAAAAGATAGCGGTAACGAAAATGTTTCTTAGCTAAAATAAAATGAAAGTGCAGTGAAAAATATCATTAACTTTGACAATGACAATGACGGAAAAACACCAACGAAAATTCATCGTCATTTTCGTTGCAAAAGAATAGAAAGTTCAATATCGAGTTTGATCGACGAACATGAGAACGTGAAAATGGGCGACAACCAAAAGCCTACGTTCGCCCCGGATTCTGGATTTGTCAACTAACACAGTAGTGGCGTATTTATTAAATTTACCTATTTTGTAAGCGTTTCTATAGCGATTGCGACTCAAATTGACTAGCACAAATTCGCAAAATTAGTTGTCTCAGTTATCTTATAGTCAAAACGTCTCCACAGATTTTTTTTTAGCCTTATTGTAACTAAATACTAACTAAAATAAAAATCCTGTAACTGTACCTATGACTTTAAAATAATACTATCTATAGCTGCAGCTATATCGAAAATGAAAAACTACTAAGCTTGAATGTGATTAAGATAAAATCTCTAAGCAGAATCACACTGTTAAAGAGAAAAACACATGTTACAAAATGACATGCATGCTCCGGAATGTGATGCACGCTAAGCGCGAGAGTGTAGTTGTCAACATGTGCTTGACTTTTGAGATGTAAAATTTCATAAATGTGATGTTAGAAAAAAACCATAGATTGAGATTCATTAATTATACAAATAGGTGTCATCAGCAGCATACTGATGAGAAATGAAAAAATACTATATAAGCTGACAATAGGTGAAATGTGAGAAGAATAAGTACTAATCTAAGAACAGAGACCCACGGAACAAAGGTTTCAAGAGAGGTAGAGGCGCGCATTTGACTGGGTAATTCGAAGAGTTTCAGGATGACCGTGTAAGCAGTATGCGAGCCGGGACAGAGAAGGATAAGGAATGTCGAAACATGTTGCGAGTTCTGAAATAAGCACCTTCAATGGCATCAAATGCGGTCCAAAGATCAAGTGAGACAAGGAGAGCGCGTTTCCACGATCTGGATCTTCGTATGTATTACAGAGGCTGTTTAATAAATCACTTGCTTTGAAATGAACGGTTGGTTAGCGCGCTGGAGACTTAAAAGATGGTGAACCAGTAACACATCACATCATGCGGTTGAATTCTGACCAGAAATAAACGCTCAAGTGTTTTGGAAAATGTTCTTACTTCGACCGGAATCTGCAGTGTCGAAGGTGCTTCAAAGGCCCAGGACTGATTTGGATTGCCGGTTTTTCCACACTTGATCACGTATATCCTGCCATCTATATCGGTGTCTGTAAACAAGAGTATTACGTTTAACTTTATAGCTACAAAAGAAAATTAAGTAATAGTAAGATCCAACCAGCAAATGTAACTTCAAAGCTGCGCAATCAAGGCGTTTGTTAATCATACGATTAAGTGTCAGCAGATGGTTCATTTCGCTGAGTTTTCGTTTCCTAAGGTGGAGCTTGCACGTATTCTATTACTGAAATGTATTGCATTCTTTTTGTGTATTGATATGCGTGAAATTTTTCTGAAAATATAATCGGAGATCCCTCAATCGATTGAAATTCTGCAGATGGTTGCATTAATACATCTTTCCTATCTCGGCATACCAGGGAAAGTAACAAACCTCTTCCCACTGCAAAGTGCACGGTTAGAGAACTCAAAATGGGTGAGGTGACTAGAAGGCCTAATTGGAGCCGAAATATCGAAAAGAATGTTTGTTGCGGATATGATTTGAATGTCGAACCTTTCGACTGACAGTCTAGTGCGTTAATATCTAGAATATCGCACACAAATAACTAGACAAGCTAACAAATAATATAAATAATGAATAATATAAATAATATAAATAATGAATAGACATAAGTCAATAATGTGCTTTTTCTGCATCAAGTCGTGATACTGCAATAAAATCCAGCTGAATATAAGCACAGATGCTGCTATCCAATAGTATTTAACTGAGATTGGTTTTATTGTCGATTTCTTACCATCGATATCAAGAACCATATTATTGTTGCGGCGGTTAACAATCACACTGCCTTGAAGTTCCCATTGTTGGTCCTCCTTACCCGCCTCGTAGGGATTCAAAACAAGTCGGCCATCTGGAACACATATCACAGGTTAGAAAACAGTTTGAGAAATGACTAATAAACCAGTCCATTGATTCCTACCTAAGGTTTATATGTCTGGTGTAGATTAAATTTACTTTTTTCTCCTTTTCCATCTTCTCCTCCTCTTTCTCGTAGACTGTCTATGGACTCATCACCCGGATCACATGTCTCACTCTCTGTTTCTAATCTCTGTGCCGCCGATCATTCCAAATACGACCTGTAAAATCAATCTGATTCTGTCCATCCAACAGATATGGCCAAAGAAATTAACCCTTCATTCCAATATTCCCCGTATGATGCTACTGGTGTTCTGCGGCCTACTTCGCACTTTTTTATTTGAAAGTCTCTATGGCCATGTTATGTTTTTTATATCCTTCTGTAGCATAGGATATCAATGCCATAATTCTATCCTTGTCGTGTTTGTGGCACATCCGCGGTTCACACAGAAATTGTGAAACTCTGAATAAACATATCTTCATTATCTTTACCATAATGTAATAAGTAGATGGTGACTTCACTTACGTCCTGAAATTGGTTCACGATTATTACATTCGCTTGGTGCCACCGGTGTCGCTTCCAGTTTTAGCTTTATCGAACACACGTACAGTTAACGCGTATGATAGAACATTTAAAGGATTACATTATGAGCTTCACCTTTATGGACACACTAATCTCTCAGCTCCTCTGAATGTTCCCAAAACCTGCCATTGCACCAGCAACTCTATTCCTCACCCAGTTACCGCAGTCACTGTCCCAAATCAGCAGGCTTCCCAGATACACAAATTTCTCCACATTCTCTAATAGTCCTGCAGCTGTTTTGTCTCCGTGGAGAGTTTCCGGGTTTTCCCTGGTTGGTGTTTAGTTGTTTTGTGTCCAGGTCTATGTCACTTGGAGGTTTAAGGTTGTTTTTCTTGCTTCCAGGGACCCAAATTGCTCCTATGTAGGATTAAAGAATTAAAATGCTTCTCTTTTTTCGCCGTCTTCTTCTTTCTTGCCGCCTCTTCTTCTTCTTCCTCCACTTCTTTGTCTTATACAGCTAGTATAATAATATTAGTAACAATAACAATAGAAGCAGTAGTAGTAGTAGCAGTAGTAGTGGTAGTTGTAGTGGTGGTATTAGTAGTAATTAGCCTATAGCAGTGGTCGTTGTAGTGGTGAATACCATTAGCATAGCTATACTACCACAAGTATTAATACTACTACTATTACCACAATTACTACTACTACTACCGCTACTACAATTACTATTGCCGCTACTACTACTACTACTACTACTACTACTACTACTACTACTACTACTACTACTACTACTACTACTACTACTACTACTACTACTACTACTACTACTACTACTACTGCTACTATTACTACTACTAATTACGTTGGCAACATTATAAATATTATGCTTTTGGTATTTTGCCAAGTTCATTAATTTTACCTGCAATGTCCAGGCAGAAGTCATTGAGCACGCTACGGATAGTTCCTGTTGCTAGGTCGACGTAAAATATCTGGGCGTCTGTGCCGTTAAATGAGTCTAGAGAAACCAGCGCGCCTGGCGACTTATTGCCACCTTCCACAGTCAGTACAAGTCCTTTCAAACCGCTTCTTATGATATTACCCTGAAGGATAAAGCAGAACGGCATTCGTTGTAACATTAGGCATCTGAGTGAATGTTTTCTTGTATTTTCAGGTCTAGGTCACATTTTATTGAATCTTTAGGGTTAACAAATTAAGTTAACGAGCTGGGCTTTCCGAATCGTGGCTAACCCGTAGCAATTCTAGCAACTTAAAATGTGATCCGAAGGTCCCGAAATGGAGAGCATAAATTCAAGATCGTCTTCACGTGGTTTCCTCGATATTACGCAACCCCATCAATGCAGTGTCGAGCCAATACAGGCGCGTAGTTAAATAGCAACTTCTATTGCGCCGGTGTCTAATGCACAAGAGTCACCAATGTTCAAATGATTTTAGACATTCAAGTTTCTTTTGTCGTTGTAGAATACCAGGTAGTAGAAATATATATATACATATATATAAATAGTATAAATATATAATTGCGTGTCTGTGTGTATCTGCGTCTCTAAGTCTATTATTAGAAATATGTTCTATGATGACAAACAATAATTTACATATTTATACGTGCATACATAATTTTTTTATGGTGGAAATATATATATATTTGCTGTTTGCGTGGATCTGTGTCTCTATGTCTATATTAAATACATCATTATATATATTATATGATGACCAACTATAATTTTCATAGGTATGTGCCCGAGATTCATTCATTTCACTCATTCATTCAGAGATTTGATATAGCGCATCCTCAAGTAGCCTACTCAGAAGCGCTCCCAGCCCAGCCACGGCAATAGAGATTAGACTTGAGCAGCTTGAAAAGAGCAGATGTGTTACCCCTGGGGAGTTGGCGAATCGCTAAGGGAATACCATTCCAAATGAAGGGACCAGCATATAGAAAGCCCGGCGTTGCCAAATTGTGGAACGAGCCCGATGGACTAAAAGTTCTCCCCCAGAAGAAGAACGAAGACAGCAAACCTAACTGTAACTCTAACAAAAATTAAAAACCATTAACCATAACTGTGACTAAAATAAAATCTGTAAGGAGAAACACACTGCTTATGAGAAAAACCATATGTTACAAAATGATATGCATACTACGGAATGTGATGTATATAAAACACGAGAGTGTAGTTGTCAGCGTGTGGTTGACTGTTGAGATGTAAAACTTTCTTAACTGTGATTTTAGAAATAAAGCTAAAGATTGAGATTCATTAATTATACAAATAGGTGTCACCAGCCTACTGCTGATGAGAAATGTCAAGTTGCTACATAAACTGACAATAGGTTAAATGTAAGCAGAAAGAGTACTAATCTAAGAAAACAGCTCTACGGAACACAGGTTTCAGAGCGACTGCGAATGCAGGGTGCGAGTCGGGACAGAGAAGGATAAAGGAATGTCGAAACATGTTGCGAGTCCAGGAATGGACACCTTCAATGGTATCAAATGCGGTGCAAGAATCAAGTGAGACAATCAGAGTGGGCTTTCCAAGATCAGGAAATTTGTAGATATTACGCAGGTTGTTTCATAAATCAGTTTATTTTGAATGGAATGGCTTGTGAACGGACTGGAGTGTTGAGAGATGGTGAACCAGTGAAAAAACACATCATGCGGTTAATTTCTGTCCAGAAATAAAGTCTTAAGTTTTTTAAAACAGTTATTGAATAAGTAAATCACAAGTAGATGTAATTAAGCAAGTTAATAAGTAAGGAAGTATGCATGGAAGGCAGTATTTTGTTAAGACGTTATAACTCCATCTGCGGACAATTAATCGTAAGTTTGTGATTCTTATCCAGCACAGTTAAAGTGTTTGCAGTATATAATAGGTCAGTTTAGTTCGGATGAGATCAAATGCTGTGTTAACTGTGTCAACATTGACTGCAAACGACGGAATTTGGTTCTCTGATCTTTGGACCTCAAAAGGGCTGTAGAATAGCTAATGCACTATAGTCTTGTGGAGATCGTTTGTTCGACTGTCAATCGAAAGGTCGAGGTTCAAATCTCAGCCAAGGCAGACAATTATTGTGTGTATCACTTCGGCCCCACTTACGCTCTTAAACAATCTAGACAATAATGTGTACACGGACTGAAATTACCAGACGGCGAGGTAGATGAAAAGTGATAGCAATAAAGTCAACAACAATAATTTCATGCTCATGTCCGCTTCTCATGGTCTGACGTAAGAGACAGCTCTTTTTCGTCTACCTCTTCTTCTTCGTCATCGCCATCACCACCATAATTATTCCTCAAAATTGCATTCTGCTCCACAATACTTACGTGACGTATTTCTTCTTCCGCAACAGGCGGTTTCGAAATTGGTGGTTCGACCACAATCTCCTCTGTCGAAGGTACTTCTTCCGCAATAGGCGGTTTCGAAATTGGTGGTTCGACCACAATCTCCTCTTTCGAAGGTACTTCTTCCGCAACAGGCGGTTTCGAAATTGGTGGTTCGACCACAATCTCCTCTGTCGAAGGTACTTCTTCCGCAACAGGCGGTTTCGAAATTGGTGGTTCGACCACAATCTCCTCTTTCGAAGGTACTTCTTCCGCAATAGGCGGTTTCGAAATTGGTGGTTCGACCACAATCTCCTCTTTCGAAGGTACTTCAAAGATCCAGGACAGATTTGGATGGCTGGTTTTTCCAGACTTGATCACGTATATCCTGCCATCTTTACCGGTGTCTGTAAACAAGATTATAACGATTAACTATATAATTACGGATGAAAATTTAAGAAACATGAGATCCAGCCAGCAAATGAAGCTGAGCAATAAAGCAGTTTGTTAGTCATACGATTAAGTGACAGCGGGTGATTTATTTCACTGAGTTTTCGTTTTCTAAAGTGGAGCTTCCACGCATTTTATTACTGTAATGTATTGTATTGTTTTTCTGTATTGATATGCGTAAAATATTCCAAAAAATGTAATCGGAGAGCCTTCATTCGTTTGAAATTCTGTAGATGGTGGCATTATAAAAATTTCTAATGCTGAAAGAAGAAGTACAGTCCTTTTAAATGGATCTGTATGAGCAAAGAAAAAATGAATTGCCATCGACTTCATTATCTTTACCTCGGCATACGAGGGCAAGTGACAAACCTTTCCCACTGCCACCTGGCCTTCCAGCAAGGCATGGGCGTCCGGAGGGAGGCGCAAGGGGGCGCATTTGCGCCCCCTGGATTTTGCAAATATTTTATAAAAATAAAATCCTTTGATCATTATGATTATTACAACAGTCTCAACACGATTTTCAATGCGAAGAAACACTTAATTATTTAGGTAAAGTCCTTGATCATCATTTATTTTAATTTTTTTTCTTTGCAAATTTTTTCTATGCAAAAGCGTCATTTTGCCCACCCCCAAAATTGTTTGCCCTCTTAAAAATTTTGCGCCCCCTAAAAAACGCCCATGCAGCAGGGTACGGTCAGTGAACTCAAAAAATGACTGAGATGGCTTGGGGGACTAAGTGGAACCGAAATATCGAAAAGAATGTCTGTTGCGGTGGAGATTTGAATGTCTAACCTTTCGATTGGCAGTCTAGCGCGTTAATCCCTAGAGTATCGCGCACAACTAACTAGACAAACTAACAAACAGTATAATAAATTATTAGACGTATGTGAATAATGTGCTTTATCTGCATCATAGTAGTGGCGCTTAACATGTCTTACATTGTAATAAATCGAACTGATAATACATCCTGTTATCCAATCGTATATAACTGACATTGGTTTTATTGTCGATTTCTTACCGTCAATATCAAGAACCATATCATTGTTGCGGCGGTTAACAAGCACACTGCCTTTAAGTTCCCATTGTTGATCCTCCTTACCCGCCTGGTAGGGATTTAGAACAAGTCGACCATCTGGAACACATATCACAGTTGGAAAACATTCTGAAAAATGACTGATTAACCAGTCCATTGATTTCAACCTAAGGTGTAGATGTCTGGTGTAGATTAAATTGGCTTTCTTCGCTTTCTCGCCCTTCCCCTTCTCCTTCTCCTTTTCCTTCTTTCTTTATGGATCCATCACCAGGATCACATGTCTCACTGTCTTTAACCTCTGTGCCGTCGATCATTCCAAACACGACCTGTTTAATCAATCTGATATTGTCCGTCCAACAGACAGACTAGGGGAATTAAGCTTTCATTCCAATATTCGTTGCGTGATGCTTCTAGTGTTCTGCGCCCTTTTTCACACTTATTTGTCTGGTAATTTATACAGCCATCTTAGGCGTGGTATCCTTCATTAGCATATGATCTCAATGCCATAAATCTATCCATGTCGTGTTTGTGCAACATCCACGATTTACACAAAAATTGTAAAATAAGCATATCTTGATGATTTCTACCATAACGTAAGAGGTAAATGTTGACCTCACTTACGTCCCGAAATTGGTTGACTGATATTACTTTCGCTTGGTGCCACCTTTGTTGCTCCCAGTCTTAGCTTTGGGATCCGGAGAGATCCCCCCGGAGATTTCCCCCCCCCCCCGTTTGAATAGGATAAAACCCCCGGATATTTCCCCCCGGAACTACTAATTACTAATCAATTAACGTATATTAACTTTGATGTTTAAAGTAAACGCTTAATAAATTTGCCAAGACTCTTGATCAATTGATATTTACTAACTTTGATGCTAAAAGTCAATGTTAATTACAGATGTGCTATTTACTCAATCTCGTAATCTCGGGGCTGGAACTACAAATTACTAATTAATTAACGTATATTCACTTTGATGTTTAAAGTAAACGCTTAATAAATTTGCCAAAACTCTTGATCAATTGATATTTACTCAATCTCGTATATATAAGCTGCCAAGAAATTGTTAAATGGCAGTAGAGAAAAAACAGACATGGAGTCAGAAACGGTTGCTAGCACACGTGGCAAAAATAAAGTTATTTTAAACGGTTTTGTATACGTAAAACAAAAAAAATTGGCGAATAACGTAGTTAGTTACGAGTGTGAACGTCGTAGAGGTACAGGAACAAATTTGAGTGAGTGCAAAGCAAGGTGAAACTGAATGAAGATCTATCAGTTGTTAGTTACCTGCATGAACATACTCATGCTGCTGATTCGGGGAGAATTTTCTAAGGGGGGGAAATTTCCGGGGGGAATTGTCCGGGGGGAAATCTCCGGGGGGGAAATTTCCGGGGGGGATCTCTCCTAGACCCCTTAGCTTTATCGAATACACGTACAGTTAACGCGCATTCTCGTACGTTTAAAGGATTACATTATGATCTTCACATTTATATGCACACTAATCTCTCAGCTCTTCCGAATGTTCACGAAACCTGCTATTGCTCGAGCTGCCTTTGCTATTGTTCGCCTCACCTGGTTACCGCAACCGCTGTCCCCAGTCAGCAGGCTTCCCAGATATACAAATTTCTCCACCTTCTCTAATAGTCCTGCAGCTTTCCCGTCTCTGTGGAGAGTTTCGTGGATTTACTGCTTGTGTTTAGTTGTTCTGTGTCCAGTTCTATGTCATTCGCAAGCTTAAGGTTGTTGTTCTTGCTGCCAGGGACCCCAATTCGTGTTCCATTACTTTGGATTTTCCTCAGATCTATTTCCGGTTAAGACAGGGATGGCGAACCTATGGCACGCGTGCCCAACCTGGCACGCCAACAGATTTTGCTTGGCACGCCACTGAACTCTAAACTTTCGTTTTTTCATACTTTTTATATCTCTTTATTTCTTGCATTCAGTAATGTTTTTCTTGCTTCAGTGTTACATAAAATTATTGTAATTGTTCGGCTTTAAGTTTTTAATTGCATTAAAAAAATGAAACTAGAGGTAGACCGCAAATTTTTATTCTTGCATCTGATGCATCATGTCAGTCTGCTATTATTGTAATCTCGAACGTGATCATTTCGAAGATTCAAATGAACAGTATTGGATATTTCGGCAGAAAATGAAGTTCTTCGAACATGAATATCGCTTCCAGACACATTTAATGCACTCAAAACAGTCGCATTTGGAATTTTCTCGATTTTCCGTCAAGTTAGGGCTTACTCGTGCAAATCTTTGTTCTCAGCCATGAATTTGATCAAGTCTGACATTAAAAACAGATCGATCAATCGATGATAGGGGCCTATAAGTGCTGCATGCGTGGCATTGAAAACAACAAAATGCAAACCGGACATAAAACAGTTGGCATCCAGCAACAAATATCACACATACACTGTAGGCCTAATGTTCAATATTAAATTTTAATAGTAAATAAATCGCATTACTAAGTGGCCTCGTCCAAAAATAATCGACCATGGGCGTCCGGAGGGGGCAAGGGGCACTTGCCCCCTGGACATTGCAAATATTTTACAAAAATGTGTTTGGATTTTTATGATTATTTAACAGTCCCAAACGATTTTCATGGCAAAAAAACACTTAATTATTTAGGTAGAGTCCTTGATCATTATTTATTTTTAAATTTTTTTATGCAATTTTTCAATACACAAACGTCATTTCTGCCCCCCATAAAAATTTGGCCCTCTAAAAATATTTGGCCCCTTAAAAAATTCATGCGGACGCCCATGGCAATGACTCTTCAATATTCGGTTTTACTTTTTGGGATGCTTCATTCCGTGTTCACTGGTTCAATAAAATGTCTGGCACGCGAAATTTTTCAAACTCTTTAAGAACTATTTTCTGGCACGCGAGCAAAAAAAGGTTCGCCATGCCTGGGTTAAGACATGAGTTTTGTTGTTGAGATTTGGTCCCTCTGCCTTTCACCTCTTTAGAGTTTGAACGACTGAACCAGCTCTTTTACCTAGGCCTACTGCAACCGATGTCTTTTCATTTTTGCAGACATGTTGGATCATTTCCAAAATTTATGCAAGCGAAACTAGTCATAGGCCTCTAGCGTGAAGTTCAACGTGATACCATTTGAGTGTTTAAATTTGAATGGTAGGCCTACCATCCTTATGTCAAATAAATCTGTTGATTAACTCTAATTCTTAACATTAAAAATTATTAATGAATTGAAAATTTGAAATCAAACAAAGGCCGCCTAAAGTGAACTCCCATTCAAAATAATTTAAAAAGATCAAAACCATAAATTAAGCAGAACCTGTAGTTATAGACAATTCTGACGATCCAAACGAACGCGCAAAAACTACAGAAAGTGAATCCCAAGCCTTGGTCCAGATACCTCGAAAGCCCGGCAACTCCAACAACGCTCAAGGGTTTAATGAAGCAGTCCGTCAGCTGATCCTCGGACACATTTATATATATGAAGTGTTAGCGACCTGATTTTCTTAGCCTCGGTGTATGAGGGTTGGTGGTCAGTCCTCTTCTTCGTCTTTTGATCGTCTCATTGACAATGTAGGGTCAGTACACTCATTTAACAGCTGAGTTCGTAATAATTATGGTCAAAGGGGCCAATATAGCAATTTTATACAATGACAAATTCTGCACATTTCAGTAAACCAGAAATTTTAGGTGCGAGGTCAAGTTTAATTCCACCAAACCTATGATGAGAAGGGAGATCCGTAGCATTGAATGTCACCGAGCACGATGTTGAGAATGTTTTTTGCCCGCTGCGCAGCAGGCAATCTATTCTCGCCAAAAGTGAGAATCAGCATCGCCGCGTCCAGTCTTTTATCATCTGTCCTACTGAGTCCAGAAGGCCCCTTAGAGCTGGGGATATTTGCCCCACAAGGGTTCTCCACACCGTTTCGTTGATCGCAAAATGACTTCTTCTCGAAGACCCTTTGAGTGATAATATTTGAATGGTAGGCTCTTCTCGAAGACCGCAGACAGACCAGCCTATGATGTCCTCTCGCGTCAGCCATCTTACCGCACTGGCACAGATATGGCCACCCGTACGGCGTCGTCACTCAGCCACAGTCCGCATGCTGTCACCAGTATCCTCAGAGGCCAGTCGCCCGCATGGGGAGATTTAACTGCGCCAACCCTGGCCCTGCCAACCAGAGACGGCCAAGACAGCGGCTCTGTCTGTCTCTATCAAAGGTCTATTTCACGACTTCTGTTTGTTCAGGCGCTGCTACGTACCTGTTGGCACGGAATCCTACCGGGTCTTCATGAACTTATCGAGGTGGACGTCCCGTCACTCTTCTGATCCAAAGATGGCGCCAACGAGTGATCAGCTCGATGCAGCTAAATTCAAATAGGCGGAAGATGCCAGCATCGAGACACGTCTCACCCCAAGCCCGCAATCTCTGATCGGAAGGGACGCCTGTAGACATTGAATGTCACTGAGCCCCATGTTGAGAATGTTTTCTAACCCGCTGCGCAGCAGGTAATCGATTCTCGCCGCGGGCGTTAGAGGTGTGCCCGGAACCAACGTTGCACCCACCCGCCGACGCTGCACCAGGATATTTAAAGCAAAACGCGAGTCGGCGGGAAGATTCGGATCGACCATGGCCGTCAATGATCATCGGCAGGATGTCGACCAGTGTGTTCGAGGATACGAAACTGGCTCCTCTCGGGATATGTTTCATCACTCTGCTACATCTCAAACGCGGCGTGCCCGGCCCATCGACCCTCCAACTCGACGTCCACGCCCGACCGTTGGGCGTTATCCAACTCCGTACCCTGCTTCTGTGAAGGCCACGCACCGGTCGAAGCCATAGGACGCAGTCGCGAACAGGGGTAGGGATTGTTCCGTGACCCATGTACGTGAACTGAGCCGTCTCGCAGATGCAACTGTCTGACCACCAAGCACGTTCTACATATACCGTTGGCTTTGTTTACTTTTGGTGCATGTACAAGTCTCCGACGGGTCATGATTGACTGAGCTGTGATTGGTTGGATCGTCTCAGCAAGGTCTCATCTATTTATAGTCTTATGTTTTATTATCGGTCATCTCAAAATTTTTTGACGAAAATAACCTCAAGATGCCACAGAACAAAAGAAAACTGACATTCCGTTCACGCCGGAGAGCCAGCCCTGCGAAATCCATCGGCAGAAAACAAGCCAAGAACTATAAATTCTCAGATATCGTTGGACAGGGCGCGATTGCTGGCGGTAGGATTTCCACATTCCGGGGACTGGCTGTCCGTTCTACAGATTCCATCATGCGGCCTGTGCTTGAGCAACGAGGCTGTACGGGTCGCAGTAGGCCTCCGGCTAGGTCTCGATCTTTGTGGCCCCCACCGTTGTGGCTGCGGCGACTTGGTGCGCCAGGACGGCCAACACGGCCTTGCCTGTCGATTGGCGTTCGGGCGAGCTCTTCGCCATCACGACATCAACGACATAGTCTGGCGAGCCCTTCGAAAGGCTGATGTCCCGAGTACGAAGGAGCCGTCAGGCTTGTTCCGTACAGATGGCAAGAGACCCGATGGGGCCACAATGATCCCGTGGGCGTCGGGTAAATACCTGGCCTGGGACGCCACGGTGATTCACACCTGCGCCGCATCTTATGTCACTCACACAGCCAATGCTGGAGGAGCCGCGGCGGAGCAGGCTGCCATTCGCAAACCTGAGAAATATTCGGGGCTGCCATCGTCCCACCTGTTCCTGCCCATTGCCATCGAGACACTGGGGCCAATAAACTCCGCCGGGATCAGTTTCCTTCGAGAGGTTGGTCGGCGACTCTCGGCCATCTCTGGGGAGCCGCGAGAGGTCACGTTCCTCTTCCAGCGCCTTTCCATCTGTATTCAGCGCTATAATGCCATCGCTTTTCGCGGAACTTTCAATGACTTAGCGGAGGACGATGCCTGATTTTCCGGAAAAAACAATAAATAGTCTAATATCTAAGTCCCCGAGGGATCATATGTACCTTGGGGCAAAAAAAAAAATAATAATAATAATAATAATAATAATAATAATAATAATAATAATAATAAGCATCCAACGCTACAACCTAGTATCTTTTAAAGCTACCTTTCCGTCAAACCCTGAAGACGAGGCCTAACCCTCCAGACAATTACCCTGCTCCTAAATAATTTTTTCCAAATCCCGAGGGATCACTGATACCTCGGGTAAAAAAAAAAATAATAATAATAATAATAATAATAATATTATTATTATTATTTTTTGTCGCCCGAGGTACCAAGGATCCCTCAGGCTCTAAGAAACTATATCAAGTTAGAGGTTGTCGTCCCCCATGTGCTGATCGAAAGAAATATTATTAATATTAATAAAAATAAAAATAATAATAATAATAACTACAATAATAATAATAATGCGTTAAGAAATACCTCGAGTAAAAATAATAATCTGTTACTACTACTACTACTACTACTACTACTGCTGCTGCTACTACTACTACTACTGCTACTACTACTACTACTACTACTACTACTACTACTACTACTACTACTACTACACTACTACTACTACTACTACTACTTCTACTACTACTACTACTACTACTACTACTACTACTACTACTACCACTACTACTACTACTACTACTAGTGCTGGTCCTGCAGCTACTACTACTACCTACGCGAGCAAACGTAGAAAACATACTTTCGGTATTTTGCCCAGTTTAATAATTTTACCTGCAATATCTAGGCAGAAGCCATTGAGTACGCTACGGATTGTTCCTGTTGCTGGGTCGTCGTAAAATAACTGGGCGTCTGTGCCGTCAAATGGGTGTAGAGAAACCAGCGCGCCTGCCGACTTATTGCCATCTTCCACATTCAGTACAAGCCCGTTCAAATTGCTTCTTATGACATAATACTGAAAGATAAAGCAGAACGATATTTACGTCGTCGTCGAAACAACTATAGTAATTATACTGATACAAGATGTGCACTTAGTAAAATGCGACCCCTGAATGTGTGGTTGGTTTTTTCTTAAATTCTTCGCTTCATCCTGGAAAACTGGATGAAGGTTGCCGATGAAACCTCTTTCTAATTCGCTAGAGTTAAAAACTGTCTGGTATTTTCAGGTGTTGATGCTATCTGAGTATTTTTCTAAGGTATTCTAAATTAGATAGAACTTAAGATAAAGAGCTGCACTTCTCGGATCGTGGCTAACCTGTCAAAATTCTAGCAAATTAAAATGTCATCCGAAGATCTCGCAATTGAGAGCATACATTCACGATCCTCTTGACATGGCTTGCTCGATATTCGGCAACCCGAATAATGCAGTGTCGAGCCAACAATGGCGCGTAGGTAAATAGTATCTTCTATTGCGCCGGTTTCTAATACACAAGAGTAACGGAGTTTTAAGGAATTTTAGCTATTGGTTTCTTATATCGCTGAAGAGTTCTTAGTAGTGGAAATATATAGATGTGTATCTTTATCTGATAATATCTATATATTAATGTTATGTGATGACCAACTACAATTTACATACGTGCGAACCCGATATAATATTATCTATAGCAGCGTCGACAGAATTAATGGAGCGAATCTCTTCACCGACATATAATTATAAGATGATAACCTCGATGAAGGAGTAGTTGACCGATGGCAGAAACTAACACCAGGATGTGATATGAACTTCATGTATGCTTTAGATAAAATGATCCTACTTTTCCTCCACTCATTATGCAGAGCAGCGTTCGCAAAAGAGTCATTGTCGTATGCTGCTAGCAGTGCCTGGCTCATGGAGGAACACTTGGACCTACCGCGGTGAAGGTAAAATCATGTAACTATTGATGCACAAATCATTCATTCATACATTCATTCGGAAATTTAGTATAGCGTACCTTCAAAAACATACTCAGAAGTGCTCCCAGCTCAACCACTGAGCCAAGGCAACTGAGATTAGACTTGAGCAGCTTATAAAAATAAGGCGTCCATCCTCTATGGAAAAGACGAATCTCTCATGTAAGACCATCCCAAAGGAAGGACCCAGCCATAGAGAAGGCCGTGCGTTTCTATCATTGCAGAGCGAGCCCGGGGGACTAAAAGTTCTCCCCTAGAAGAAGGTCAAAGGTGAATCGAAGTCGGACAACTGAATCGAAGTCCGGGCGGCAAAGCTGACACAGATATGACGGGGCACATCCTAGGAAACATCGCCAAACCAGTACAGCAACCCTAGAGCAGATACGCTGCGGGACAGGGAGTCAATGCAGCACATCACGCATGTTTACAGAAATAGTGGCGTAGGCCTATTTCGGGATGTGTCTAATAAGCCGAGCAGCTGACCGATGATCCCGGTCAAGGCGGCTAATTAATCCAGGATTCAGAACAACCAAGATCGAACTGCAGTGATACAGTCAGATTGGTACTAAAGCAGGGCGGCGTTCGTAAATGAGTCACTGGCGTATGCTGCTAGGTGTGGTTGGCTCACATAGGATATATTATTCGGAGCTACCACTGGTGAAGGTAAAATGATGTGATTTCAGCCCCAATCATCATCCATGGCAGGGTTCAAACGTTGTTGGCGTTTGCTGCGAGTAGTTGGATAATGGAGGATATATTGTTTAGAGCTACACCTGGTGAAGGCAAAATGATGTCACTTTGGCGCCACTCATCATCCAGAGCAGCGTATCGAAGATGTCGCTAACTCCCAGTCTACCGAACGGAACGTTTAGTTCTCCTCCTGCTAATAAACCCGGCAAGTTTGCGGAGTCTTGAAAATTCCGGTACAGAAGGCAGAGGAAGACCCAATAATCAATCAATCAATCAATCAATCAATCAATCAACTAGACATTTATATAGCGCGCTCTTCAAGGCAACTATTCAGAGGCGCTCCCAGCCCAACCTCGACGAAAGAGAACAGTCTTAAGAGCAGAGAAGAAAGAGGCGGACGAGTCTCGAGGAAGAGACCGCAGCTCGACCGGAAGGCCATTCCAGATAGTGGGACCGACAACAGAGAATGCTCGCTGTTGCATGGTTGCAGTGCGAGCGAAAGGAACATGTAAGTCGCCGCGGGCAGTGGAACGGAGTAAACGGCGACCAAGAAGTGCGGAGGCCGGAAAGCAGAGCTCACGCAGATATAAAGGAGCGCGTCCAAGCTGACACTGCTAAGACAAAGTGCTAGAAGAGACAGGGAACTGGGTTCGAATCTCACTTCCACAGGCTGTTCCAGCTTTCTTTCGTAACCTTGCGCATCGACGCAACTGACGGGGAGGCGCCAAGATTTCGTGTGGGGTCCTTACTTCAAAAAACACAGTGCTCTGGCCGAGGGTTAATTTATGTGGCGGTACTGTTGCGTGTAAAGTAGCCTCAGCAAAGAAGAAATTTGATCGACTACTTGTTTATGGCACACTAACTTGAATCTTTTATTTTTCTTCAAACATTTTCTATGCTACATATTTGGGTTTCCAATCGATTTAATGCCTGGCCTGTCTGTCTTTCGTTCATTTCTCTAGACAGGCAAATCATTCTCCATAATTTCTGTATCCATTATATTTAGCGCAGTTTAACCGTAGACTAAGTCTATTTAGTTCGGATGAAATCAAGTGCTTAAGCATGATCTCTCGTCACATTGTAAAGTATACTGTCGTCTAATTATCTCATGGCAGTTACATTAACATCACATGACATAGTGAACGATGCATGTGAGACACACCCACAAGTTTATGAGCAGTTGGATTCTCGTTAACGAAACCGGAAACGGATATGTTTGATGACGTATATAAAGTGATTTCGTTTACGAAAACTATAACTGTACCTAATATTAACATTTACTTTGACTATAGCTAGGCCTATAACGAACACAACCCTAACGAAAATCCATAGTTATTCTCGTTACAAAAAAATAGAGAGTGCAATATTGACCAACAGGAGAACGCGAAAATTAGCTACGATCAATACCCTATGTTCGGCCCTGATTTTGGATTTGTAAAGTAACCCAGTAGTAGTGGCGTATTTTGTTAGCTTTAGTTACTCTGTAAACGTTTCTATTGCGACTCAATTTGGCTAGTCATAGTAATCTTTTAGCCAAAAATATTTCTGAAGATCTTTCTCTTTGCCTGATCCTATATAAGTAGCAAAATAAACATCCTGTAACTATAACTATAACTAAAAAAACAATGCTAACTATAACTGTAACTATAACTAAGATCAAAAACCATTTACCATAACTGTAGCTGTACCTAAAATACAGTAAGGTATGTAAGGAGAATCACACTGTATATGAGACAAACCATACATGTATGTTACTAGATGACATGCATGCCACGGAATGTGACATGCATTGAGCGCGAGACTGCAGTTGTCAACGTGTGTTTAACTGGGGAGATGTAAAATTCATACTTCATAGCTGAGATGTTAGAAAGAAAGCCATCGATTGAGGGTTTAATCATTATTATTGTACAATAAGGTGTCACCAGTATACTGCCAATGAGAAATGATATTCACGCGGTTGAATTGTAATGAAAATAAAAGTTCAAGTTTTTTTAAATTATTGAATAAGAAAGCCAGGAGTACATTATATGTAAGCAAGTAAATAAATACATATTTATGCATGGAAGAAATTATTCGAGACTCCATCTGCTGAACAATTAATCGGGGTTTTTAGATTCTTTGCACAATTAATGCGTTTGCGATTTAGTTCGGATATGTTCGTTTGAGATCAAGTGGTGAATCCAAATGGAGGGCTCAGCAACAGAGAAGGCCCGGCGTTGCCTATTTATGGAGCTAGTCCGAGGGACTAAGTGTTCTCCCCAGACGATGATCAAAGGGTACGCCAGCCAACTGATTCAAAGACCGGGCGGAAAGCCCACAAAGATATGCGGGAGCACAGCCTAAGAGACAGCGAAAAGACAAGTACAGCAGCCCTCTATCAGATGAGCTGCGGGACAGGGAATCTGGCAAAGGAGACAGCACTTCTACTTCAATTTCTTCTTCTTCATTCTCATCATCACCATCATTATTTTACGCATTCGCATTATGCTCTACAGTACTTACGTGACGTAATTTTACGTCCTCAGTCGTAGTCGGCGGTTTCACAGTCGTTTCAAAGGTCCAGGACTGATTTGGAGTGCTGGTTACTTGATATTTAGTCACTTTTGTCCTGGCTTCTTTGCTGGCTTCTGTTAACAAGATTATTACGCTTAGTCATTATAATTACAAATAAAAAAATTTGAAAAGTGAGATCCCACCAGGAAATTAAGCTTTAAAGCTGAGCAATCAAGGTGTTTGCTAAGCGTGCTATTATGGGTCAGCGTTTGGTTTATTTAGCTGAGTTTTCCTTTTAAAGTAGAGCTTGCACGTATTTTATTACTGTAATGTATTTTATTTGTGTATTGATAATCGTGAATTTTACATAAAGATATATTCGGAGAGCCACCGATAGATTGAAATTCAGTAGATGGTGGCATTATAAAAATATTTCCAATAACTAAGAGAGGAACATTCTTTTGACTGGATCTCTAAGGGCCACTGGTGTAAACTTGTCCAAAATATTGGGGCATGGGGTCTGAAACATAGGTGCAAAAAAACAAAAATTTTGGAAGATTTAAAGTTGTTTTGTTTTTTTTCCGTTTTTTTCGTTTTTATCGTTTTACTGTTTTCGTACATTTTAAGATTTTCGAATTTCAGATCATAAAAATCATGAAAAATGGCTTGAACAATAGCTCCAACTCAGTTTAATTCAGTTGCATTTCCAAAAATTAAAAATCATTAAATCAATGTTATTAAAATAACCTACAAGAATAAGTAATTTATTTTTTTTAATAGGGCGGTTTACTTTTTATTTTGCCTGTGTTTAAAACCAAAACCCGAAAAACTTCTCTCACATCTGGTTTGGACAGTCAGTATTGGCTTCCGGTGTTACGTTAATGCGTATGAAATGGGGCGTTTTGTTTACATGTAAATTTGTTTCATATTGAAGATATTTAAGATAAAAATAAATCTTTGTTTACATTCTGAATTTCTGATAGTATTTCAGTTCTGTGTCTCTATTTTTCTATTTCTGAAAAAAAATTCTATATTGCAACATATTTTAATATTTGAAGAAATACTCCACGCGATTTTTGGTGGAAATTGCCCGGCTCCTCAATTATTGGGGGGCGGGGGCACGTGCCCCGGTTACCCCCAGAGTCTACGCCTATGGAAAGGGCAATCAATAAATGAAATGCTACCGTTTTCATTGTCCCAACCTAGGTACACGACCACAAGTGAAAAGTATTTTCAACTGTAGCCTGGTTTTCCAACGCTGTACGGTTAGTGAACTCAATATGGCTGAGGTAACTAGATGGACCAAGTCGAGCCGAAATATCGAAAAGAATGTCTGTTGCGGAGCGATTTGAACTCCCAACCTTCCGATTGACAGTCTAGCGCGTGAACCATTAGAGAATCGCACACAACTAACTAAATAAACTACCAAATAATAAAATATATATAGGTCTATTTCAGTAAAGTGCTTTTCTGCTTTATATCAAGGCACTTGAAATGTCTAACATTGAATATAGCTGATTATCGATCCTGTTGTCCAATCTTATTTAGCTCACATTGGTATTTATTGTCGATATCTTACTATAAATATCCAAAACGTTGTTGTCGCGGCGGTTGACAATTGCAGTGCCTCTACGTTCCCATTGTTGGTCCACCTTATCCGCCACGTAGGGATTCAGAACAAGTCGACCATCTGCAACGCAAATCAAAGGTTAGACAACAGTTAAGAAAACGACTAATAAATCTGTTCATTGGTTTCTGCCTAAGGTTTAGATGTCTGGTGTAGACTTTATCCTTCTACTCCTTCTTCTCCTTTTCCTCTTTCTCTTCTTCCTCGTCTTGTTTCTTCGTCTGCTTCTTTCCATGGCCTCATCGCCCGGATGCTGATCACATGTCTCATTGTCTTTCTCTATCTCTGTGCCGTCGGTCATTCTAAACACGACCTGTTCAATCAGTCTGGTATTGTCCATCCTTCAGATATGGCGAAGGAAATAAAGCTGTCATACCATTATTTGTTGTAATATCCTTCTCGTGTACTACACACCTGTTCGCTCTTCTTAACTTGATATTTTCTCCAGCCATCTTATGCGGTGATCCCATTTAATACACCTCATCTCAATGCCAGAAATCAATGCTTGTCGTGTTTGTGCAACATCCACGATTTACACGCAAATTACACAACACTTAATACACATGTCTTGATGACCTTCACTTTGATATGCACATCAGTTTCTCAGTGCCTCCAAAGGTTCCTGAAACCTATCAATGCTCCAGCTGCCTTTGCTCCTGTTCTCCTCACCTGGTTGCAGCAGTCATTTTCACAAGTCAGCAGGCTTCCCAGATATACAAATTTCTCCACATTCTCGTCATTAGTCTGGCATCTGTCTTTTTTCTTTGGAGAGTTTACAGATTTTAAAGAATTTAGTTGTTCTTTGACGAGGTCTATGTCATTCGCGAAACTTAAGGTTGTTGTTCCTGTTGTCAGGGACCTCAATTCCTGTTCCATTGCTTTGGATTTTCTTAATAACTTTTTTCCGGATAAAACATGAATTATGTTGCCGAGATTGTGTCCCTCTGTGATTCACCTCTTTGATAATTTGAGCGACTCAACCAGCTTTTTGTCTACTCTGACCGCTGATTTCGCATATTCACAGACAATTAGGATCATTTGCTAAATTTATTCAAGTGAAATTAGCTATAGGTCTTTAGCGTAAAGTTCAACGTGATACCTTTGTTGATAAAATTTGAGTGGTAATATCTTTACGTCGCTTAAATCTTTAGCTTAGCTATAGTTAATGACACTGATAATTATGAATTAATTAAAGAATCAATCAAATCCCGCATAAAGTGAAATCGCATTCAAAACAATTAAAAAGCTGCTAATCCAGTAAGTCATAGATTTCACAAGTTAAGCTACAATGAGCTGCAAGACGAGTTTTAAGCTTAGCTTTAGACGACTGTGAAGATCCAATCGAGCGCACAGAGCTACAGAAAGTGAATCAATAGCCTTGGACCATGCATCTGGTGCCCCCGACATCTCCAATAACGCTCAAGCGTTTTATAGTAAGAACAGTCCTGCAGCTGACACTTAGAGACAGCTAATAGATAGGCACTGTTAGCCACTTTATTTTCTTAACCTCAGTATATGAGAGCTGTTGGTCAGTCATCTCCTTCGTCTCTTGATCATCTCGTTGACAATGCGAAGTCAGTACAGTCATTTAGCAGCCGAGTTCGCAGTGGGGCACAAGTGGCCGATAGATAACGGTGCAGTGGCGTGGCCGCCTTTACTTGTGGTACGGATTTTGCCGTACCACTTTTTAAAATGGTACGGCAATAACATACATTTGCCGAACCACTTTTTGCTGTACACTCCTAATTTACCGTACTACTTTCAGATCGTGGGTCCGCCACTGTAACGATATTATATAATGACAATGAATTCTGTACATTTCTGTAACCTAGAAATTTTATTCGGAGGTTAAGTTTGATTCCTCCTTCACTGTCGTAAGTTTTCAGAAAGGGTGCCTTACCATCTGATGTGTATCTGTTCCAAACTGTGCTTTGTGGAAATAACGAACTTACTTATGTGGGCACTTTTCTCCTGTTTTTGCATCATTACACATATTAAGTTTAAAATACTATGACGAGAAGAATAAGCCTAAAACATATTAAACAGAATAGTAATAATAATAATAGTAATATTAATAATAATAGTAGTAGTAGTAATAAAAATAATAATAATACAACTATTGCTATTATTATTATATTTTATTATTATTATTATTATCATTATTATTATGATTATTTTGCAATATGCATAATAATGATACGCTAAAAATACGTCGTGAAAAATAATTAACCAGGTGCAGTTGTTCTATGTAGAATAAACAAATTAATTGCTACTCCACCTTTTCAGTATCTTCTTCTTTCTTCTTCTTCTTATGTCACTCGCATGATAATGGCTGTATTGTACTAGTAGTGGTTGTGGTCGTGATGATAGTAGTAGGTAACGCTACCCCTAGCTATGCTACTACTATCAATACTACTAATACCACTACTACTGCAAAAGCCACCATTGCTAATACTGCTATTACTACTACTACTTACATTGGCAACAGTACAAAATTTAATATAATGCTTCAACTTATATAATTGTCAAGTTGAATAATTTTACCTGCTGCAATGTCCAGGCAGAAGTCATTGAGCTTGCTACGGATAGTTCCTGTTGCTGGGTCGTCGTAAAATATCTGGGCGTCTGTACCGTTATATTGGTATGGAGAAACCAGCGCGCCTGCATTCTTTTTGCCATCTTCCACATCCAATACAAGCCCGTGCAAATTGCTTCTTATGAAATAATACTGAAAGATGAAGCAGAACGGCATTCACGTCATCATTGTAACAGGCTAGTCATTGATGGCCTTTTCCTGAGAAACCTGAATACTTGCTAAAGTAATTGTACTGATATATGTGCATGATATGCAATTAGTAGAATGAGACTCCCGAATCGTTTATGAAGGTGTTTTTCTTGAATGCCTGTCTTCGTTCTGGAATAGCTGGATAAGGCTGCGATAAAACCTGCTTCTAATTCGCTGGAGTAAAAACATTTGGCATCTAAATGAAAGTCATCTTGTATTTTCAGGATTGGATCACATCTGATATGTTTATGGAATGGATACTTTATAAGTAAGAAATTAAGATAAGGAGCTGCGCTTCCCGGTTCGTTTTAACCTGTGAAAATTAAAGAAATATTTTTTAAATGTGATCCGGAATCTCACAAATTGAGAACATACATTCAAGATCCTCTTCACATTGTTTACTTCACTCGATAGGCGCAACCCCAATGATGCATTGTCGAGCCAACACGTGAGTGTAGTTAAATAGTCACTTCTATTGCGTCGGTATCCAATGCACGAGGGTCACCGATTTTTAGAGATTTTAACCATTCAAGAATCTTATTTCACCATGGAGTGCCCAGTAGTATATATATATATAATTATATATATATCTGTATATATAGGCTGTATATTAATACATGTGTTATATCATCATCATCATCATCATCAGGATCCATGAGACGAAGACCCGTTCGTGTCCAATAAATGATTCATCGCTTTTCCCAAGTCCCCGGTCTTGTGCTGATATTTTTAAGCTGTGCAGATCTTATTTACACCAATCTTTGATATCGTGGGTCCACTCTTTCTTAGGTCTGCCCCAGTTTCCATCCATAGATCTCATCATCACAGCTTTATGTTATATGATAACCAACTGCAGTTTACATAGATAGGTACCCAAGATATCGCGCAGGGTCGATAGAATTAACCGAGCGACTCTCTTCACCGAGAAATATTATTTTTAAGCGAGGTGATAACTTGGATGTAGTAGCTCGGAGTAGATGGCAGAAACGAACACTAGGATGTGGCAGGACCCTCTTATATCGACTAGCGTTAATACTTTAGATAAAATGATGTAACTCTTGCTCCAACCATCATCTATGGCAGCACACGCAAAAGAGTCTTCGCGTATGCTGCTAGGAGTGGTTGCCTCATGGAGGATATATATAGTATGTGGAGCTATCACGGTGAAAAAAATATATAAATTTTGCTCCACCTATCATTTATTTATTCATTCGGAAATTTTGTATAGAGCACCTTCAAGAAACCTATTCAGAAGCGCTCCCGGCCTAGCAGCGGCAAAATAGCTTAGACATGAAATGCTTGTAAAAGGCAGACGTAAGCTTATCACTTCTGGGGAGTAGGCGAATCTCTAACGGAAGATTATTAAGCATGAGCTCTGGGAACATCTAAGATGCACTGACGTCTCAGAACCTTATACCAATACATTTACATCACATGATAAACCAAAATAGATGTTACAAAATAACAGCACACTACGGAATCTGCTGTTCCTTGCCTTTCTGACCTCAACAGGGCTGTGGAACAGATAAAGCGCGATAGTCTTGTGCAGATTGCCGTCTCAAGGCATGGGCACGCTGCGCAACCGCCAAAGGTCCCACGACTCGAAGGCCACTACTACACAAATTGCTTCCACCCAAGAAACCTATAATTTATGTCATGCGAAATCGGTCTCACGATAGAGCGCTTACTCCACTGGACAATAACATGAGGACAAATTTCATTTTAAGAATGCTGTATTGTTGTGTAATCTGATTTGGGAGACTGAGGAGTGGCCGAAGGACTGGCAAACATCGATCTTTATACCCATCTTTAAAAAAGGAGATGCTAAGGAATGCGAGAACTACAGAACCATTGCGCTAATATCTCATACGAGCAAGATACTCCTAAAGATAATCCACAAAAGGATGGAAGACACGATAGAGAGAGAGAGCTGCCGGCAAATCAAGCAGGATTTAGAAAAGGGAGAGGCACAAGAGACCATATTGCAAACCTAAGATGGATAATGGAAAGGCAGAGGGAATATGGACAAGAGGTACATCTTTGTTTTATAGATTACAGCAAGGCATTCGACTGCGTTGATCATGCTCTGCTGTGGAAAGCCCTGAGTGAAATGGGCATACCCATGCATCTGATAACTCTCCTCAAGAACCTGTATGGCAATCAGGTGGCGGTGGTCAGGACAGAACATGGCGACACGGCAAGTTTTCGAATAAAGAAAGGGGTCAGACAGGGATGCATACTATCACCATACCTATTCATTCTATATGCAGAATGGATAATGAGGGAGGCAGGTTTTGATGATGAGGCGGAGGGTGTGAGGATAGCTGGAAGGATAGTGAACAATTTAAGGTATGCGGACGACACAACACTGCTGGCGGGAAAAAAAGGAGAAACTGAAGGATAACATCAGAAGGCTAAAACGTGCAAGCGAGAAAGCAGGAATGTACTTTAATATAAAAAAGACGAAGATAATGACCACTGAGAAATGGAGTTACTTTGAGGTAGATGGAGAGGAGATAGAGGTGGTATCAAGCTTCTGTTTCTTGGGGGCCATGATGGAGAGTGAAGGTGGATGCGAACGAGAAATACGACGGAGAATTACATTGGGGAAGACGGCGACGCAGGGACTGGAAAAAATATGGAAGGACAAATCAGTGAGTTTGGGAACGAAGACAAGAATTGTTAAAGCAATGATCTTACCAGTGGTGCTTTACGGATGCGAAACATGGACAAAAACCAAGGCATTGGAGAAGAAAATTGAGGCATGTGAAATGTGGATCTGGAGGAAAATGTTGACGGTTTCTTGGACTGAGAAGAGAACTAACGAGGATATCCTGGAAGAAATAGGACACTGGAGAGGGAGTTTGACGTTGGGGCAGAGAGCGTCCAGGCAGAAGATGTCATACTTTGGACACGTGATGCGTGCAGATGGCTGGAAAAGGAGATGATGTTGGCGTGTGGGGAGGGCAGAAGGAGGAGAGGACGACCAAGGAGGAGATGGATGGACGAGATACAGGAGGCATTGAAGATGAACATCTCGGAGCTGAGAGAGGCAACGAGAAATCGGAGCACATGGAGAAGGTTGACCATGACAGTCGCTAGGATTCAACGAATCGACAGCACAAGGTGACAAGGTGACAAGGTGTATTGTTATTGATTGTGATGCTGTTTTTTTAAACTGTTGTATTATGTATTGTATTATTTGATGCATGTACACTGGAGTGCTAATCTCTTGCAACCGGTTAAATAAAGAAAATACTTACTTACTTACTTACTTGATTAAAAAAGAAACAAAGTAAATGTGTGCGTGACCTCCACTCGCGGCAGTGCATCGCTTTGCCCAGGCCTTACAATGTTGTTAAGAGGGCACTGCATTGGCCTCATACACAGTCGCTGAGGAGATCAGCGGGCGAGGTCAATGACCAGTGATCCGACCTCAAATGCCGGGGCTACTAATTATGAAGTCGCTAACACTTCATAGTCATGTTCGCTTCTTCGAGTGTGGCAAATGAGACTGTTCTTCTACTCTGACTTCCTCTTCTTCTTCATTGTCATCATCACCATAAATATTCTTCGCATTCGCATTATGTTCCATAATACTTACGTGACGTAACGTTGGGTCCGGAGTTGGCTGTGTCGCAGTCGATTCAAAGATCCAAGTCTGATTTGGATTGCCGTTTGCTTCATACTTTTGTACTTTTGTCCTGGGTTCTTTTCCGGATGCTGTAAACAAGATTATTGCACTTAGCCATATAATTACACATTTAAATTTAAGAAATGTCAGATCCAATCAGGAAATGTAGCTTCAAAGCTGGGCAATCAGGGCGTTTGCTAATCATACGATTAGTTTTCAGCGGTTGGTTTATTTAGCTGAGTTTCGTTGTCAAAAGTGGAGTTTGCACGTGTATTTTATTACTGTAATGTATTGACTACTATTTGTGTTATTGACATCCGTGAATGTTACCTAAAACCAAAATCGGAGAGCCATTGTCACGGTCACAGCATTCCTGACAATGGCGGTCTGGAGCAGGCAGGGAGCTGCAGAAGCGGGACCTGTTGAACTTGTCGTTGAACCGTCAGAGGTCACTGAGTTCGTCAACGGTCAGCGAGCGAAAGGCCATTAATTCCTCGTCCTCTAACTAACGGGTCCTTGATGAGCAATCAATGGCGAGCTGCGAAGATGGATGCCAGATGCCGGTAAAGAATCCAATTAGTCACGGGCGATCTGGGCGCCCGACCACAGAGAACGGTCTTTCAATTACGACAGTTGGCACGCCGTTAAGGCGATAAGCGAACTGTATATAAGGCTGAGTAAGGCTGGCCGCAGGGGGAGACTAGCGGAGGACATTGGCGGAGCGACACCTGACGGCAACTGTGAGAACAAGCTTCGCGTAGCATTGCTGCACGAACGATCAGACTGAGAGCGTTTGATAACTGTCGCTAGTCGATATCTAGTTATTTGCCAAGTGTACCTCACGATTTCCTTTGCATATTCCATCTCCGTAGTTGCAACTTCTATAATAAATATAAACCTTCCTTCGCACCGAGTCGTAAATTGTCACGATCAGGGCCTTCTGACGCTAGAGAGCGCTAGGGTGGTGACAGCCATCGATTGTTCGAAATTTAGTTGATGATGGCATTATAAAATTATGTCATATAACTAAAAGACGGACAGACCTTTGTACTGGATCTGTAAGGGAAACCAATACATAAATTGCTAGTGACTTTTTTCCTTACCTCGGCATACGACGACAAGAGGCAACCCATTTCCACTGCCGCCTGGTCTTCCAAGAGAATGTATGGTTAGTGAGCTCAAACTGGCTGAGGCGGCCAGGAGCCCAAGTGCAGCCGAAATATCGATAAGAATGCCTGTTGCGGAGAGATTTGAACTCCCGACCTTTCGATTACAGTCTTGCGCATGAATCAATAGAGATTCGCACACAACTAACTAAATAAACTAACAAAATAATAAACTAAATATAAAGGCCTGTGTCAATAAAGTGCATTTTCTGCATTATATTAAGGCGTTTTACTTGTCTTACATTACATTACAGCTGAGTATCCAATAATATTTAGCTCATATTGGTTTTTATTGCCGATTTCCTACCTGCAATATCCAGAACCTTGTTGTCGCGGCGGTTGACAATCGCACTGCCTTTACGTTCCCATTGTTGGTCCACCTTACCCACCTCGTAGGGATTCAGAACAAGTCGGCCATCTGGAGCACAAATCACAGGTTAGACAACAGTTAGAGAAATGACTAATTAACCATATCATTGATTCCTGCCTAGATGTCTGGTGTAGATTGAATCGACTTTGTCCTTCTTGTTCTTCTTCTTCTCCTCCTCCTTCTCCTCCTCCTCTTTCTCCTCCTCATCTTTCTTCATCTGCTTCTTTCTATGAGTTTCTGGCCCGGATACCGATCATATGACTCACTATCTTTCTCTAATCCCTGTGCCGTCGATCTGTTTTATCAATCTGGCATTGTCCATCCAACATACACGGCCAAAGATATTAAGCTTGCATTCCATTATTTGTTTTATGATGCTTCTAGTGTATTGCACGCTTAAAGAATCAATCAAATCCCGCATAAAGTGAAATCGCATTCAAATCAATTAAAAAGCTGGTAATCCAGTAAGTCATAGATTTCACAAGTTAAGCTACAATGAGCTGCAAGACGAGTTTTAAGCTTAGCTTTAGACGACTGTGAAGATCCAATCGAGCGCACAGAGCTACAGAAAGTGAATCGATAGCCTTGGACCATGCATCTGGTGCCCCCGACAACTCCAATAACGCTCAAGCGTTTTATGAAGCATAGTAAGAACAGTCCTGCAGCTGACACTTAGAGACAGCTAATAGATAGGCACTGTTAGCCACTTTATTTTCTTAACCTCAGTATGTGAGAGCTGTTGGTCAGTCATCTCCTTCGTCTCTTGATCATCTCGTTGACAATGCGAAGTCAGTACAGTCATTTAGCAGCCGAGTTCGCAGTGGGGCACAAGTGGCCGATAGATAACGGTGCAGTGGCGGGGCCGCCTTTACTTGTGGTACGGATTTTGCCGTACCACTTTTAAAATGGTACGGCAATAACATACATTTGCCGAACCACTTTTTGCTGTACACTCCTAATTTACCGTACTACTTTCAGATCGTGGGTCCGCCACTGTAACGATATTATATAATGACAATGAATTCTGTACATTTCTGTAACCTAGAAATTTTATTCGGAGGTTAAGTTTGATTCCTCCTTCACTGTCGTAAGTTTTCAGAAAGGGTGCCTTACCATCTGATGTGTATTAGGCCAGATCATAAAAATTAAGTTGCATTAAGAATTTCGGAAAAGTGGCCTTATGTGGCGTTGTTTACTGTAAAGAAAAAAAGTTCATAGAAATGCGAATATACTTTGCATTTTTACGTTTTCAGATAACCAATGTAACCGTGTTACTTTTGTTTCACAAGAAATGCTTCCTGGGGGCCAATGCTTGCTTACTTATTTTTTAAACTGTTTATATCCGGTCTGGTGGGTAAACGGACACTTACCCCCCTGGACATATTCCCGCCGGACATATCCCCCCCGGACAGTTATCCCCCGGACAATTCCCCCCCATACTAGGACATTTCCCCCTCAGTGCAACATACACAAAGCTTTCTGTTTTAATGATCAAAACATACATACATACATACGTACATACATAAATATATACATGCATACATACATACATACATGCATACATAGTTACATACATACGTTCATACATACATGCATGTATACATACATGCATACATATATACATACATGCATACAAACATGCATAAATACATAGATGCATATGCATGCATGCATGCTACATACATACATACATACATGTATGTATGTATGTATGCATACATGCATGCATACATGAATGCATTCATGCATACATACATGTATGCATACATGCATGCATACATGCATGCATACATGCATGTATTCGTGCATACATACATACACGCATACATACATTCATGCATGCATGCATACATTCAAAGTCATACATGCATACATACATGCATATATACACACAGACATACATACATAGATAAATCCACAGAGGGGGGAATTTTTCAGGGGCGGAAAATGACCTACCTAGATTCGGGGGAAAGTGTCCGGGGGGTAACTGTCCGGGGGAATATGTCCGGGGGAATATGTCCAGGGGGGTAACTGTCCGGCATTCGGTTTGGTGAGCCGATTTTTGATTTAAGCGAACTGTTTATCGTATTTACAGAAATTAACTGATATTCTGGTCTATTTCAAAATTGTGACCAATTATGTTATCAAGATCTGTTGCTGCGAGAAATCGTCATATCCTTTTTGGCGAAGCTCGTGAATTACTCACTTTTTCTTTGCCAACGCACAAAGATGTGGGCAAAGCGTATTTATCTGAAAAGAGTTATGGGACAGAACCGCTACCATCTGTCTGTAAGAGACTGGCATAAAAACTTGTGGAAGTATGGATTAAATCGTCAATTCAAGCGAAGAGCTACGAAGAGCTGATTGACTGGCAAACAACGCCTCTTTTGGAACCCGTTTTGACCAAACACATTTCAACTGCGCAAATCTCAGCGTGGCTTTCGTCAGCTACAGACGATGTTATCGACCTTCAGCCATTTCCATGCCATAACCAAGCTGTTGAACGTTTAGTTAAAATTGTAACGGAATCAGCAACAAAAGTTTATGGTCACGATAGACGTGATGGCTATTTTCGCGTTCTCCAGGAACGCCGCAAATTGATGCCTCATTTCGATACTAAGTCTCAATTCAGAAAAATTTAAGTAAAGTCTTCTATTACATTGTACTCGTGCCATAGTGTTTCTTAATCATATTTCATATTCAGAAGTTGATGTAATTTGCTTCTTTTCGTACGATTGTACAGAAAATGATATCTTACAAATTAGAGTTTTTGGTGAATTTTTTCGATTTTTTCTAAGAAAAAATGCAAAGAATAGCAAAGTAGTACAGACAAACGGTTTGCAGCAATGGAATCACTGTACTTGAGAGCCAAAAATGGATATTATCTAAGAAATATGCCAATATTTTGTAATTTATGATCCAGCCTAATGTGTATCTGTGCCAAACTGTGCTTTGTGGAAATAACGAACTTACTTATGTTGGCACTTTTCTCCTGTTTTTGCATCATTACACAATGTGTAATGATATGTGTAATACACATATTAAGTTTAAAATACTATGACGAGAAGAATAAGCCTAAAACATATTAAACAGAATAGTAATAATAATAATAGTAATATTAATAATAATAGTAGTAGTAGTAATAAAAATAATAATAATACAACTATTGTTATTATTATTATATTTTATTATTATTATTATTATCATTATTATTATGATTATTTTGCAATATGCATAATAATAATACGCTAAAAATACGTCGTGAAAAATAATTAACCAGGTGCAGTTGTTCTATGTAGAATAAACAAATTAATTGCTACTCCACCTTTTCAGTATCTTCTTCTTTCTTCTTCTTCTTATGTCACTCGCATGATAATGGCTGTATTGTACTAGTAGTGGTTGTGGTCGTGATGATAGTAGTAGGTAACGCTACCCCTAGCTATGCTACTACTATCAATACTACTAATACCACTACCACTGCAAAAGCCACCATTGATAATACTGCTATTACTACTACTACACGGTGATTCAATGAAAAGTAAGCCAAACTTTATAAACAAATATTAAAACTTGAACTATATTTTATTAATAATATTTTCAAAATAAAAATATGCACATACTTACTTTTTTATTTTAATGACTTCCGGTTTTTATTTCCTACTAGAAAAGCAGACGATAATACGATAGAAAACATAAACAAGAAACTAGCAATTTCCGAAAAAATGCCATTTAGTAAAGAAGATTTACACATGATAAACGGTTTGAGGGAATCCAAGAATTACAGCAGCCGTCAATTTCTACGAGAGTTTCCAGAAAAACATTGGACTAGAAGCGGATTAGATAAATTGCTTAGAAAAATTAGTTTGACAGGGTCAGTCGACCGCGTCATTGGTAGGCCTAGTGGCAGACGAAGGTCATCGCGCACTGAAGAAAAGTTGTCCTTGTGGGAGATCTGATTCTGAGTCAAGAGGATGCTCCGAATACTCATAGAACAACACGTCAAATATCCAGAGAAACCGGAATTCATCGGCCGAGTGTTGTTCGAATAATCCAAAAAGACCTTCAACTCAAGTGCCTTAAGAAGAAGCCAGCACAGGAACTGACGGTTGTTGGAAGTGTGGGATGGGCTGGATCAGAGGATAATCGACGATGCTGTTGCCCAATGGCCAGCGCCTCCAGACTTACGTGCAAGCAGAAGGAGGACATTTTGAACATCTTCTTTAATTAAATAATCAAACTATACTACTGAGAGTTTCTTCACAAAAATATTAAATACTGTTTTCATGTTAGAAGTACTTATATGAAAAAAAGTTTGGCTTACTTTTTATTGAATCACCGTGTACTTACATTGGCAACAGTACAAAATTTAATATAATGCTTCAACTTATATAATTGTCAAGTTGAATAATTTTACCTGCTGCAATGTCCAGGCAGAAGTCATTGAGCTTGCTACGGATAGTTCCTGTTCCTGGGTCGTCGTAAAATTGTTGGGCATCTGAGCCGTTATGTTCGTATGGAGAAACCCACGCACCTGCGTTCTTATTGCCACCTTCCACATCCAGGTTAAGTCCGTTCAAACTGCTTCTTATGAAATAATACTGAAAGATGAAGCAGAACAAGATTCACGTCTTCGTTGTAACTACATAGCCTAGTCAGTGATGCCCTTTTCTGAGAGATCCAAATTCATACTAATGTAATTGTACTGATACATGACATACACTTAGTAAAGTGGGACTCTGGAACCGTTTATAAACGTTTTTGCTCAATTCTTCTCTTCATTCTGGAAAATCTGGATAAAGCTGCCGATCAAACATGTTTCTAAATCGCCAGAGAATGAAGTTTTCAACGAATAACAACGCGACTATAGCTGACCCTGCGAATTCTGCTGATTGCCGATTATTCACAGCCGATGCCTTCCTTAAGGCCTTCATGGGTAAAGTGAGTTCGGTCCGCGAGGCTACGGCTGACAGCCCACCACCGGTCTTTCCACCTACGAGCTGTGATCTTCCGTCTCTGGGCCCAATTACCAGTGTTGAGCTCCGTCAAATCATACTTACATCAGCGCCGAAAACCTGTGAACTGGATCCACTCCCATCATTCATCCTGCAAGAGACCCTTGATGTCTTCCTACCGTTTCTTACGGTTCTATGTAATCGCTCCCTTCAAGAGGGAATTCTTCCTGCTAGCCAAAAGAAGTCCATCGTGGTTCCAGTGATTAAAGCGGAAGGACTCGACACTACTGAGCCAACTAATTTTAGGCCAATAGCAAATGTCTCATTCTTATCTAAAATAATTGAAAAGATTGTTGCCGCACAGCTCATGTGCTACCTTGACAAAAATGGTCTCCTCCCCACTTTCCAGTCCGGTTTCCGTTAGGGCCACTCCACAGAAACCTTGTTGGTCCGCCTGCTATCTGACATATATGGAGCCATTGATAGATCTCAGGTCACTCTCCTTGCGCTGTTTGATGTGAGTGCCGCGTTCGACACTGTTGATCACGACATTCTCTTGCAGCGCCTATCCACTTCTTTTGGCTTCTCTGGCAATGTTCTTGATTGGCTTACCTCCTTTCTGCACGACCGCTCCTTCATGGTCGTCCACGGATCCACTAGGTCTCCTTGGGTCCCTGCTCCATTTGGCCTGCCTCAGGGCTCTGTCCTTGGCCCCCTTCTTTACATAATCTACACTGCCGACCTAGGGTCCCTGCTGGCGGCTGGGTCGGTCCTTAGCCAGTCCTATGCTGACGACCTGCAAGCCTATATACACTGCCCGGCTGTCCGCGCTGTTGCAGCGGTGGAAACCTTGACCCATGCCATGGAGTCCCTGCAGGCCTGGATGTCCTCAAACCGCCTGCGGCTAAACCCCGCCAAGACGCAGTTTATATGGCTTGGCACTCCCCAGCAGCTCTGTAAAATAGATCTGTCTTCTCTTGCCTTGCAATTCCCACACCTTGCTTTCTCGACCTCGGTCCGGGACTTGGGAGTCATCCTGGACCAGGAACTTGCATTCACGCGGCACATAAATCTTCTCTCCCGCAGTTGCTATTACCAGCTCCGGCAACTCAAGGTGATCTCCCGTTCTTTGTCTCCCGGTGCAGCTTCCACGCTTGTCCATGCTTTTGTTGTTTCTCGATTGGACTACTGCAGTGCCATATATGATGGACTCCCGGCCTGCCGGATTGAGTCCCTGAACAGAATCCTGCGTACTGCTGCCCGCCTTGTAGGCCGCATCCCCAAGTTTGGCAGAGTGTCTGCGTATATGAGGGATGTCCTCCACTGGCTCCCCTACCCACAGCGCATCACTTACCGAATCTCTGCCTTGGTCCGGCGGTGCTTTGAAGGTTTGGCCCCTCCATACCTGCGGGAGCTCTGCTGTCCCACCTCATGCTCGCAGCGCCGTTCCTCTCTCCGCTCAGCTGCGCAGGCTGAACTTGTTGTTCCCCGCGTGCGGACAACCATACGGCAGCGCCGTGCCTTCTCTGTGGCTGCCCCCATGACCTGGAATGGGCTTCCTACCAAGCTCCGTCAATTACCGATTGGTCATTTCACCCTGTTTCTTACTGTCCTCAAAACTGCGTTATTTGACCGTGGTTGGGCTGGGAGTGCTCCTGAGTAGGCAATCTTGAAGGGGCGCTATATAAAACTACTTTAATAATAATAATAATAATAATAATTTACATGTATTAAAAGCAATAAAGATCACGTCCTTTGGCCTCTTTTAACGCCAGTCCATAAAACTGTATATTCATTGCGTCCCCAAAATCACCAGTACTGTCTTCCAGTTAAAAACAATAGAGACTTTATTTCTCGAACACTAAACTCAATAAAATCTACTTCTCAAACTCTGTCTAATTTTGTTCCATGCTGCGGTTTGTCAGCATGTGTGTACTTCATAAAAAATAAACGAATATCATCACCTTCTTCTTCATTGTCATCATCACCATCATTATTCTTTGCATTCGCATTATATTCCACAATACTTACGTGACGTAACGTTGGTTCCAGAATTGGTGGTGTCGCAGTCGTTTCAAAGGTCCAAGTCTGATTTGGATTGCCGTTTGCTTCATACTTTTGTACTTTTGTCCTGGGTTCTTTTCCGGATGCTGTAAACAAGATTATGACGCTTAGCCATATAATTACAAATTTAAATTTAAAAAATGTCAGATCCAATCAGGAAATGTAGCTTCAAAGCTAATCATACGATTAGTTTTCAGTGGTTGGTTTATTTAGCGACAAGTGGCAAGCCAATTTCACTGCCGCCTGGTCTTCCAAGAGAATGTACGGTTAGTGAGCTCAAACTGGCTGAGGCGGCCAGGAGCCCAAGTGCAGCCGAAATATCGATAAGAATGCCTGTTGCGGAGAGATTTGAACTCCAGACGTTTCGATCACAGTCTTGCCCATGAATCATTAGAGAATCGCACACAACTAACTAAATAAACTAACAAAATAATAAACTAAACATAAAGGCCTGTTTCAATAAAGTACATTTTCTGCACTATATTAAGGCGCTTAACAGGTCTTACATTACATTACAGCTGAGTATCCAATCCTATTTAGCTGACATTGGTTTTCATTGCCGATTTTCTACCTGCAATATCCAGAACCTTGTTGTCGAGGCGGTTGACAATCGCACTGCCTTTACGTTCCCATTGTTGGTTCACCTTACCCACCACGTAGGGATTCAGAACAAGTCGGCCATCTGGAGCACAAATCACAGGTTAGACAACAGTTAGAGAAATGACTAATTAACCATATCATTGATTCCTGCCTACATGTCTGGTGTAGATTGAATCGACTTTGTCTTTCTTCTTCTCCTCCTCCTCCGTCTCCTCCTCCTCTTTCTCCTCCAATCATATGACTCACTGTCTATCTAATTCCTGTGCCGCCGATCATTCCAAACACGATCTATATATTCAATCTGGTATTGTCATCCAACATATATGCCCAAAGAAATTAAGCTTGCATGCCATTATTTGTTTTATGATGGTTCTAGTGTACTGTACGCTTCTTCGCACTTCTTTACTTGATATTTTCTCCAACCATCTCCATTCGAGGGATCCATCAGTGGCACCTCATCTCAATGCCAGAAATCTATCCCTGAGGTGTTTGTGTAACATCCACGATTTACACGAATGTTGTGAAACACTGAATGCACAGGTCTTGATGCACACTAATCTCTCAGCCCCTCCGAATGTTCTCGAAACTTACCATTGCTCGAGCTGCCATGTTGCTGTTCTTGCTGTTAGGGACCCCAATTCCTGTTCCTTTGCTTTGGATTTTCTTAACAACTCTTTCCATATAATAAGACATGAATTATGTTGCTATGATTAAGCCCTTTGTACTTCGACTTTTTAGATTTATAAAGCCTCGCCCACCTATTTGCCTACACTGACCACTGACTTCGCATATTCGCAAACATTTTGGATCATTTGCAATATTCATGAAAGCGCGATTAGTTATAGGTCTTTTGCGTCCTTTTCATGATAACAGTTGAATGGAAACGATTTTTAAAAAAAGACAATGATTTCTGTACATTTCTGTAAACCACAAATGTTATTCTAAGGTCAGCTTTAATTCCTCCAAAACTTCACTAGCGCAAGTTTTCAGAAAGGGTGCCACGTCATTTGATGTATATCTGTTCGAAACTGTGTTTTGTGGAATCAACGAACTTACTTATATGAGTAAGTTTCTCCGGTTTTGCATCATGACACATATTAATTTTACAATATTCTGACGAGAAGAATAAGGCAACCCCAAAACTGATCTCACGCAGTTATGTATTGGAAATTATTAACATTTTTGAAATGGGATGTCAGCGTTGTCGTTGTGTCAACCCGTAAATATTCTTTAGCTTTCAGAAACATTATTGACAGCAAATGAAAAGGAGTAGTAGTACAAATATAATAATAACTGTTATATTTTTATTAATAATAAATATAATAACAACAACAATAACTATGATAGTTATACTCTAAAAATACGTCGAATAAAAATAATTATCCAGGTGGAGTTCTTCTATGTAGAATTAGAAATTTAATTGCTTCTTGTCTTTTTCACCGTCTTCTTCTTTCTTCTTCTTCTCATACCGTTCGTATTATAATGGTAGTGTAGTAGTAGTAGTAGTAGTGGTAGAGGTAGTGGTAGTGGTAGTGGTAGTGGTAGTGGTAGTGGTAGTGGTAGTGGTAGTGGTAGTGGTAGTGGTAGTGGTAGTGGTAGTGGTAGTGGTAGTGGTAGTGGTAGTGGTAGTGGTAGTGGTAGTGGTAGTGCTAGTGCTAGTGCTAGTGCTAGTGGTAGTGGTAGTGGTAGTGGTAGTGGTAGTGGTAGTGGTAGTGGTAGTGGTAGTGGTAGTGGTAGTGGTAGTGGTAGTGGTAGTGGTAGTGGTAGTGGTAGTGGTAGTGGTAGTGGTAGTGGTAGTGGTAGTGGTAGTGGTAGTGGTAGTGGTAGTGGTAGTGGTAGTGGTAGTGGTAGTGGTAGTGGTAGTGGTAGTGGTAGTGGTAGTGGTAGTGGTAGTGGTAGTGGTAGTGGTAGTGGTAGTGGTAGTGGTAGTGGTAGTGGTAGTGGTAGTGGTAGTGGTAGTGGTAGTGGTAGTGGTAGTGGTAGTGGTAGTGGTAGTGGTAGTGGTAGTGGTAGTGGTAGTGGTAGTGGTAGTGGTAGTGGTAGTGGTAGTGGTAGTGGTAGTGGTAGTGGTAGTGGTAGTGGTAGTGGTAGTGGTAGTGGTAGTGGTAGTGGTAGTGGTAGTGGTAGTGGTAGTGGTAGTGGTAGTGGTAGTGGTAGTGGTAGTGGTAGTGGTAGTGGTCGTGGTGGTACAGCTACCTACCTCTACTACTGCTATCAATATTACTACTATCACTACTACTACAACCGCTACCATTGCTACTACTACTATTATTACCAATACTTACATTAGCAGCAGTACAAATAAAATGCTTCTAATTATATTGTCCATTTGAATAATATTACCTGCTGCAATGTCCAGGCAGAAGTCATTGAGCTTGCTACGGATAGTTCCTGTTCCTGGGTCGTCGTAAAATTGTTGGGCATCTGAGCCGTTATGTTCGTATGGAGAAACCCACGCACCTGCGTTCGTATTGCGACCTTCCACATCCAGGTTAAGTCCGTTCAAACTGCTTCTTATGAAATAATACTGAAAGATGAAGCAGAACAAGATTCACGTCTTCGTTGTAACTACATAGCCTAGTCAGTGATGCCCTTTTCTGAGAGATCCAAATTCATACTAATGTAATTGTACTGATACATGACATACACTTAGTAAAGTGGGACTCTGGGACCGTTTATAAACGTTTTTGCCCAATTCTTCTCTTCATTCTGGAAAATCTGGATAAAGCTGCCGATCAAACATGTTTCTAAATCGCCAGAGAATGAAGTTTTCAACGAATAACAACGCGACTATAGCCGACCCTACGAATTCTGCTGATTGCCGATTATTTACATGTATTAAGAGCAATAAAGATCACGTCCTTTGGCCTCTTTTAACGCCAGTCCATAAAACTGTATATTCATTGCGTCCCCAAAATCACCAGTACTGTCTTCCAGTTAAAAACAATAGAGACTTTATTTCTCGAACACTAAACTCAATAAAATCTACTTCTCAAACTCTGTCTAATTTTGTTCCATGCTGCGGTTTGTCAGCATGTGTGTACTTCATAAAAAATAAACGAATATCATCACCTTCTTCTTCATTGTCATCATCACCATCATTATTCTTCGCATTCGCATTATGATCCACAATACTTACGTGACGTAACGCTGGTTCCAGAATTGGTGGTGTCGCAGTCGTTTCAAAGGTCCAAGTCTGATTTGGATTGCCGTTTGCTTCATACTTTTGTACTTTTGTCTTGGGTTCTTTTCCGGATGCTGTAAACAAGATTATGACGCTTAGCCATATAATTACAAATTTAAATTTAAAAAATGTCAGATCCAATCAGGAAATGTAGCTTCAAAGCTAATCATACGATTAGTTTTCAGTGGTTGGTTTATTTAGCGACAAGTGGCAAGCCAATTTCACTGCCGCCTGGTCTTCCAAGAGAATGTACGGATAGTGAGCTCAAACTGGCTGAGGCGGCCAGGAGCCCAAGTGCAGCCGAAATATCGATAAGAATGCCTGTTGCGGAGAGATTTGAACTCCAGACGTTTCGATCACAGTCTTGCCCATGAATCATTAGAGAATCGCACACAACTAACTAAATAAACTAACAAAATAATAAACTAAACATAAAGGCCTGTTTCAATAAAGTACATTTTCTGCATTATATTAAGGCGCTTAACAGGTCTTACATTACATTACAGCTGAGTATCCAATCCTATTTAGCTGACATTGGTTTTTATTGCCGATTTTCTACCTGCAATATCCAGAACCTTGTTGTCGAGGCGGTTGACAATCGTACTGCCTTTACGTTCCCATTGTTGGTCCACCTTACCCACCACGTAGGGATTCAGAACAAGTCGGCCATCTGGAGCACAAATCACAGGTTAGACAACAGTTAGAGAAATGACTAATTAACCATATCATTGATTCCTGCCTACATGTCTGGTGTAGATTGAATCGACTTTGTCTTTCTTCTCCTCCTCCTCCGTCTCCTCCTCCTCTTTCTCCTCCAATCATATGACTCACTGTCTATCTAATTCCTGTTCCGCCGATCATTCCAAACACGATCTATATATTCAATCTGGTATTGTCATCCAACATATATGCCCAAAGAAATTAAGCTTGCATGCCATTATTTGTTTTATGATGGTTCTAGTGTACTGCACGCTTCTTCGCACTTCTTTACTTGATATTTTCTCCAACCATCTCCATTCGAGGGATCCATCAGTGGCACCTCATCTCAATGCCAGAAATCTATCCCTGAGGTGTTTGTGTAACATCCACGATTTACACGAATGTTGTGAAACACTGAATGCACAGTAGGGTGGTGCGAAAAAATTAAAGTGCAAATTTGCAAACGTAATAGTGTTTAAAAGTTGCATTTGGTGAAAGTAAATGACTGTGCAAAATTTGGTTGAATTATTTTGAAGTTCAGAGGTGCCCCAACTGCGTCGTAGAAGTTCGATACTATACCCTGTTGCTAGTGCATTAGAGCCAATTCAGATCAAGGCGAACCTTCGTCCTTCAATGTCCTTCATTCCTTCAATCCTCCATATTAAGCGAACCGGTAGTGGGCCTACCAGCATAGGCGTAATATGTCGGAGGGGGTACGATGGGTACCCGTACCCCCAATTTTTGGACTGGGGTACCGCACCTCCACTTCTTAAACAGCGCCAATCAATATCTTATTATTGAGCCATCCCAGAAATAGCAGTCTTTGCCTTGCTTCGTGTATGTAAGAAATTGGTATCCCCCCACTGTTTGCACCAAAGTTACGCCACTGCCCACGTCATATGTCATATTTAGGCCACGATGTTAATTGTATAATATACAATCAATATCATGTACAAAAGTTTGTAGAAATCCGGTAATCGCAAAATTTTTGTAAAAAGAGGTCTTTTTCCTTCTGTTACTATGTCGTTATCGAAAATCAAAACAAGAACCGCTGAAAAATGTACTGATTTTGGATATTCGTGCGAGTAACCGAAAAATGTCTTGCCAACTTATAAAGACGTTACGAGGCACTATGATTATGTTAAACGCAACCTCAACAGAGTCAACACGGAAGGAACCAAAGAATCTATTGTCACTCAAGCAGCAGAAATTGTAGCAAGACATATCGAAGCTATATGGAGAAAAGCTTCCATCGTTCCAGTTTCACATACATGAGTTCTGAAGATGATAAGAACATTCCACTATGAATTTCGATCGCCGACCTATAAAGGTCGATAAAGTAGTAGTATATATCGTAAAAATTGCAAAACTCTTAACATCTATGTAGAGAAAAAGTTGTTGACATCGAAGCTTGCAGATGTGCCATTGACAATTGTAAGTGTCCCAACGCCAGAAACGTGCCAAACGATGAACATGAGTTCCTACGTGATCAGCGGACGATTAGAGTAATGATTATTGGCGGTCAAGATAAGGTTGCATCAACTAAACTAAAGAAAGCTGACCGAGCACCTAAGATGTTGCAAACATTTGGATTTCAGCAATGAACAAACATTAGCACACAGTAATGATCAACATTCTGCAGCGGAAAGAGAAATAGATCCATTACAGAGTCAAAGCTTAGCAGACGAAGAAGACATGGATGCGTCAGAAAACCAAGTACCTCCAAAGAAGTAAATGAAACTAAGCAAACGATAAAAATTTTTCCGAAGTTGTCAAAAATCTGTCACCGATATGGAATATCTGACAGGGCAGGTACGGTAATTGCCAATGCTGTACTAGAAGATTTTTTTTATTGTTTCACAGACCGAGTCAACCCATGTAATCGATTGCTACAAGCTTCGCCGAAAAAGAAAATTACTAGAAAGCGTACATCAATGCAAGCAGGTGAAACAAGGAATTCAATTAAAACCTTGTACTTTGATGCACACCCAGAAAGTATCTTTTTAGCAATGATAACAGATGAACATGAACATTTAAACGAACTGGTATTGCGTCGACTTTTCAAAGCTCACCAACAGCAACCGAGGGCATCAGAAAGTTTGTCATACCGACTTTGAACTTCAACGCCGAAAGTTACGTCGAGTTAATAAACTGTATGGATTTGACCGTTACCGCCCCACCGCTGTTATCAAAGATTCCAGTTGATTCGGCAGAATATTTGGTGCCAACAACGCTATACTGCCATTCGTCAGGGTGCCATGTCATACACAAGCTGTAAGAGAAGAGTGAAACTAGTAACCGAAGCATGTCAAGCGGTTTGCCTGAAAATTGCTCGAATTGGATAAATGAGACACAGAACAAAGTCCTGGCAACAGGTGGCTTTTTTGATAGCAAAAGAGATTAATATGTCTTCCATGATGTGTGACAATTGTAATCTATGAGTTTTGGATAATGTAATCGACATTTATGTCTCTGTTTCAAGCTTGTTCACGTTCTTAATTACTTTGGCTGTTGGACAGCGTTTGTGTGTCCAGTGTCCACTGTCCAAACCAGTGATATTTCAGTTAACTGAAATAGAAACTGAAACGCAAATTATGAATTTCCGTTTAACGAAAACTGAAACTGAAACGGAAATTATTTGCAAAACGGAAACTGAATAGAAACGGAAATGAAAATGTCAAAACGGAATAGAAATAGAAACGATAATTAATTCCGAACGGAAATTGTTGAAAATAAGTAAAAATTTTCTGCGTTTGTATTGGGTTTTAGTTGGGCTAAATCGCTGACTACGTAACTCTATAGGTTTGGGCGGACCCAACGTGTATAGAAGGCCTTCTATGCACTTTGGGGCGGACAATTTATTCTGGTTATTATTCGATATCCATGCATCGAAATCTATGTTGTCTGTTAGAGTTGGGTTGCTAAGTTTTCCATTGAGAATGAGTTTATCGCGACTTTTGGCTGGACGCAAGCGCGAAAGCGGTCTGGCAGTATTTTGTTTATGATGAGAAAACGAAAAAGAGTTCGTGTTTAGTGAAAGTTGGATCAGACGTTAACAATAAACCATGTGGACTGACAGTGGCTTGTCGGCAAGAATTCGACTAATCTAAAGGTAAAATATCTATCATAATATATCGAAACTTGCGTGTGTCACGCCTTAGGCGGGAGTGTTACTGGGCCTGGGCCGCAAATTAGACAGGCCCACAAACAAGAGACGTACAGACGCACAGCCAGACAGACACCTCTTCACATTCCCTAATTCATCTAATTCTCCGTCTTCCAAGCGTTCTCTAGGTCAGAGGTTTTCAAACGGTGGTACGCGTACCACTATTGTACCACCAGGTCGCAAAGTGGTATGCGAAGATATAAAAAAAATTCTATGAGTTTATGCCCATCTTTATCAATTTTTCCCATCTTTCTTTGATTAGCAATTAACTATTGAAGCCATTATTCTACGTAACCGTAATTGTAATCTCCAAACTTCTAAAGTGCCACTGGAAGGCCAAGCGCAGGGCACCAACCTATTACGAGCGTTATTCACGTCCACCATGCACGCTTCTTTTTCTTGAAATTTTCTATGAGTTTTGCCCATCTTCTTTCTGCGTCCACCATGCGCTTTTTCTTAAAAGTTTAAATTTCTCTACGCTAAATGCAAAGGGACTTCGCGCTCGTCTGTTGTATTTGCTGGTGGTATGCCAATATTCGATTTTTTTATTTGGTGGTAGGCCCTACAATAAAAATACAGTTTGAGAACCGCTGTTGTGTGTCAGCACAAATAGGCCTATATCTATGTAGAAACTGAAACTGAAACGAAAACGGAAATTATTTTAAAACTGAAACTGTAATAGAAACTGAAATTATTTAAAAACTGAAACTTGAACTGAAATAGAAATTACGAACCCAAAACTGAATAAAAACTGAAACTGTAATTATTTTCAAAACTGAAATATCACTGGTCCAAACTGTCCATATTACTCCATAACAATGATCTTCAACTTCTTAAAATTGGTGTTCAGCCATGTTCAGTAACCAAATGTATAATTTTGTGAAGGATTATTTAGTTATTAGTGACAGATATATTGGCAATAACTTGCATAACGTGTATTAATCGTTATGGTAAGTAATCGCTCATTAGTATTTTGCAAGCATCTATTGCTGCTCAATTTCAAAGTCGTTGGGGCAGTTCAAGAAATGGCACTAGCAACTAACAAATTTAGCCATAGTTTCACCTCTTACAGACACAACTTTTTCACGCTATTACAATTCAAAATTCTGAAATAAATTTTTTGACCATTACGTTCGCACCACCCTAATGCACAGGTCTTGATGCACACTAATCTCTCAGCCCCTCCGAATGTTCTCGAAACTTACCATTGCTCGAGCTGCCATGTTGCTGTTCTTGCTGTTAGGGACCCCAATTCCTGTTCCTTTGCTTTGGATTTTCTTAACAACTCTTTCCATATAATAAGACATGAATTATGTTGCTATGATTAAGCCCTTTGTACTTCGACTTTTTAGATTTATAAAGCCTCGCCCACCTATTTGCCTACACTGACCACTGACTTCGCATATTCGCAAACATTTTGGATCATTTGCAATATTCATGAAAGCGCGATTAGTTATAGGTCTTTTGCGTCCTTTTCATGATAACAGTTGAATGGAAACGATTTAAAAAAAAAGACAATGATTTCTATACATTTCTGTAAACCACAAATGTTATTCTAAGGTCAACTTTAATTCCTCCAAAACTTCACTAGCGCAAGTTTTCAGAAAGGGTGCCACGTCATTTGATGTATATCTGTTCGAAACTGTGTTTTGTGGAATCAACGAACTTACTTATATGAGTAAGTTTCTCCGGTTTTTGCATCATGACACATATTAATTTTACAATATTCTGACGAGAAGAATAAGGCAACCCCAAAACTGATCTCACGCAGTTATGTATTGGAAATTATTAACATTTTTGAAATGGGATGTCAGCGTTGTCGTTGTGTCAACCCGTAAATATTCTTTAGCTTTCAGAAACATTATTGACAGCAAATGAAAAGGAGTAGTAGTACAAATATAATAATAACTGTTATATTTTTATTAATAATAAATATAATAACAACAACAATAACTATAATAATAACTGTTATATTTTTATTAATAATAAATATAATAACAACAACAATAACTATGATAGTTATACTCTAAAAATACGTCGAATAAAAATAATTATCCAGGTGGAGTTCTTCTATGTAGAATTAGAAATTTAATTGCATCTTGTCTTTTTCACCGTCTTCTTCTTTCTTCTTCTTCTCATACCGTTCGTATTATAATGGTAGTGTAGTAGTAGTAGTAGTAGTAGTAGTAGTAGTAGTAGTAGTAGTAGTAGTAGTAGTAGTAGTAGTGGTAGTGGTCGTGGTGGTACAGCTACCTACCTCTACTACTGCTATCAATATTACTACTATCACTACTACTACAACCGCTACCATTGCTACTACTACCATTATTACCAATACTTACATTAGCAGCAGTACAAATAAAATGCTTCTAATTATATTGTCCATTTGAATAATATTACCTGCTGCAATGTCCAGGCAGAAGTCATTGAGCTTGCTACGGATAGTTCCTGTTCCTGGGTCGTCGTAAAATTGTTGGGCATCTGAGCCGTTATGTTCGTATGGAGAAACCCACGCACCTGCGTTCGTATTGCGACCTTCCACATCCAGGTTAAGTCCGTTCAAACTGCTTCTTATGAAATAATACTGAAAGATGAAGCAGAACAAGATTCACGTCTTCGTTGTAACTACATAGCCTAGTCAGTGATGCCCTTTTCTGAGAGATCCAAATTCATACTAATGTAATTGTACTGATACATGACATACACTTAGTAAAGTGGGACTCTGGAACCGTTTATAAACGTTTTTGCCCAATTCTTCTCTTCATTCTGGAAAATCTGGATAAAGCTGCCGATCAAACATGTTTCTAAATCGCCAGAGAATGAAGTTTTCAACGAATAACAACGCGACTATAGCCGACCCTACGAATTCTGCTGATTGCCGATTATTTACATGTATTAAGAGCAATAAAGATCACGTCCTTTGGCCTCTTTTAACGCCAGTCCATAAAACTGTATATTCATTGCGTCCCCAAAATCACCAGTACTGTCTTCCAGTTAAAAACAATAGAGACTTTATTTCTCGAACACTAAACTCAATAAAATCTACTTCTCAAACTCTGTCTAATTTTGTTCCATGCTGCGGTTTGTCAGCATGTGTGTACTTCATAAAAAATAAACGAATATCATCACCTTCTTCTTCATTGTCATCATCACCATCATTATTCTTCGCATTCGCATTATGATCCACAATACTTACGTGACGTAACGCTGGTTCCAGAATTGGTGGTGTCGCAGTCGTTTCAAAGGTCCAAGTCTGATTTGGATTGCCGTTTGCTTCATACTTTTGTACTTTTGTCTTGGGTTCTTTTCCGGATGCTGTAAACAAGATTATGACGCTTAGCCATATAATTACAAATTTAAATTTAAAAAATGTCAGATCCAATCAGGAAATGTAGCTTCAAAGCTAATCATACGATTAGTTTTCAGTGGTTGGTTTATTTAGCGACAAGTGGCAAACCAATTTCACTGCCGCCTGGTCTTCCAAGAGAATGTACGGTTAGTGAGCTCAAACTGGCTGAGGCGGCCAGGAGCCCAAGTGCAGCCGAAATATCGATAAGAATGCCTGTTGCGGAGAGATTTGAACTCCAGACGTTTCGATCACAGTCTTGCCCATGAATCATTAGAGAATCGCACACAACTAACTAAATAAACTAACAAAATAATAAACTAAACATAAAGGCCTGTTTCAATAAAGTACATTTTCTGCATTATATTAAGGCGCTTAACAGGTCTTACATTACATTACAGCTGAGTATCCAATCCTATTTAGCTGACATTGGTTTTTATTGCCGATTTTCTACCTGCAATATCCAGAACCTTGTTGTCGAGGCGGTTGACAATCGCACTGCCTTTACGTTCCCATTGTTGGTCCACCTTACCCACCACGTAGGGATTCAGAACAAGTCGGCCATCTGGAGCACAAATCACAGGTTAGACAACAGTTAGAGAAATGACTAATTAACCATATCATTGATTCCAGCATAGATGTCTGGTGTAGATTGAATCGACTTTGTCTTTCTTCTTCTCCTCCTCCTCCGTCTCCTCCTCCTCTTTCTCCTCCAATCATATGACTCACTGTCTATCTAATTCCTGTGCCGCCGATCATTCCAAACACGATCTATATATTCAATCTGGTATTGTCATCCAACATATATGCCCAAAGAAATTAAGCTTGCATGCCATTATTTGTTTTATGATGGTTCTAGTGTACTGCACGCTTCTTCGCACTTCTTTACTTGATATTTTCTCCAACCATCTCCATTCGAGGGATCCATCAGTGGCACCTCATCTCAATGCCAGAAATCTATCCCTGAGGTGTTTGTGTAACATCCACGATTTACACGAATGTTGTGAAACACTGAATGCACAGGTCTTGATGCACACTAATCTCTCAGCCCCTCCGAATGTTCTCGAAACTTACCATTGCTCGAGCTGCCATGTTGCTGTTCTTGCTGTTAGGGACCCCAATTCCTGTTCCTTTGCTTTGGATTTTCTTAACAACTCTTTCCATATAATAAGACCTGAATTATGTTGCTATGATTAAGCCCTTTGTACTTCGACTTTTTAGATTTATAAAGCCTCGCCCACCTATTTGCCTACACTGACCACTGACTTCGCATATTCGCAAACATTTTGGATCATTTGCAATATTCATGAAAGCGCGATTAGTTATAGGTCTTTTGCGTCCTTTTCATGATAACAGTTGAATGGAAACGATTTTTAAAAAAAGACAATGATTTCTGTACATTTCTGTAAACCACAAATGTTATTCTAAGGTCAACTTTAATTCCTCCAAAACTTCACTAGCGCAAGTTTTCAGAAAGGGTGCCACGTCATTTGATGTATATCTGTTCGAAACTGTGTTTTGTGGAATCAACGAACTTACTTATATGAGTAAGTTTCTCCGGTTTTTGCATCATGACACATATTAATTTTACAATATTCTGACGAGAAGAATAAGGCAACCCCAAAACTGATCTCACGCAGTTATGTATTGGAAATTATTAACATTTTTGAAATGGGATGTCAGCGTTGTCGTTGTGTCAACCCGTAAATATTCTTTAGCTTTCAGAAACATTATTGACAGCAAATGAAAAGCAGTAGTAGTACAAATATAATAATAACTGTTATATTTTTATTAATAATAAATATAATAACAACAACAATAACTATGATAGTTATACTCTAAAAATACGTCGAATAAAAATAATTATCCAGGTGGAGTTCTTCTATGTAGAATTAGAAATTTAATTGCTTCTTGTCTTTTTCACCGTCTTCTTCTTTCTTCTTCTTCTCATACCGTTCATATTATAATGGTAGTGTAGTAGTAGTAGTAGTAGTAGTAGTAGTAGTAGTAGTAGTAGTAGTAGTAGTAGTAGTAGTAGTAGTAGTAGTAGTAGTAGTAGTAGTAGTAGTAGTAGTAGTAGTAGTAGTAGTAGTAGTAGTAGTAGTAGTAGTAGTAGTAGTAGTAGTAGTAGTAGTAGTAGTAGTAGTAGTAGTAGTAGTAGTATTGGTAGTGGTCGTGGTGGTACAGCTACCTACCTCTACTACTGCTATCAATATTACTACTATCACTACTACTACAACCGCTACCATTGCTACTACTACTATTATTACCAATACTTACATTAGCAGCAGTACAAATAAAATGCTTCTAATTATATTGTCCATTTGAATAATATTACCTGCTGCAATGTCCAGGCAGAAGTCATTGAGCTTGCTACGGATAGTTCCTGTTCCTGGGTCGTCGTAAAATTGTTGGGCATCTGAGCCGTTATGTTCGTATGGAGAAACCCACGCACCTGCGTTCGTATTGCGACCTTCCACATCCAGGTTAAGTCCGTTCAAACTGCTTCTTATGAAATAATACTGAAAGATGAAGCAGAACAAGATTCACGTCTTCGTTGTAACTACATAGCCTAGTCAGTGATGCCCTTTTCTGAGAGATCCAAATTCATACTAATGTAATTGTACTGATACATGACATACACTTAGTAAAGTGGGACTCTGGAACCGTTTATAAACGTTTTTGCCCAATTCTTCTCTTCATTCTGGAAAATCTGGATAAAGCTGCCGATCAAACATGTTTCTAAATCGCCAGAGAATGAAGTTTTCAACGAATAACAACGCGACTATAGCCGACCCTACGAATTCTGCTGATTGCCGATTATTTACATGTATTAAGAGCAATAAAGATCACGTCCTTTGGCCTCTTTTAACGCCAGTCCATAAAACTGTATATTCATTGCGTCCCCAAAATCACCAGTACTGTCTTCCAGTTAAAAACAATAGAGACTTTATTTCTCGAACACTAAACTCAATAAAATCTACTTCTCAAACTCTGTCTAATTTTGTTCCATGCTGCGGTTTGTCAGCATGTGTGTACTTCATGTAAAATAAACGAATATCATCACCTTCTTCTTCATTGTCATCACCACCATCATTATTCTTCGCATTCGCATTATGTTCCACAATACTTACGTGACGTAACGCTGGTTCCAGAATTGGTGGTGTCGCAGTCGTTTCAAAGGTCCAAGTCTGATTTGGATTGCCGTTTGCTTCATACTTTTGTACTTTTGTCTTGGGTTCTTTTCCGGATGCTGTAAACAAGATTATGACGCTTAGCCATATAATTACAAATTTAAATTTAAGAAATGTCAGATCCAATCAGGAAATGTAGCTTCAAAGCTAATAATACGATTAGTTTTCAGTGGTTGGTTTATTTAGCGACAAGTGGCAAGCCAATTTCACTGCCGCCTGGTCTTCCAAGAGAATGTACGGTTAGTGAGCTCAAACTGGCTGAGGCGGCCAGGGGCCCAAGTGCAGCCGAAATATCGATAAGAATGCCTGTTGCGGAGAGATTTGAACTCCCGACCTTTCGATCACAGTCTTGCGCATGAATCATTAGAGAATCGCATACAACTAACTAAATAAACTAACAAATAATAAACTAAACATAAAGGCCTGTGTCAATAAAGTGCCTTTTCTGCACTATATTAAGGCGCTTAACATGTCTTACATTGCATTGCAGCTGAGTATCCAATCCTATTTAGCTGACATTGGTTTTTATTGCCGATTTCCTACCTGCAATATCCAGAACCTTGTTGTCGCGGCGGTTGACAATCGCACTGCCTTTACGTTCCCATTGTTGGTCCACCTTACCCACCACGTAGGGATTCAGAACAAGTCGGCCATCTAGAGCACAAATCACAGGTTAGAAAACAGTTAGAGAAATGACTAATTAACCATATCATTGATTCCTGCCTACATGTCTGGTGTAGATTGAATCGACTTTGTCTTTCTTCTTCTCCTCCTCCTCCGTCTCCTCCTCCTCTTTCTCCTCCAATCATATGACTCACTGTCTCTCTAATTCCTGTGCCGCCGATCATTCCAAACACGATTTATATATTCAATCTGGTATTGTCATCCAACATATATGCCCAAAGAAATTAAGCTTGCATGCCATTATTTGTTTTATGATGGTTCTAGTGTACTGCACGCTTCTTCGCACTTCTTTACTTGATATTTTCTCCAACCATCTCCATTCGAGGGATCCATCAGTGGCACCTCATCTCAATGCCAGAAATCTATCCCTGAGGTGTTTGTGTAACATCCACGATTTACACGAATGTTGTGAAACACTGAATGCACAGGTCTTGATGCACACTAATCTCTCAGCCCCTCCGAATGTTCTCGAAACTTACCATTGCTCGAGCTGCCATGTTGCTGTTCTTGCTGTTAGGGACCCCAATTCCTGTTCCTTTGCTTTGGATTTTCTTAACAACTCTTTCCATATAATAAGACATGAATTATGTTGCTATGATTAAGCCCTTTGTACTTCGACTTCTTAGATTTATAAACTCCTATTTGCCTACACTGACCACTGACTTCGCATATTCGCAAACATTTTGGATCATTTGCAATATTCATGAAAGCGCGATTAGTTATAGGTCTTTTGCATCCTTTTCATGATAACAGTTGAATGTAAACGATTTTTTAAAAAAGACAATGATTTCTGTACATTTCTGTAAACCACAAATGTTATTCTAAGGTCAACTTTAATTCCTCCAAAACTTCACTAGCGCAAGTTTTCAGAAAGGGTGCCTCGTCATTTGACGTTTCTGTTCGAAACTGTGTTTTGTGGAATCAACAAACTTACTTATATGAGTAAGTTTCTCCGGTTTTTGCATCATGACACATATTAATTTTACAATAAATACCTCGAATAAAAATAATTATCCAGGTGGAGTTCTTCTATGTAGAATTAGAAATTTAATTGCTTCTTGTCTTTTTCACCGTCTTCTTCTTTCTTCTTCTTCTCATACCGTTCGTATTATAATGGTAGTGTAGTAGTAGTAGTAGTAGTAGTAGTAGTAGTAGTAGTAGTAGTAGTAGTAGTAGTAGTAGTAGTAGTAGTAGTAGTAGTAGTAGTAGTAGTAGTAGTAGTAGTAGTAGTAGTAGTAGTAGTAGTAGTAGTAGTAGTAGTAGTAGTAGTAGTAGTAGTAGTAGTAGTAGTAGTAGTAGTAGTAGTAGTAGTAGTAGTAGTAGTAGTAGTAGTAGTAGTAGTAGTAGTAGTAGTAGTAGTAGTAGTAGTAGTAGTAGTAGTAGTAGTAGTAGTAGTAGTAGTAGTAGTAGTAGTAGTAGTAGTAGTAGTAGTAGTAGTAGTAGTAGTAGTAGTAGTAGTAGTAGTAGTAGTAGTAGTAGTAGTAGTAGTAGTAGTAGTAGTAGTAGTAGTAGTAGTAGTAGTAGTAGTAGTAGTAGTAGTAGTAGTAGTAGTAGTAGTAGTAGTAGTAGTAGTAGTAGTAGTAGTAGTAGTAGTAGTAGTAGTAGTAGTAGTAGTAGTAGTAGTAGTAGTAGTAGTAGTAGTAGTAGTAGTAGTAGTAGTAGTAGTAGTAGTAGTAGTAGTAGTAGTAGTAGTAGTAGTAGTAGTAGTAGTAGTAGTAGTAGTAGTAGTAGTAGTAGTAGTAGTAGTAGTAGTAGTAGTAGTAGTAGTAGTAGTAGTAGTAGTAGTAGTAGTAGTAGTAGTAGTAGTAGTAGTAGTAGTAGTAGTAGTAGTAGTAGTAGTAGTAGTAGTAGTAGTAGTAGTAGTAGTAGTAGTAGTAGTAGTAGTAGTAGTAGTAGTAGTAGTAGTAGTAGTAGTAGTAGTAGTAGTAGTAGTAGTAGTAGTAGTAGTAGTAGTAGTAGTAGTAGTAGTAGTAGTAGTAGTAGTAGTAGTAGTAGTAGTAGTAGTAGTAGTAGTAGTAGTAGTAGTAGTAGTAGTAGTAGTAGTAGTAGTAGTAGTAGTAGTAGTAGTAGTAGTAGTAGTAGTAGTAGTAGTAGTAGTAGTAGTAGTAGTAGTAGTAGTAGTAGTAGTAGTAGTAGTAGTAGTAGTAGTAGTAGTAGTAGTAGTAGTAGTAGTAGTAGTAGTAGTAGTAGTAGTAGTAGTAGTAGTAGTAGTAGTAGTAGTAGTAGTAGTAGTAGTAGTAGTAGTAGTAGTAGTAGTAGTAGTAGTAGTAGTAGTAGTAGTAGTAGTAGTAGTAGTAGTAGTAGTAGTAGTAGTAGTAGTAGTAGTAGTAGTAGTAGTAGTAGTAGTAGTAGTAGTAGTAGTAGTAGTAGTAGTGGTAGTGGTCGTGGTGGTACAGCTACCTACCTCTACTACTGCTATCAATATTACTACTATCACTACTACAACCGCTACCATTGCTACTACTACTATTATTACCAATACTTACATTAGCAGCAGTACAAATAAAATGCTTCTAATTATATTGTCCATTTGAATAATATTACCTGCTGCAATGTCCAGGCAGAAGTCATTGAGCTTGCTACGGATAGTTCCTGTTCCTGGGTCGTCGTAAAATTGTTGGGCATCTGAGCCGTTATGTTCGTATGGAGAAACCCACGCACCTGCGTTCGTATTGCGACCTTCCACATCCAGGTTAAGTCCGTTCAAACTGCTTCTTATGAAATAATACTGAAAGATGAAGCAGAACAAGATTCACGTCTTCGTTGTAACTACATAGCCTAGTCAGTGATGCCCTTTTCTGAGAGATCCAAATTCATACTAATGTAATTGTACTGATACATGACATACACTTAGTAAAGTGGGACTCTGGAACCGTTTATAAACGTTTTTGCCCAATTCTTCTCTTCATTCTGGAAAATCTGGATAAAGCTGCCGATCAAACATGTTTCTAAATCGCCAGAGAATGAAGTTTTCAACGAATAACAACGCGACTATAGCCGACCCTACGAATTCTGCTGATTGCCGATTATTTACATGTATTAAGAGCAATAAAGATCACGTCCTTTGGCCTCTTTTAACTCCAGTCCATAAAACTGTATATTCATTGCGTCCCCAAAATCACCAGTACTGTCTTCCAGTTAAAAACAATAGAGACTTTATTTCTCGAACACTAAACTCAATAAAATCTACTTCTCAAACTCTGTCTAATTTTGTTCCATGCTGCGGTTTGTCAGCATGTGTGTACTTCATGTAGTAGTAATTGTAATTGTAAAATAATTGTAATTGTAAAATAAACGAATAACATCACCTTCTTCTTCATTGTCATCACCACCATCATTATTCTTCGCATTCGCATTATGTTCCACAATACTTACGTGACGTAACGCTGGTTCCAGAATTGGTGGTGTCGCAGTCGTTTCAAAGGTCCAAGTCTGATTTGGATTGCCGTTTGCTTCATACTTTTGTACTTTTGTCTTGGGTTCTTTTCCGGATGCTGTAAACAAGATTATGACGCTTAGCCATATAATTACAAATTTAAATTTAAAAAATGTCAGATCCAATCAGGAAATGTAGCTTCAAAGCTAATAATACGATTAGTTTTCAGTGGTTGGTTTATTTAGCGACAAGTGGCAAGCCAATTTCACTGCCGCCTGGTCTTTCAAGAGAATGTACGGTTAGTGAGCTCAAACTGGCTGAGGCGGCCAGGAGCCCAAGTGCAGCCGAAATATCGATAAGAATGCCTGTTGCGGAGAGATTTGAACTCCAGACGTTTCGATCACAGTCTTGCCCATGAATCATTAGAGAATCGCACACAACTAACTAAATAAACTAACAAAATAATAAACTAAACATAAAGGCCTGTTTCAATAAAGTACATTTTCTGCACTATATTAAGGCGCTTAACAGGTCTTACATTACATTACAGCTGAGTATCCAATCCTATTTAGCTGACATTGGTTTTCATTGCCGATTTTCTACCTGCAATATCCAGAACCTTGTTGTCGAGGCGGTTGACAATCGCACTGCCTTTACGTTCCCATTGTTGGTCCACCTTACCCACCTCGTAGGGATTCAGAACAAGTCGGCCATCTGGAGCACAAATCACAGGTTAGACAACAGTTAGAGAAATGACTAATTAACCATATCATTGATTCCTGCCTACATGTCTGGTGTAGATTGAATCGACTTTGTGTTTCTTCTTCTCCTCCTCCTCCGTCTCCTCCTCCTCTTTCTCCTCCAATCATATGACTCACTGTTTATCTAATTCCTGTGCCGCCGATCATTCCAAACACGATCTATATATTCAATCTGGTATTGTCATCCAACATATATGCCCAAAGAAATTAAGCTTGCATGCCATTATTTGTTTTATGATGGTTCTAGTGTACTGCACGCTTCTTCGCACTTCTTTACTTGATATTTTCTCCAACCATCTCCATTCGAGGGATCCATCAGTGGCACCTCATCTCAATGCTAGAAATCTATCCCTGAGGTGTTTGTGTAACATCCACGATTTACACGAATGTTGTGAAACACTGAATGCACAGGTCTTGATGCACACTAATCTCTCAGCTCCTCCGAATGTTCTCGAAACTTACCATTGCTCGAGCTGCCATGTTGCTGTTCTTGCTGTTAGGGACCCCAATTCCTGTTCCTTTGCTTTGGATTTTCTTAACAACTCTTTCCATATAATAAGACATGAATTATGTTGCTATGATTAAGCCCTTTGTACTTCGACTTTTTAGATTTATAAAGCCTCGCCCACCTATTTGCCTACACTGACCACTGACTTCGCATATTCGCAAACATTTTGGATCATTTGCAATATTCATGAAAGCGCGATTAGTTATAGGTCTTTTGCGTCCTTTTCATGATAACAGTTGAATGGAAACGATATTTTAAAAAAGACAATGATTTCTGTACATTTCTGTAAACCACAAATGTTATTCTAAGGTCAACTTTAATTCCTCCAAAACTTCACTAGCGCAAGTTTTCAGAAAGGGTGCCACGTCATTTGATGTATATCTGTTCGAAACTGTGTTTTGTGGAATCAACGAACTTACTTATATGAGTAAGTTTCTCCGGTTTTTGCATCATGACACATATTAATTTTACAATATTCTGACGAGAAGAATAAGGCAACCCCAAAACTGATCTCACGCAGTTATGTATTGGAAATTATTAACATTTTTGAAATGGGATGTCAGCGTTGTCGTTGTGTCAACCCGTAAATATTCTTTAGCTTTCAGAAACATTATTGACAGCAAATGAAAAGGAGTAGTAGTACAAATATAATAATAACTGTTATATTTTTATTAATAATAAATATAATAACAACAACAATAACTATGATAGTTATACTCTAAAAATACGTCGAATAAAAATAATTATCCAGGTGGAGTTCTTCTATGTAGAATTAGAAATTTAATTGCTTCTTGTCTTTTTCACCGTCTTCTTCTTTCTTCTTCTTCTCATACCGTTCATATTATAATGGTAGTGTAGTAGTAGTAGTAGTAGTAGTAGTAGTAGTAGTAGTAGTAGTAGTAGTAGTAGTAGTAGTAGTAGTAGTAGTAGTAGTAGTAGTAGTAGTAGTAGTAGTAGTAGTAGTAGTAGTAGTAGTAGTAGTAGTAGTAGTAGTAGTAGTAGTAGTAGTAGTAGTAGTAGTAGTAGTAGTAGTAGTAGTAGTAGTAGTAGTAGTAGTAGTAGTAGTAGTAGTGGTAGTGGTCGTGGTGGTACAGCTACCTACCTCTACTACTGCTATCAATATTACTACTATCACTACTACTACAACCGCTACCATTGCTACTACTACTATTATTACCAATACTTACATTAGCAGCAGTACAAATAAAATGCTTCTAATTATATTGTCCATTTGAATAATATTACCTGCTGCAATGTCCAGGCAGAAGTCATTGAGCTTGCTACGGATAGTTCCTGTTCCTGGGTCGTCGTAAAATTGTTGGGCATCTGAGCCGTTATGTTCGTATGGAGAAACCCACGCACCTGCGTTCGTATTGCGACCTTCCACATCCAGGTTAAGTCCGTTCAAACTGCTTCTTATGAAATAATACTGAAAGATGAAGCAGAACAAGATTCACGTCTTCGTTGTAACTACATAGCCTAGTCAGTGATGCCCTTTTCTGAGAGATCCAAATTCATACTAATGTAATTGTACTGATACATGACATACACTTAGTAAAGTGGGACTCTGGAACCGTTTATAAACGTTTTTGCCCAATTCTTCTCTTCATTCTGGAAAATCTGGATAAAGCTGCCGATCAAACATGTTTCTAAATCGCCAGAGAATGAAGTTTTCAACGAATAACAACGCGATTATAGCCGACCCTACGAATTCTGCTGATTGCCGATTATTTACATGTATTAAGAGCAATAAAGATCACGCCCTTTGGCCTCTTTTAACTCCAGTCCATAAAACTGTATATTCATTGCGTCCCCAAAATCACCAGTACTGTCTTCCAGTTAAAAACAATAGAGACTTTATTTCTCGAACACTTAACTCAATAAAATCTACTTCTCAAACTCTGTCTAATTTTGTTCCATGCTGCGGTTTGTCAGCATGTGTGTACTTTATAAAAAATAAACGAATATCATCACCTTCTTCTTCATTGTCATCATCACCATCATTATTCTTCGCATTCGCATTATGTTCCACAATACTTACGTGACGTAACGCTGGTTCCAGAATTGGTGGTGTCGCAGTCGTTTCAAAGGTCCAAGTCTGATTTGGATTGCCGTTTGCTTCATACTTTTGTACTTTTGTCCTGGGTTCTTTTCCGGATGCTGTAAACAAGATTATGACGCTTAGCCATATAATTACAAATTTAAATTTAAGAAATGTCAGATCCAATCAGGAAATGTAGCTTCAAAGCTAATCATACGATTAGTTTTCAGCGGTTGGTTTATTTAGCTGAGTTTCGTTGTCAAAAGTGGAGTTTGCACGTGTATTTTATTATTGTAATGTATTGACTATTATTTTTGTTATTGACATTCGTGAATGTTACCTAAAACCAAAATCGGAGAGCCACTGTCACGGTCACAGCATTCCTGACAATGGCGATCTGGAGCAGGCAGGGCGCTCCAGAAGCCGGACCTCTAGAACTTATCGTTCAACCGTCAGAGGTCACTGAGTTCGTCAACGGTCAGCGAGCGAAAGGCCATTAATTCCTCGTCCTCTAACTAACGGGTCCTTGATGAGCAATCAATGGCGAGCTGCGAAGGTGGATGCCAGATGCCGGTAAAGAATCCAATTAGTCACGGGCGATCTGGGCGCCCGACCACAGAGGACGGTCTTTCAATTACGACAGTTGGCACGCCGTTAAGGCGATAAGCGAACTGTTTATAAGGCTGAGTAAGGCTGGCCGCAGGAGGAGACTGGCGGAGGACATCAGCGGAGCGACACCTGACGGCAACTGTGAGAACAAGCTTCGCGTAGCATTGCTGCACGAACGATCAGACTGAGAGCGTTTGAGAACTGTCGCTAGTCGATATCTAGTTATTTGCCAAGTGTATCTCACGATTTCCTTTAAATATTCCATCTCCGTAGTTGTAACTTTTATAATAAATATAAACCTTCCTTCGCACCGAGTCGTAAATTGTCAAGATCAGGGCCTCCTGATGGCTTGAGAGCGCTAGCGTCGTGACAGCCATCTTTTGCTCCAAATTCAGAAGATGATATCATTATAAAATTATGTCAAATAACTAAAAGACGGACAGTCCTTTTACTGGATCTGTAAGGGTGACCAATACATAAATTGCTAGTGACTTTTTCCTTACCTAGGCATACGACGACAAGAGGCAACCCATTTCCAGTGCCGCCTGGTCTTCCAAGAGAATGTATGGTTAGTGAGCTAAAACTGGCTGAGGCGGCCAGGAGCCCAAGTGCAGCCGAAATATCGATAAGAATGCCTGTTGCGAAGAGATTTGAACTCCAGACCTTTCGATCACAGTCTTGCCCATGAATCATTAGAGAATCGCACACAACTAACTTAATAAACTAACAAAATAATAAACTAAACTTAAAGGCCTGTGTCAATAAAGTACATTTTCTGCATTATATTAAGGCGCTTAACATGTCTTACATTACATTACAGCTGAGTATCCTATCCTATTTAGCTCATATTGGTTTTTATTGCCGATTTCCTACCTGCAATATCCAGAACCTTGTTGTCGAGGCGGTTGACAATCGCACTGCCTTTACGTTCCCATTGTTGGTCCACCTTACCCACCTCGTAGGGATTCAGAACAAGTCGGCCATCTGGAGCACAAATCACAGGTTACACAACAGTTAGAGAAATGACTAATTAACCATATCATTGATTCCAGCATAGATGTCTGGTGTAGATTGAATCGACTTTGTCTTTCTTCTTCTCCTCCTCCTCCGTCTCCTCCTCCTCTTTCTCCTCCAATCATATGACTCACTGTCTATCTAATTCCTGTGCCGCCGATCATTCCAAACACGATCTATATATTCAATCTGGTATTGTCATCCAACATATATGCCCAAAGAAATTAAGCTTGCATGCCATTATTTGTTTTATGATGGTTCTAGTGTACTGCACGCTTCTTCGCACTTCTTTACTTGATATTTTCTCCAACCATCTCCATTCGAGGGATCCATCAGTGGCACCTCATCTCAATGCCAGAAATCTATCCCTGAGGTGTTTGTGTAACATCCACGATTTACACGAATGTTGTGAAACACTGAATGCACAGGTCTTGATGCACACTAATCTCTCAGCTCCTCCGAATGTTCTCGAAACTTACCATTGCTCGAGCTGCCATGTTGCTGTTCTTGCTGTTAGGGACCCCAATTCCTGTTCCTTTGCTTTGGATTTTCTTAACAACTCTTTCCATATAATAAGACATGAATTATGTTGCTATGATTAAGCCCTTTGTACTTCGACTTTTTAGATTTATAAAGCCTCGCCCACCTATTTGCCTACACTGACCACTGACTTCGCATATTCGCAAACATTTTGGATCATTTGCAATATTCATGAAAGCGCGATTAGTTATAGGTCTTTTGCGTCCTTTTCATGATAACAGTTGAATGGAAACGATATTTTAAAAAAGACAATGATTTCTGTACATTTCTGTAAACCACAAATGTTATTCTAAGGTCAACTTTAATTCCTCCAAAACTTCACTAGCGCAAGTTTTCAGAAAGGGTGCCACGTCATTTGATGTATATCTGTTCGAAACTGTGTTTTGTGGAATCAACGAACTTACTTATATGAGTAAGTTTCTCCGGTTTTTGCATCATGACACATATTAATTTTACAATATTCTGACGAGAAGAATAAGGCAACCCCAAAACTGATCTCACGCAGTTATGTATTGGAAATTATTAACATTTTTGAAATGGGATGTCAGCGTTGTCGTTGTGTCAACCCGTAAATATTCTTTAGCTTTCAGAAACATTATTGACAGCAAATGAAAAGGAGTAGTAGTACAAATATAATAATAACTGTTATATTTTTATTAATAATAAATATAATAACAACAACAATAACTATGATAGTTATACTCTAAAAATACGTCGAATAAAAATAATTATCCAGGTGGAGTTCTTCTATGTAGAATTAGAAATTTAATTGCTTCTTGTCTTTTTCACCGTCTTCTTCTTTCTTCTTCTTCTCATACCGTTCATATTATAATGGTAGTGTAGTAGTAGTAGTAGTAGTAGTAGTAGTAGTAGTAGTAGTAGTAGTAGTAGTAGTAGTAGTAGTAGTAGTAGTAGTAGTAGTAGTAGTAGTAGTAGTAGTAGTAGTAGTAGTAGTAGTAGTAGTAGTAGTAGTAGTAGTAGTAGTAGTAGTAGTAGTAGTAGTAGTAGTAGTAGTAGTAGTAGTAGTAGTAGTAGTAGTAGTAGTAGTAGTAGTAGTAGTAGTAGTAGTAGTAGTAGTAGTAGTAGTAGTAGTAGTAGTAGTAGTAGTAGTAGTAGTAGTAGTAGTAGTAGTAGTAGTAGTAGTAGTAGTAGTGGTAGTGGTCGTGGTGGTACAGCTACCTACCTCTACTACTGCTATCAATATTACTACTATCACTACTACTACAACCGCTACCATTGCTACTACTACTATTATTACCAATACTTACATTAGCAGCAGTACAAATAAAATGCTTCTAATTATATTGTCCATTTGAATAATATTACCTGCTGCAATGTCCAGGCAGAAGTCATTGAGCTTGCTACGGATAGTTCCTGTTCCTGGGTCGTCGTAAAATTGTTGGGCATCTGAGCCGTTATGTTCGTATGGAGAAACCCACGCACCTGCGTTCGTATTGCGACCTTCCACATCCAGGTTAAGTCCGTTCAAACTGCTTCTTATGAAATAATACTGAAAGATGAAGCAGAACAAGATTCACGTCTTCGTTGTAACTACATAGCCTAGTCAGTGATGCCCTTTTCTGAGAGATCCAAATTCATACTAATGTAATTGTACTGATACATGACATACACTTAGTAAAGTGGGACTCTGGAACCGTTTATAAACGTTTTTGCCCAATTCTTCTCTTCATTCTGGAAAATCTGGATAAAGCTGCCGATCAAACATGTTTCTAAATCGCCAGAGAATGAAGTTTTCAACGAATAACAACGCGATTATAGCCGACCCTACGAATTCTGCTGATTGCCGATTATTTACATGTATTAAGAGCAATAAAGATCACGCCCTTTGGCCTCTTTTAACTCCAGTCCATAAAACTGTATATTCATTGCGTCCCCAAAATCACCAGTACTGTCTTCCAGTTAAAAACAATAGAGACTTTATTTCTCGAACACTTAACTCAATAAAATCTACTTCTCAAACTCTGTCTAATTTTGTTCCATGCTGCGGTTTGTCAGCATGTGTGTACTTTATAAAAAAATAAACGAATATCATCACCTTCTTCTTCATTGTCATCATCACCATCATTATTCTTCGCATTCGCATTATGTTCCACAATACTTACGTGACGTAACGCTGGTTCCAGAATTGGTGGTGTCGCAGTCGTTTCAAAGGTCCAAGTCTGATTTGGATTGCCGTTTGCTTCATACTTTTGTACTTTTGTCCTGGGTTCTTTTCCGGATGCTGTAAACAAGATTATGACGCTTAGCCATATAATTACAAATTTAAATTTAAGAAATGTCAGATCCAATCAGGAAATGTAGCTTCAAAGCTAATCATACGATTAGTTTTCAGCGGTTGGTTTATTTAGCTGAGTTTCGTTGTCAAAAGTGGAGTTTGCACGTGTATTTTATTATTGTAATGTATTGACTATTATTTTTGTTATTGACATTCGTGAATGTTACCTAAAACCAAAATCGGAGAGCCACTGTCACGGTCACAGCATTCCTGACAATGGCGATCTGGAGCAGGCAGGGCGCTCCAGAAGCCGGACCTCTAGAACTTATCGTTCAACCGTCAGAGGTCACTGAGTTCGTCAACGGTCAGCGAGCGAAAGGCCATTAATTCCTCGTCCTCTAACTAACGGGTCCTTGATGAGCAATCAATGGCGAGCTGCGAAGGTGGATGCCAGATGCCGGTAAAGAATCCAATTAGTCACGGGCGATCTGGGCGCCCGACCACAGAGGACGGTCTTTCAATTACGACAGTTGGCACGCCGTTAAGGCGATAAGCGAACTGTTTATAAGGCTGAGTAAGGCTGGCCGCAGGAGGAGACTGGCGGAGGACATCAGCGGAGCGACACCTGACGGCAACTGTGAGAACAAGCTTCGCGTAGCATTGCTGCACGAACGATCAGACTGAGAGCGTTTGAGAACTGTCGCTAGTCGATATCTAGTTATTTGCCAAGTGTATCTCACGATTTCCTTTAAATATTCCATCTCCGTAGTTGTAACTTTTATAATAAATATAAACCTTCCTTCGCACCGAGTCGTAAATTGTCAAGATCAGGGCCTCCTGATGGCTTGAGAGCGCTAGCGTCGTGACAGCCATCTTTTGCTCCAAATTCAGAAGATGATATCATTATAAAATTATGTCAAATAACTAAAAGACGGACAGTCCTTTTACTGGATCTGTAAGGGTGACCAATACATAAATTGCTAGTGACTTTTTCCTTACCTAGGCATACGACGACAAGAGGCAACCCATTTCCAGTGCCGCCTGGTCTTCCAAGAGAATGTATGGTTAGTGAGCTAAAACTGGCTGAGGCGGCCAGGAGCCCAAGTGCAGCCGAAATATCGATAAGAATGCCTGTTGCGAAGAGATTTGAACTCCAGACCTTTCGATCACAGTCTTGCCCATGAATCATTAGAGAATCGCACACAACTAACTTAATAAACTAACAAAATAATAAACTAAACTTAAAGGCCTGTGTCAATAAAGTACATTTTCTGCATTATATTAAGGCGCTTAACATGTCTTACATTACATTACAGCTGAGTATCCTATCCTATTTAGCTCATATTGGTTTTTATTGCCGATTTCCTACCTGCAATATCCAGAACCTTGTTGTCGAGGCGGTTGACAATCGCACTGCCTTTACGTTCCCATTGTTGGTCCACCTTACCCACCTCGTAGGGATTCAGAACAAGTCGGCCATCTGGAGCACAAATCACAGGTTACACAACAGTTAGAGAAATGACTAATTAACCATATCATTGATTCCAGCATAGATGTCTGGTGTAGATTGAATCGACTTTGTCTTTCTTCTTCTCCTCCTCCTCCGTCTCCTCCTCCTCTTTCTCCTCCAATCATATGACTCACTGTCTATCTAATTCCTGTGCCGCCGATCATTCCAAACACGATCTATATATTCAATCTGGTATTGTCATCCAACATATATGCCCAAAGAAATTAAGCTTGCATGCCATTATTTGTTTTATGATGGTTCTAGTGTACTGCACGCTTCTTCGCACTTCTTTACTTGATATTTTCTCCAACCATCTCCATTCGAGGGATCCATCAGTGGCACCTCATCTCAATGCCAGAAATCTATCCCTGAGGTGTTTGTGTAACATCCACGATTTACACGAATGTTGTGAAACACTGAATGCACAGGTCTTGATGCACACTAATCTCTCAGCTCCTCCGAATGTTCTCGAAACTTACCATTGCTCGAGCTGCCATGTTGCTGTTCTTGCTGTTAGGGACCCCAATTCCTGTTCCTTTGCTTTGGATTTTCTTAACAACTCTTTCCATATAATAAGACATGAATTATGTTGCTATGATTAAGCCCTTTGTACTTCGACTTTTTAGATTTATAAAGCCTCGCCCACCTATTTGCCTACACTGACCACTGACTTCGCATATTCGCAAACATTTTGGATCATTTGCAATATTCATGAAAGCGCGATTAGTTATAGGTCTTTTGCGTCCTTTTGATGATAACAGTTGAATGGAAACGATATTTTAAAAAAGACAATGATTTCTGTACATTTCTGTAAACCACAAATGTTATTCTAAGGTCAACTTTAATTCCTCCAAAACTTCACTAGCGCAAGTTTTCAGAAAGGGTGCCACGTCATTTGATGTATATCTGTTCGAAACTGTGTTTTGTGGAATCAACGAACTTACTTATATGAGTAAGTTTCTCCGGTTTTTGCATCATGACACATATTAATTTTACAATATTCTGACGAGAAGAATAAGGCAACCCCAAAACTGATCTCACGCAGTTATGTATTGGAAATTATTAACATTTTTGAAATGGGATGTCAGCGTTGTCGTTGTGTCAACCCGTAAATATTCTTTAGCTTTCAGAAACATTATTGACAGCAAATGAAAAGGAGTAGTAGTACAAATATAATAATAACTGTTATATTTTTATTAATAATAAATATAATAACAACAACAATAACTATGATAGTTATACTCTAAAAATACGTCGAATAAAAATAATTATCCAGGTGGAGTTCTTCTATGTAGAATTAGAAATTTAATTGCTTCTTGTCTTTTTCACCGTCTTCTTCTTTCTTCTTCTTCTCATACCGTTCATATTATAATGGTAGTGTAGTAGTAGTAGTAGTAGTAGTAGTAGTAGTAGTAGTAGTAGTAGTAGTAGTAGTAGTAGTAGTAGTAGTAGTAGTAGTAGTAGTAGTAGTAGTAGTAGTAGTAGTAGTAGTAGTAGTAGTAGTAGTAGTAGTAGTAGTAGTAGTAGTAGTAGTAGTAGTAGTAGTAGTAGTAGTAGTAGTAGTAGTAGTAGTAGTAGTGGTAGTGGTCGTGGTGGTACAGCTACCTACCTCTACTACTGCTATCAATATTACTACTATCACTACTACTACAACCGCTACCATTGCTACTACTACTATTATTACCAATACTTACATTAGCAGCAGTACAAATAAAATGCTTCTAATTATATTGTCCATTTGAATAATATTACCTGCTGCAATGTCCAGGCAGAAGTCATTGAGCTTGCTACGGATAGTTCCTGTTCCTGGGTCGTCGTAAAATTGTTGGGCATCTGAGCCGTTATGTTCGTATGGAGAAACCCACGCACCTGCGTTCGTATTGCGACCTTCCACATCCAGGTTAAGTCCGTTCAAACTGCTTCTTATGAAATAATACTGAAAGATGAAGCAGAACAAGATTCACGTCTTCGTTGTAACTACATAGCCTAGTCAGTGATGCCCTTTTCTGAGAGATCCAAATTCATACTAATGTAATTGTACTGATACATGACATACACTTAGTAAAGTGGGACTCTGGAACCGTTTATAAACGTTTTTGCCCAATTCTTCTCTTCATTCTGGAAAATCTGGATAAAGCTGCCGATCAAACATGTTTCTAAATCGCCAGAGAATGAAGTTTTCAACGAATAACAACGCGATTATAGCCGACCCTACGAATTCTGCTGATTGCCGATTATTTACATGTATTAAGAGCAATAAAGATCACGCCCTTTGGCCTCTTTTAACTCCAGTCCATAAAACTGTATATTCATTGCGTCCCCAAAATCACCAGTACTGTCTTCCAGTTAAAAACAATAGAGACTTTATTTCTCGAACACTTAACTCAATAAAATCTACTTCTCAAACTCTGTCTAATTTTGTTCCATGCTGCGGTTTGTCAGCATGTGTGTACTTTATAAAAAAATAAACGAATATCATCACCTTCTTCTTCATTGTCATCATCACCATCATTATTCTTCGCATTCGCATTATGTTCCACAATACTTACGTGACGTAACGCTGGTTCCAGAATTGGTGGTGTCGCAGTCGTTTCAAAGGTCCAAGTCTGATTTGGATTGCCGTTTGCTTCATACTTTTGTACTTTTGTCCTGGGTTCTTTTCCGGATGCTGTAAACAAGATTATGACGCTTAGCCATATAATTACAAATTTAAATTTAAGAAATGTCAGATCCAATCAGGAAATTCAGGAAATGTAGCTTCAAAGCTAATCATACGATTAGTTTTCAGCGGTTGGTTTATTTAGCTGAGTTTCGTTGTCAAAAGTGGAGTTTGCACGTGTATTTTATTATTGTAATGTATTGACTATTATTTTTGTTATTGACATTCGTGAATGTTACCTAAAACCAAAATCGGAGAGCCACTGTCACGGTCACAGCATTCCTGACAATGGCGATCTGGAGCAGGCAGGGCGCTCCAGAAGCCGGACCTCTAGAACTTATCGTTCAACCGTCAGAGGTCACTGAGTTCGTCAACGGTCAGCGAGCGAAAGGCCATTAATTCCTCGTCCTCTAACTAACGGGTCCTTGATGAGCAATCAATGGCGAGCTGCGAAGGTGGATGCCAGATGCCGGTAAAGAATCCAATTAGTCACGGGCGATCTGGGCGCCCGACCACAGAGGACGGTCTTTCAATTACGACAGTTGGCACGCCGTTAAGGCGATAAGCGAACTGTTTATAAGGCTGAGTAAGGCTGGCCGCAGGAGGAGACTGGCGGAGGACATCAGCGGAGCGACACCTGACGGCAACTGTGAGAACAAGCTTCGCGTAGCATTGCTGCACGAACGATCAGACTGAGAGCGTTTGAGAACTGTCGCTAGTCGATATCTAGTTATTTGCCAAGTGTATCTCACGATTTCCTTTAAATATTCCATCTCCGTAGTTGTAACTTTTATAATAAATATAAACCTTCCTTCGCACCGAGTCGTAAATTGTCAAGATCAGGGCCTCCTGATGGCTTGAGAGCGCTAGCGTCGTGACAGCCATCTTTTGCTCCAAATTCAGAAGATGATATCATTATAAAATTATGTCAAATAACTAAAAGACGGACAGTCCTTTTACTGGATCTGTAAGGGTGACCAATACATAAATTGCTAGTGACTTTTTCCTTACCTAGGCATACGACGACAAGAGGCAACCCATTTCCAGTGCCGCCTGGTCTTCCAAGAGAATGTATGGTTAGTGAGCTAAAACTGGCTGAGGCGGCCAGGAGCCCAAGTGCAGCCGAAATATCGATAAGAATGCCTGTTGCGAAGAGATTTGAACTCCAGACCTTTCGATCACAGTCTTGCCCATGAATCATTAGAGAATCGCACACAACTAACTTAATAAACTAACAAAATAATAAACTAAACTTAAAGGCCTGTGTCAATAAAGTACATTTTCTGCATTATATTAAGGCGCTTAACATGTCTTACATTACATTACAGCTGAGTATCCTATCCTATTTAGCTCATATTGGTTTTTATTGCCGATTTCCTACCTGCAATATCCAGAACCTTGTTGTCGAGGCGGTTGACAATCGCACTGCCTTTACGTTCCCATTGTTGGTCCACCTTACCCACCTCGTAGGGATTCAGAACAAGTCGGCCATCTGGAGCACAAATCACAGGTTACACAACAGTTAGAGAAATGACTAATTAACCATATCATTGATTCCAGCATAGATGTCTGGTGTAGATTGAATCGACTTTGTCTTTCTTCTTCTCCTCCTCCTCCGTCTCCTCCTCCTCTTTCTCCTCCAATCATATGACTCACTGTCTATCTAATTCCTGTGCCGCCGATCATTCCAAACACGATCTATATATTCAATCTGGTATTGTCATCCAACATATATGCCCAAAGAAATTAAGCTTGCATGCCATTATTTGTTTTATGATGGTTCTAGTGTACTGCACGCTTCTTCGCACTTCTTTACTTGATATTTTCTCCAACCATCTCCATTCGAGGGATCCATCAGTGGCACCTCATCTCAATGCCAGAAATCTATCCCTGAGGTGTTTGTGTAACATCCACGATTTACACGAATGTTGTGAAACACTGAATGCACAGGTCTTGATGCACACTAATCTCTCAGCTCCTCCGAATGTTCTCGAAACTTACCATTGCTCGAGCTGCCATGTTGCTGTTCTTGCTGTTAGGGACCCCAATTCCTGTTCCTTTGCTTTGGATTTTCTTAACAACTCTTTCCATATAATAAGACATGAATTATGTTGCTATGATTAAGCCCTTTGTACTTCGACTTTTTAGATTTATAAAGCCTCGCCCACCTATTTGCCTACACTGACCACTGACTTCGCATATTCGCAAACATTTTGGATCATTTGCAATATTCATGAAAGCGCGATTAGTTATAGGTCTTTTGCGTCCTTTTCATGATAACAGTTGAATGGAAACGATATTTTAAAAAAGACAATGATTTCTGTACATTTCTGTAAACCACAAATGTTATTCTAAGGTCAACTTTAATTCCTCCAAAACTTCACTAGCGCAAGTTTTCAGAAAGGGTGCCACGTCATTTGATGTATATCTGTTCGAAACTGTGTTTTGTGGAATCAACGAACTTACTTATATGAGTAAGTTTCTCCGGTTTTTGCATCATGACACATATTAATTTTACAATATTCTGACGAGAAGAATAAGGCAACCCCAAAACTGATCTCACGCAGTTATGTATTGGAAATTATTAACATTTTTGAAATGGGATGTCAGCGTTGTCGTTGTGTCAACCCGTAAATATTCTTTAGCTTTCAGAAACATTATTGACAGCAAATGAAAAGGAGTAGTAGTACAAATATAATAATAACTGTTATATTTTTATTAATAATAAATATAATAACAACAACAATAACTATGATAGTTATACTCTAAAAATACGTCGAATAAAAATAATTATCCAGGTGGAGTTCTTCTATGTAGAATTAGAAATTTAATTGCTTCTTGTCTTTTTCACCGTCTTCTTCTTTCTTCTTCTTCTCATACCGTTCATATTATAATGGTAGTGTAGTAGTAGTAGTAGTAGTAGTAGTAGTAGTAGTAGTAGTAGTAGTAGTAGTAGTAGTAGTAGTAGTAGTAGTAGTAGTAGTAGTAGTAGTAGTAGTAGTAGTAGTAGTAGTAGTAGTAGTAGTAGTAGTAGTAGTAGTAGTAGTAGTAGTAGTAGTAGTAGTAGTAGTAGTAGTAGTAGTAGTAGTGGTAGTGGTCGTGGTGGTACAGCTACCTACCTCTACTACTGCTATCAATATTACTACTATCACTACTACTACAACCGCTACCATTGCTACTACTACTATTATTACCAATACTTACATTAGCAGCAGTACAAATAAAATGCTTCTAATTATATTGTCCATTTGAATAATATTACCTGCTGCAATGTCCAGGCAGAAGTCATTGAGCTTGCTACGGATAGTTCCTGTTCCTGGGTCGTCGTAAAATTGTTGGGCATCTGAGCCGTTATGTTCGTATGGAGAAACCCACGCACCTGCGTTCGTATTGCGACCTTCCACATCCAGGTTAAGTCCGTTCAAACTGCTTCTTATGAAATAATACTGAAAGATGAAGCAGAACAAGATTCACGTCTTCGTTGTAACTACATAGCCTAGTCAGTGATGCCCTTTTCTGAGAGATCCAAATTCATACTAATGTAATTGTACTGATACATGACATACACTTAGTAAAGTGGGACTCTGGAACCGTTTATAAACGTTTTTGCCCAATTCTTCTCTTCATTCTGGAAAATCTGGATAAAGCTGCCGATCAAACATGTTTCTAAATCGCCAGAGAATGAAGTTTTCAACGAATAACAACGCGATTATAGCCGACCCTACGAATTCTGCTGATTGCCGATTATTTACATGTATTAAGAGCAATAAAGATCACGCCCTTTGGCCTCTTTTAACTCCAGTCCATAAAACTGTATATTCATTGCGTCCCCAAAATCACCAGTACTGTCTTCCAGTTAAAAACAATAGAGACTTTATTTCTCGAACACTTAACTCAATAAAATCTACTTCTCAAACTCTGTCTAATTTTGTTCCATGCTGCGGTTTGTCAGCATGTGTGTACTTTATAAAAAATAAACGAATATCATCACCTTCTTCTTCATTGTCATCATCACCATCATTATTCTTCGCATTCGCATTATGTTCCACAATACTTACGTGACGTAACGCTGGTTCCAGAATTGGTGGTGTCGCAGTCGTTTCAAAGGTCCAAGTCTGATTTGGATTGCCGTTTGCTTCATACTTTTGTACTTTTGTCCTGGGTTCTTTTCCGGATGCTGTAAACAAGATTATGACGCTTAGCCATATAATTACAAATTTAAATTTAAGAAATGTCAGATCCAATCAGGAAATGTAGCTTCAAAGCTAATCATACGATTAGTTTTCAGCGGTTGGTTTATTTAGCTGAGTTTCGTTGTCAAAAGTGGAGTTTGCACGTGTATTTTATTATTGTAATGTATTGACTATTATTTTTGTTATTGACATTCGTGAATGTTACCTAAAACCAAAATCGGAGAGCCACTGTCACGGTCACAGCATTCCTGACAATGGCGATCTGGAGCAGGCAGGGCGCTCCAGAAGCCGGACCTCTAGAACTTATCGTTCAACCGTCAGAGGTCACTGAGTTCGTCAACGGTCAGCGAGCGAAAGGCCATTAATTCCTCGTCCTCTAACTAACGGGTCCTTGATGAGCAATCAATGGCGAGCTGCGAAGGTGGATGCCAGATGCCGGTAAAGAATCCAATTAGTCACGGGCGATCTGGGCGCCCGACCACAGAGGACGGTCTTTCAATTACGACAGTTGGCACGCCGTTAAGGCGATAAGCGAACTGTTTATAAGGCTGAGTAAGGCTGGCCGCAGGAGGAGACTGGCGGAGGACATCAGCGGAGCGACACCTGACGGCAACTGTGAGAACAAGCTTCGCGTAGCATTGCTGCACGAACGATCAGACTGAGAGCGTTTGAGAACTGTCGCTAGTCGATATCTAGTTATTTGCCAAGTGTATCTCACGATTTCCTTTAAATATTCCATCTCCGTAGTTGTAACTTTTATAATAAATATAAACCTTCCTTCGCACCGAGTCGTAAATTGTCAAGATCAGGGCCTCCTGATGGCTTGAGAGCGCTAGCGTCGTGACAGCCATCTTTTGCTCCAAATTCAGAAGATGATATCATTATAAAATTATGTCAAATAACTAAAAGACGGACAGTCCTTTTACTGGATCTGTAAGGGTGACCAATACATAAATTGCTAGTGACTTTTTCCTTACCTAGGCATACGACGACAAGAGGCAACCCATTTCCAGTGCCGCCTGGTCTTCCAAGAGAATGTATGGTTAGTGAGCTAAAACTGGCTGAGGCGGCCAGGAGCCCAAGTGCAGCCGAAATATCGATAAGAATGCCTGTTGCGAAGAGATTTGAACTCCAGACCTTTCGATCACAGTCTTGCCCATGAATCATTAGAGAATCGCACACAACTAACTTAATAAACTAACAAAATAATAAACTAAACTTAAAGGCCTGTGTCAATAAAGTACATTTTCTGCATTATATTAAGGCGCTTAACATGTCTTACATTACATTACAGCTGAGTATCCTATCCTATTTAGCTCATATTGGTTTTTATTGCCGATTTCCTACCTGCAATATCCAGAACCTTGTTGTCGAGGCGGTTGACAATCGCACTGCCTTTACGTTCCCATTGTTGGTCCACCTTACCCACCTCGTAGGGATTCAGAACAAGTCGGCCATCTGGAGCACAAATCACAGGTTACACAACAGTTAGAGAAATGACTAATTAACCATATCATTGATTCCAGCATAGATGTCTGGTGTAGATTGAATCGACTTTGTCTTTCTTCTTCTCCTCCTCCTCCGTCTCCTCCTCCTCTTTCTCCTCCAATCATATGACTCACTGTCTATCTAATTCCTGTGCCGCCGATCATTCCAAACACGATCTATATATTCAATCTGGTATTGTCATCCAACATATATGCCCAAAGAAATTAAGCTTGCATGCCATTATTTGTTTTATGATGGTTCTAGTGTACTGCACGCTTCTTCGCACTTCTTTACTTGATATTTTCTCCAACCATCTCCATTCGAGGGATCCATCAGTGGCACCTCATCTCAATGCCAGAAATCTATCCCTGAGGTGTTTGTGTAACATCCACGATTTACACGAATGTTGTGAAACACTGAATGCACAGGTCTTGATGCACACTAATCTCTCAGCTCCTCCGAATGTTCTCGAAACTTACCATTGCTCGAGCTGCCATGTTGCTGTTCTTGCTGTTAGGGACCCCAATTCCTGTTCCTTTGCTTTGGATTTTCTTAACAACTCTTTCCATATAATAAGACATGAATTATGTTGCTATGATTAAGCCCTTTGTACTTCGACTTTTTAGATTTATAAAGCCTCGCCCACCTATTTGCCTACACTGACCACTGACTTCGCATATTCGCAAACATTTTGGATCATTTGCAATATTCATGAAAGCGCGATTAGTTATAGGTCTTTTGCGTCCTTTTCATGATAACAGTTGAATGGAAACGATATTTTAAAAAAGACAATGATTTCTGTACATTTCTGTAAACCACAAATGTTATTCTAAGGTCAACTTTAATTCCTCCAAAACTTCACTAGCGCAAGTTTTCAGAAAGGGTGCCACGTCATTTGATGTATATCTGTTCGAAACTGTGTTTTGTGGAATCAACGAACTTACTTATATGAGTAAGTTTCTCCGGTTTTTGCATCATGACACATATTAATTTTACAATATTCTGACGAGAAGAATAAGGCAACCCCAAAACTGATCTCACGCAGTTATGTATTGGAAATTATTAACATTTTTGAAATGGGATGTCAGCGTTGTCGTTGTGTCAACCCGTAAATATTCTTTAGCTTTCAGAAACATTATTGACAGCAAATGAAAAGGAGTAGTAGTACAAATATAATAATAACTGTTATATTTTTATTAATAATAAATATAATAACAACAACAATAACTATGATAGTTATACTCTAAAAATACGTCGAATAAAAATAATTATCCAGGTGGAGTTCTTCTATGTAGAATTAGAAATTTAATTGCTTCTTGTCTTTTTCACCGTCTTCTTCTTTCTTCTTCTTCTCATACCGTTCATATTATAATGGTAGTGTAGTAGTAGTAGTAGTAGTAGTAGTAGTAGTAGTAGTAGTAGTAGTAGTAGTAGTAGTAGTAGTAGTAGTAGTAGTAGTAGTAGTAGTAGTAGTAGTAGTAGTAGTAGTAGTAGTAGTAGTAGTAGTAGTAGTAGTAGTAGTAGTAGTAGTAGTAGTAGTAGTAGTAGTAGTAGTAGTAGTAGTAGTAGTAGTAGTAGTAGTAGTAGTAGTAGTAGTAGTAGTAGTAGTAGTAGTAGTAGTAGTAGTAGTAGTAGTAGTAGTAGTAGTAGTAGTAGTAGTAGTAGTAGTAGTAGTAGTAGTAGTAGTAGTAGTGGTAGTGGTCGTGGTGGTACAGCTACCTACCTCTACTACTGCTATCAATATTACTACTATCACTACTACTACAACCGCTACCATTGCTACTACTACTATTATTACCAATACTTACATTAGCAGCAGTACAAATAAAATGCTTCTAATTATATTGTCCATTTGAATAATATTACCTGCTGCAATGTCCAGGCAGAAGTCATTGAGCTTGCTACGGATAGTTCCTGTTCCTGGGTCGTCGTAAAATTGTTGGGCATCTGAGCCGTTATGTTCGTATGGAGAAACCCACGCACCTGCGTTCGTATTGCGACCTTCCACATCCAGGTTAAGTCCGTTCAAACTGCTTCTTATGAAATAATACTGAAAGATGAAGCAGAACAAGATTCACGTCTTCGTTGTAACTACATAGCCTAGTCAGTGATGCCCTTTTCTGAGAGATCCAAATTCATACTAATGTAATTGTACTGATACATGACATACACTTAGTAAAGTGGGACTCTGGAACCGTTTATAAACGTTTTTGCCCAATTCTTCTCTTCATTCTGGAAAATCTGGATAAAGCTGCCGATCAAACATGTTTCTAAATCGCCAGAGAATGAAGTTTTCAACGAATAACAACGCGATTATAGCCGACCCTACGAATTCTGCTGATTGCCGATTATTTACATGTATTAAGAGCAATAAAGATCACGCCCTTTGGCCTCTTTTAACTCCAGTCCATAAAACTGTATATTCATTGCGTCCCCAAAATCACCAGTACTGTCTTCCAGTTAAAAACAATAGAGACTTTATTTCTCGAACACTTAACTCAATAAAATCTACTTCTCAAACTCTGTCTAATTTTGTTCCATGCTGCGGTTTGTCAGCATGTGTGTACTTTATAAAAAATAAACGAATATCATCACCTTCTTCTTCATTGTCATCATCACCATCATTATTCTTCGCATTCGCATTATGTTCCACAATACTTACGTGACGTAACGCTGGTTCCAGAATTGGTGGTGTCGCAGTCGTTTCAAAGGTCCAAGTCTGATTTGGATTGCCGTTTGCTTCATACTTTTGTACTTTTGTCCTGGGTTCTTTTCCGGATGCTGTAAACAAGATTATGACGCTTAGCCATATAATTACAAATTTAAATTTAAGAAATGTCAGATCCAATCAGGAAATGTAGCTTCAAAGCTAATCATACGATTAGTTTTCAGCGGTTGGTTTATTTAGCTGAGTTTCGTTGTCAAAAGTGGAGTTTGCACGTGTATTTTATTATTGTAATGTATTGACTACTATTTTTGTTATTGACATTCGTGAATGTTACCTAAAACCAAAATCGGAGAGCCACTGTCACGGTCACAGCATTCCTGACAATGGCGATCTGGAGCAGGCAGGGCGCTCCAGAAGCCGGACCTCTAGAACTTATCGTTCAACCGTCAGAGGTCACTGAGTTCGTCAACGGTCAGCGAACGAAAGGCCATTAATTCCTCGTCCTCTAACTAACGGGTCCTTGATGAGCAATCAATGGCGAGCTGCGAAGGTGGATGCCAGATGCCGGTAAAGAATCCAATTAGTCACGGGCGATCTGGGCGCCCGACCACAGAGGACGGTCTTTCAATTACGACAGTTGGCACGCCGTTAAGGCGATAAGCGAACTGTTTATAAGGCTGAGTAAGGCTGGCCGCAGGAGGAGACTGGCGGAGGACATCAGCGGAGCGACACCTGACGGCAACTGTGAGAACAAGCTTCGCGTAGCATTGCTGCACGAACGATCAGACTGAGAGCGTTTGAGAACTGTCGCTAGTCGATATCTAGTTATTTGCCAAGTGTATCTCACGATTTCCTTTAAATATTCCATCTCCGTAGTTGTAACTTTTATAATAAATATAAACCTTCCTTCGCACCGAGTCGTAAATTGTCAAGATCAGGGCCTCCTGATGGCTTGAGAGCGCTAGCGTCGTGACAGCCATCTTTTGCTCCAAATTCAGAAGATGATATCATTATAAAATTATGTCAAATAACTAAAAGACGGACAGTCCTTTTACTGGATCTGTAAGGGTGACCAATACATAAATTGCTAGTGACTTTTTCCTTACCTAGGCATACGACGACAAGAGGCAACCCATTTCCAGTGCCGCCTGGTCTTCCAAGAGAATGTATGGTTAGTGAGCTAAAACTGGCTGAGGCGGCCAGGAGCCCAAGTGCAGCCGAAATATCGATAAGAATGCCTGTTGCGAAGAGATTTGAACTCCAGACCTTTCGATCACAGTCTTGCCCATGAATCATTAGAGAATCGCACACAACTAACTTAATAAACTAACAAAATAATAAACTAAACTTAAAGGCCTGTGTCAATAAAGTACATTTTCTGCATTATATTAAGGCGCTTAACATGTCTTACATTACATTACAGCTGAGTATCCTATCCTATTTAGCTCATATTGGTTTTTATTGCCGATTTCCTACCTGCAATATCCAGAACCTTGTTGTCGAGGCGGTTGACAATCGCACTGCCTTTACGTTCCCATTGTTGGTCCACCTTACCCACCTCGTAGGGATTCAGAACAAGTCGGCCATCTGGAGCACAAATCACAGGTTACACAACAGTTAGAGAAATGACTAATTAACCATATCATTGATTCCAGCATAGATGTCTGGTGTAGATTGAATCGACTTTGTCTTTCTTCTTCTCCTCCTCCTCCGTCTCCTCCTCCTCTTTCTCCTCCAATCATATGACTCACTGTCTATCTAATTCCTGTGCCCCCGATCATTCCTAATACGATCTAAATATTCAATCTGGTATTGTCATCCAACATATATGCCCAAAGAAATTAAGCTTGCATGCCATTATTTGTTTTATGATGGTTCTAGTGTATTGCACGCTTCTTCGCACTTCTTTACTTGATATTTTCTCCAACCATCTCCATTCGAGGGATCCATCAGTAGCACATCATCTCAATGCCAGAAATCTATCCCTGAGGTGTTTGTGTAACATCCACGATTTACACGAATGTTGGGAAGCACTGAATGCCCAGGTCTTGATGCACACTAATCTCTCAGCCCCTCCGAATGTTCTCGAAACTTACCATTGCTCGAGCTGCCATGTTGCTGTTCTTGCTGTTAGGGACCCCAAATCCTGTTCCTTTGCTTTGGATTTTCTTAACAACTCTTTCCATATAAGACATGAATTATGTTGCTATGATTGGGCCCTAAAGTTTGTACTTCGACTTTTTAGATTTATAAAGCCTTGCCACCTATTTGCCTGCGCCGACTTCGCATATTCGCAAACATTTTGGATCATTTGCAATATTCATGAAAGCGCGATTAGTTATAGGTCTTTTGCGTCCTTTTCGTGATAACAGTTGAATGGTAACGATTTTATCAAAAAAGACAATGATTTCTGTACATTTCTGTAAACCACAAATGTTATTCTAAGGTCAACTTTAATTCCTCCAAAACTTCACTAGCGCAAGTTTTCAGAAAGGGTGCCACGTCATTTGATGTATATCTGTTCGAAACTGTGCTTTGTGGAATCAGCGAACTTACTTATGTGAGTAAATTTCTCCGGTTTTTGCATCATGACACATATTAATTTTACAATATTCTGACGAGAAGAATAAGGCAACCCCAAAACTGATCTCACGCAGTTAGGCTAAGTTATGTATTGGAAATAATTAACATTTTTGAAATGGGATGTCAGCGTTGTCGTTGTGTCAACCCGTAAATATTCTTAAGCTTTCAGAAACACTATTGACAGCAAATGAAAAGCAGTAGTAGTACAAATATAGTAATAATTGTTATATTATTAATAATAATAAATATAATAACAACAACATCTATGATAGTGATACTCTAAAAATACGTCGAATAAAAATAATTATCCAGGTGGAGTTCTTCTATGTAGAATTAGAAATTTAATTGCTTCTTGTCTTTTTCACTGTCTTCTTCTTTCTTCTTCTTCTCATACCGTTCGTATTATAATGGTAGTGTAGTAGTAGTAGTAGTGGTTGTGGAGTGGTGGTACAGCTACCTACCTCTACTACTGCTATCAATATTACTACTATCACTAATACTACTACAACCGCTACCATTGCTACTACTACTATTATTACCAATACTTACGTTAGCAACAGTACAAATAAAATGCTTCTAATTATATTGTCCATTTGAATAATATTACCTGCTGGAATGTCCAGGCAGAAATCATTTAGCTTGCTACGGATAGTTCCTGTTCCTGGGTCGTCGTAAAATTGTTGGGCATCTGAGCCGTTATGTTCGAATGGAGAAACCCACGCACCTGGATTCTTATTGCTACCTTCCACATCCAGGTTAAGTCCGTTCAAACTGCTTCTTATGAAATAATACTGAAAGATGAAGCAGAACAAGATTCACGCCTTCGTTGTAACTACATAGCCTAATCAGTGATGTCCTTTTCTGAGAGATCCCAATTCATACTAATGTCATTGTACTGAAACATGGCGTACACTTAGTAAAGCGGGACTCTGGAATCGTTTATAAAAGTTTTTGCCCAATTCTTCTCTTCATTCTGGAAAATCTGGATAAAGCTGCCGATCAAGTATGTTTATAAATCGCCAATGAATGAAGTTTGTCGACGAATAACAACGCGACTATAGCTGACCTTGGGAATTCTGCTGATTGCCGATTACTTACATGAATTAAGAACAATAAAGATCACGTCCTTTGGCCTCTTCTAGCGCCAGTCCATAAAACTGTATATTCATTGCGTCCCCCGAATCACCAGTAGTGTCTTCCAGTTAAAAGCAATAGAGACCTTATTTCCCGAACACTAAACTCAATAAAATCTACTTCTCAAAACTCTGCCTAATTTTGTTCCATGCTGCGGTTTGTCAGCATGTGTGTACTTCATAAAAAATAAACGAATATCATCACCTTCTTCTTCATTGTCGTCATCACCATGATTACTCTTCGCATTCGCATTCTTCGAAACAATACTTACGTGACGTAACGCTGGTTCCAGAATTGGTGGTGTCGCAGTCGATTCAAAGGTCCAAGTCTGATTTGGATTGCCGTTTGCTTCATACTTTTGTACTTTTGTCCTGGGTTCTTTTCCGGATGCTGTAAACAAGATTATTACACTTAGCCATATAATTACAAATTTAAATTTAAGAAATATCAGATCCAGTCATGAAATGTAGCTTCAAAGCTGGGCAGTCAGGGCGTTGGCTAATCATACGATTAGTTTTCAGCGGTTGGTTTATTTAGCTGAGTTTCGTTGTCATAAGTGGAGTTTGCACGTGTATTTTATTACTGTAATGTATTGACTACTATTTGTGTTATTGACATTCGTGAATGTTACCTAAAACCAAAATCGGAGAGCCATTGTCACGGTCACAGCATTCCTGACAATGGCGATCTGGAGCAGGCAGGGAGCTGCAGAAGCCGGACCTGTTGAACTTGTCGTTCAACCGTCAGAGGTCACTGAGTTCGTCAACGGTCAGCGAGCGAAAGGCCATTAATTCCTCGTCCTCTAACTAATGGGTCCTTGATGAGCAATCAATGGCGAGCTGCGAAGGTGGATGCCAGATGCCGGTAAAGAATCCAATTAGTCACGGGCGATCTGGGCGCCCGACCACAGAGATCGGTCTTTCAATTCCGACAGTTGGCACGCCGTTAAGGCGATAAGCGAACTGTATAAGGCTGAGTAGGGCTGGCCGCAGGAGGAGACTGGCGGAGGACATTGGCGGAGCGACACCTGACGGCAACTGTGAGAACAAGCTTCGCGTAGCATTGCTGCACGAACGATCAGACTGAGAGCGTTTGAGAACTGTCGCTAGTCGATATCTAGTAATTTGCCAATTGTACCTCACGATTTCCTTTGCATATTCCATCTCCGTAGTTGTAACTTCTATAATAAATATAAATCTTCCTTCGCACCGAGTCGTAAATTGTCACGATCAGGGCCTTCTGACGCTAGAGAGCGCTAGGGTCGTGACAGCCATCGATTGCTCGAAATTCAGAAGATGATGGCATTATAAAATTATGTCAAATAACTAAAAGACGGACAGTCCTTTTACTGGATCTGTAAGGGTAACCAATACATAAATTGATAGTGACTTTTTTCCTTACCTCGGCATACGACGACAAGAGGCAACCCATTTCCACTGCCGCCTGGTCTTCCAAGAGAATGTATGGTTAGTGAGCTCAAACTGGCTGAGGCGGCCAGGAGCCCAAGTGCAGCCGAAATATCGATAAGAATGCCTGTTGCGGAGAGATTTGAACTCCCGACCTTTCGATTACAGTCTTGCGCATGAATCATTAGAGAATCGCACACAACTAACTAAATAAACTAACAAAATAATAAACTAAATATAAAGGCCTGTGTCAATAAATTGCATTTTCTGCATTATATTAAGGCGCTTAACATGTCTTACATTGCATTGCAGCTGAGTATCCAATCCTATTTAGCTTACATTGGTTTTTGTTGCCGATGTCCTACCTGCAATATCCAGAACCTTGTTGTCGCGGCGGTTGACAATCGCACTGCCTTTACGTTCCCATTGTTGGTCCACCTTACCCACCTCGTAGGGATTCAGAACAAGTCGGCCATCTGGAGCACAAATCACAGGTTAGACAACAGTTAGAGAAATGACTAATTAACCATATCATTGATTCCTGCCTAGATGTCTGGTGTAGATTGAATCGACTTTGTCTTTCTTCTTCTCCTCCTCCTCCGTCTCCTGCTCCTCCTCTTTCTCCTCCTCATCTTTCTTCGTCTGCTTCTTTCTATGGGCTTCTAGCCCGGATACCGATCATATGACTCATTGTCTTTCTCTAATCCCTGTGCTGTCGATCTGTTTTATCAATCTGGTATTGTCCATCCAACAGATATGGACAAAGAAATTAAGCTTGCATTCCATTATTTGTTTTATGATGCTTCTAGTGTATTGCACGCTTCTTCGCACTTCTTTACTTGATATTTTCTCCAACCATCTCCATTCGAGGGATCCATCTGTAGCACCTCATCTCAATGCAAGAAATCTATCCCTGAGGTGTTTGTGTAACATCCACGATCTACACGAATGTTGTGAAACACTGAATGCCCAGGTCTTGATGCACACTGATCTCTCAGCTCCTCTGAATGTTCTCGAAACTTACCATTGCTCGAGCTGCCAGGTTGTTGTTCTTGCTGTTAGGGACCCCAATTCCTGTTCCTTTACTTTGGATTTTCTTAATTACTCCTTTCAGATAAGACATGAATTATGTTGCTCTGATTGTGTCTCTTTGTATTGCGCTTTATTAAACTGTGAACGCCTGACCCACCTATGTGGCTACACAGACCACTGACTTCGCATCTTCGCAGATAGTTTGGATCATTTTCAATATTCATGCAAGCGCAATTAGTTATAGGTCTTTCCGTGATATTCAATGTGATACCTTTTGATGATTAAATTTTACTGGTAATTTCTTTATGTCAATTAAATCTTTGGATTAACTATAATTGTTGACGCTAATAGTTTTCAATTTATTACATTAAAGCATCAATCAAATAAAGCCCGCTTATTGTGAATTCGCTTTGGAAATAATAAAAAAAAGCCAGGTCGAAGTCCAGTAAGTAAGAGCAACCAAAAGTTAAGCGATAAGCTGTAATTGAGCTGCATAGCAAGTTTCAAGTCTAGCTTCAGACGACTGTGAAGATTCAATAGAACGCACAGAACTACAGTGAGTGAATCCAAAGCCTTGGACCACACACCGAGAACGCCTGGCAACTGCAATAACGCTCAAGAGTTTCACGAAGTATAGTAAAAGCAGTCCCTGCAGCTGACCCTTGGAGACAGCTATAGATATGAAGTGTTAGGGACTTCATTTTATAACTACGGTGTATGAGAGCTGGTGGGCAGCCATCTTCGTATGATAATGGTAGTGTGGCATAGTGTGGCATAGTGTGGCATAGTGTGGCATAGTGTGGCATAGTGTGGCATAGTGTGGCATAGTGTGGCATAGTGTGGCATAGTGTGGCATAGTGTGGCATAGTGTGGCATAGTGTGGCATAGTGTGGCATAGTGTGGCATAGTGTGGCATAGTGTGGCATAGTGTGGCATAGTGTGGCATAGTGTGGCATAGTGTGGCATAGTGTGGCATAGTGTGGCATAGTGTGGCATAGTGTGGCATAGTGTGGCATAGTGTGGCATAGTGTGGCATAGTGTGGCATAGTGTGGCATAGTGTGGCATAGTGTGGCATAGTGTGGCATAGTGTGGCATAGTGTGGCATAGTGTGGCATAGTGTGGCATAGTGTGGCATAGTGTGGCATAGTGTGGCATAGTGTGGCATAGTGTGGCATAGTGTGGCATAGTGTGGCATAGTGTGGCATAGTGTGGCATAGTGTGGCAAAGTGTGGCAAAGTGTGGCATAGTGTGGCATAGTGTGGCATAGTGTGGCATAGTGTGGCATAGTGTGGCATAGTGTTGTATAGTGTTGTATAGTGTTGTATAGTGTTGTATAGTGTTGTATAGTGTTGTATAGTGTTGTATAGTGGTGTAGTGGTGTAGTGGTGGTAGTGGTGGTAGTGGTGGTAGTGGTGGTAGTGGTGGTAGTGGTGGTAGTGGTGGTAGTGGTGGTAGTGGTGGTAGTGGTGGTTGTGGTGGTTGTGGTGGTTGTGGTGGTTGTGGTGGTTGTGGTGGTTGTGGTGGTTGTGGTGGTTGTGGTGGTTGTGGTGGTTGTGGTGGTTGTGGTGGTTGTGGTGGTTGTGGTGGTTGTGGTGGTTGTGGTGGTTGTGGTGGTTGTGGTGGTGGTGGTGGTGGTGGTGGTGGTGGTGGTGGTGGTGGTGGTGGTGGTGGTGGTGGTGGTGGTGGTGGTGGTGGTGGTGGTGGTGGTGGTGGTGGTGGTGGTGGTGGTGGTGGTGGTGGTGGTGGTGGTGGTGGTGGTGGTGGTGGTGGTGGTGGTGGTGGTGGTGGTGGTGGTGGTGGTGGTGGTGGTGGTGGTGGTGGTGGTGGTGGTGGTGGTGGTGGTGGTGGTGGTGGTGGTGGTGGTGGTGGTGGTGGTGGTGGTGGTGGTGGTGGTGGTGGTGGTGGTGGTGGTGGTGGTGGTGGTGGTGGTGGTGGTGGTGGTGGTGGTGGTGGTGGTGGTGGTGGTGGTGGTGGTGGTGGTGGTGGTGGTGGTAGTGGTAGTGGTAGTGGTAGTGGTAGTGGTCGTGGTGTTACAGCTACCTACCTCTACTACTGCTATCAATATTACTACTATCACTACTACTACAATCGCTACTACTACTATTATTGCCACTACTTACATTAGGGTCCTCAACACCACGATCTTCAGCTCAGCGCTCTACGGCTGCGAGACATGGGTAGGCCCTATACACTGCCTCGATAAAAAAGAAGGATCCTGGCATTCGAGAACAAATGCTACAGAAAGATCCTACGAATAAAATGGACGCAGAGAATAACCAACGAGGAGATATTTCGGCGAGTGGACAGAGCAGAGACGATCTTACAAAAAGCTATGAGGCGTAAACTGGGGTTTTTCGGGCATATCGCTAGAATGACGGACGACAGAAAACTTAAGACTCTGGTTTTCGGAATAATGGATGGAACTAACAAGAAAGGTAGACCACATCGGGAATGGAGGGAGGACATAGAGGACTGGTGCGATGACTCACTACAGAAACTGTTTCATCTGACTCAGGACAGACGAGGCTGGAGGAGGAAGACGAAGCTGACATTGGACGCCTACGAGCATGCTCATGGTGATTGATGATGATGATGACATTAGCAACAATACAAATAAAATGCTTCTAATTATATTGTCCAGTTGAATAATATTACCTGCTGAAATGTCCAGGCAGAAGTCATTGAGCTTGCTACGGATAGTTCCTGTTCCTGGGTCGTCGTAAAATTGTTGGGCATCTGAGCCGTTATGTTGGTATGTAGAAACCCACGCACCTGGAAACTTATTGCTAGCTTCCACATCCAGGTTAAGTCCGTTCAAACTGCTTCTTATGAAATAATACTGAAAGGTGAAGCAGAACAAGATTCACGTCTTCGTTGTAACAACATAGTCATTGATGTCCCTTTTCTGAGAGACCCGTGTACTTGTTAAAGTAATTGTACTGATAGACCTACATGATATACACTTTACAAAGTGGGACTCCGGAATCGTTATGAAAGTTTTTTCTTCAATTCTTCTCTTCATTCAGTTGTCTTGAATTTGCAGGTGTGGGTCACATCTGATCAGTTTTTAGAATGGTTACTGTATAACGAAGAATTTAAGAAAACGAGCTGTGCTTCCCAGATCGTGGCTAACTTGTCAAGATTCTAGCAATTTGGAATGCCACCAATTTCAAAAAGATTTTTCCTCATTCAAGAATCTTATTTCGCCGTGCAATACCCAGTAGTAGAAATATATATATAAGTGTGTGTGTGCATGGGTCTTTTATGTATATATTAATATGTCATACGAGGACCAACTATAATTTATATTGATAAGTAATCGAGATATCGCGCAGGGTAGATAGAATTAACCGAACGAATCTCTTCACCGAGAAATAATTCTATGTGAGGTGATAGGTTGGGTGAAGTCGGAATAGTCTACAAATGGCCGAAACGAACAATAGGATGTGGCACGACCTCAACTGGCGTATGCTGCCAGAAGTGGTTGGCTTATTGAGGATATATTATTTGGAGCTTCCACGGTAAAGGTAAAATGATGGAACGTTTGCTCGACCCATCATCAGTGCTGTAGTCGAGGGCATACGCGGGTATACAGCGTATACTCACCTCTAGAGAGCGTATACTCAGGGCTTAGTCGAGGGTATACGCGGGTATACAGCGTGTACTTACCTCTCTAGAGAGCGCATAGCCACTGACCAATGAAATTTCAATGAAATTTCTACAAAAAGGATAGGTTATAAAAGGTTTTGAGGGCGAATGACTAAAAAAAGGTCATCAACTTTTTCAGAGACGAATTCCTAAAAGTCATAACATTTTCTGAGAATTCGTAAAAGGTCTTTTAAGGGTGACACCAGCCCTAGTGACGAAACTGCTCACCGGTAGCGTGTACTCACCTCTAATTTTACCACTACTGCCCTGCTCATCATTCATTCATTCCTTCGGAAATTTAGTATAGCGCACATTCAAAAAATCTACTCAGAAGCGCCGAACCCAGCCACGGCAAAATAGATTTTATTCGAGCAGCTTGAGAAAGGCAGACCCGAAACCCCTGAGGAGTAGGCGATTCTCAGTATTAGAGGCTAGTAATAGAGAAGGCCCTGCGTTGTGATTCTTTAACGGAAGGCCATTCCAAATGAAGAGCTCAGCAATGGAGAAGGCCCGGCGTTGCCTAATTTTGGAGCGAGTTCTGGGGACTAAATGTTCCCAGAATAAAATCAAAGGTCAACTGAATCAAAGACCAGGCGGCAGAGCTCAGACAGATATGCCGGAACACAGCATAAAACAGCGCCAAACCAGTACAGCAACCCTGTAGCAGATAAACTGCGGGCAAGGGAGTCAAGTCAGCAGATCATGCATGTAGGCCAGCGGTGCGCAACCTGCGGCCGTACGGCCGCATGCGGCCGTGAGAGGGAGAATTGGCGGCCGTGGACAGTTGAGCTAATGATAATGTTTTGGCGGCCGTGTGCAGATTAATTCATAAATAGGAAACTGTGGAATTCTATTCCATGAAGAATATAAATTGTTCCTTAAGTGACAATAAATTCCTCACCTCTATGCTATTATAGCCCTACTCTTAAATAATAGTAGCAGATATCTTGGCGGTCGTGCGCTGGCGGCGATCTTGTATGACAGGTGGAAGGGACACGGGACACTTTTGAACTGATCTGGTCAAAAAAGAGGTGAAAATTTTTTTCGCGCTCACGCGCAAAAACCTGTGTGAACCTTTTTGGTGTTTCTTCAAAATTTGGGCGAGGGAAAACTGTACAGTGTGTCCCTCCACTGATAAAGGTGGGAGTCTTATTCCCCCCCGACCCCGGGATCGCCGCCCATGCGGCCGTGATGAGAATATGAACCTGTAATGCGGCCGAAATTAACGAAAAGGTTGCGCACCCCTGATGTAGGCCAAACTAGGGTTATATTCCGGGATGTGTCTAAAGAGCCGAGCAGCTGACCGATGAACCCGGTCGAGGCGGCTAATTATTCCAAGTTGCAGACCAACATAGATCGAGCCTGCCACTCCATCCTGCTTGTTACAAAAGCCTTGCTGCGTTCGCAAAAGAGTATTTGGCGTATGCAGCTAGGAGTGGTTTAATCATGGAGGATATATTGTTTGGAGCTACCATTTGTGAAGGTAAAATTAAGTCACTTCAGAACCACTCATCACCCACGGCTCTGTTCGCAAAAACCGTCATTTTCCTATGCTGTCAGCAGTGGTTTGACTATCATGGAGGATACAATGTTTGCAGCTACCACTTGTCAAAGTACAGTGATGTCACTTCAGCGCCACTCATCATCATCCATGTCATCGTTCGCAAAAGAGTCATTGGCGTATCCTGTTTGGCTTATGGAAGATGTCTTGCACTCAGGGTCTACCGAACGGAAGTCTTACTCCTGCCCTCGCCGACAACCCTGCAGTTTCCCGGTGTCGTTAAACCTCAGGTGGAGAAGGGAGAGGAACGCCATATGTGAGGTCAGGCCAAGACAGAGTGCTAGAAGAGACAAGGAACTGGGTTCGGATCTCACTTCCACAGGCTATTTCGCCCTTCTGTCTTAACCTGTCGCTTCGACGCAACTGACAAGGTGGCGCAAAACTTTCGTTTTCATGTCACACTTTCTTGAATTTCCTATTTCTCTTGAAACATTTTCTAGACTGCTTGTTTCCAATCGATTTAATCCCCGGGTCTGTCTGTTTTTCGTTCATTTCTCTCTGATTTGCGTTAATAGAGTCAAGTCTTTCTCTATTCAGGTCCATCGTCGTCTACGTAGTTTCTGTGTTCATTATGTTCAGCGCAGTTTAAGCGAATGCGGTATGTATACAAGATCAGTTTAGTTCGGTTGACATTATAAAGCAGAGGTTTTCAAACTTTTTGGACCAGGGACCCCTATTTTTTCTAGGCATAGCTCGCGGACCCCAGTATTTACAAAGCAAAATTTAGGCCCCTATCCTTAAAATTTAATTTAAAAAATAACAGGCAGATAGACTATTTCCACAATACACGCTTGCTTATTTATGACGCTGAGGACTATTATAATATAAAAAGTAACACTAAATAACTTGTTATTAACTCCCTGCAATAACTATGAAACACAGTCATCTTTAAAAGAAATGAATAACATCGGTTTCGCCAAAAGCCAGTAATGTCAGCGAGAGGGATGTACTTGCTTTGCTTTGCAAAAACTGTCCGTAATTGGTGCTAGTTTGGATAGGCCTAAGCACTGTTTTCTTACGTTTCAGAAAATTATCCATAATACAAACAGCAAAATTATATAGTTAGCATTTAACGAAATAGGGATATGCTTTGCAAATCTGCATTATCGTTCATCTAAAGGCTAAAGCCAGGCGAATTCCACAAATTTCTAATTCTACAAGTCCAGAGTACACAATCCAGAAATAGACCAGCATATTGCAAATGAAGCCTTCACTGGAGGAACCACTAGAGTTCATTTTTGACATTTTTTAAAGCTAACTATGTCTTGTAATACTTAATGCTATAGACTATAGAGCAAGTGTGTTTTTCGGAAAACCCAAGTCAGTCCAGAGTTACAATTAGAAGAAAATATAGCATTTAGGCCTATGTAAAAACAACTAGCCTAGAGTCCTATAGCTACAGCTTCGGTGTTTCTTCCATGGAAAAAAACAATCAGGCTCATATTCAGTGTTGATTTTCTAAATGAGACACTTGTAGACTTTCAAAGTTTGTTTTGTGAATATCTTAAACTTTGTTAAATGGAATCTAGTTGTAGGCCTACTTCTGATGAAGGCTTCAAATATAACGCGCTTACATTAGGTGCAGAAATGATTGGCAGTCGATTGGCAGAAATTATAGGCCCTATAGGGCCTGATAGACAAAACTGGTGTGATCGAATACCCAATTGGATCCTTGTGGATCATACAGTTACACCTAGGCACACTATAAGTAGCGTATGAATTTGAAAACACAGGCTGTTAATGATAAAACCATACAGTGTTAAGCATCACATTATTTTCAGAACGATCTCGCGGACCCCCGCCATATCCTTCGCGGACCCCCAGGGGTCCGCGGACCACAGTTTGAAAAACTCTGTTATAAAGTATACCAGTGCCGGCCTTAGGATATTTCGGGCCCGTGCAAAGCATAGGCCTACCGTACGATCCCCCAATGACACAAGTCAAATTGTTTTTCATTGCTAATCCTTTTATTTTCGTAGATTGTCAACAAATCAATTAAGAGAATTCTGGTACATAGAGGAAGTTGACTTTTATTTCCTTGACAAAAGAGAAGATTTAATCGATACCATACTGTTAGTATTAGAGTGTCTTGTTCATGTTAAGTTTCTGTAACATTTTTAGGCCCCATAAGTTGCGGGTCCCGTGCGACCGCACGCTTAGCACGTCCCTAAGGCCGGCATTGAGTAAGCTTATACTGTCGTCTAATTATCTCATGACTGTTAAACTGACATCACATGACAAACCCATGCGTTGCATATGAGACAAAACCATAAGTCTATGAGAAGTATGATTCTCGTTAACGATGACGGTAACGAAAATGTTCGTTAGCGCAAATTAAATTATTTCTTTAACGATAACTATAACGGTAAGTACAAATTTCATTAACTGTAGCCTAACTATAACTAAAAAACATTAAAGAAAATTCATCGTCACTTTCATTACACACAAGTAGAAAGAGCAATATCGACAAACATGAGAACATGAAAATGCGCTACAACTGTCAGCCTACGTTCGCCCTGAATTTTGGATTTGTAAACTAACCAAGTAGTAGTGACATATTTATCAAATGTAGTTATTTTGTAATCGTTTCTGCAGTGATTGCGTCTCAAGTTGACTAGCGTACATTGGCAAAATTAATTAATAGTCAGTAATCTTGTGGTCAAAATGTCTCTAAAGAGCATTCGCTTAGCCTTATTGTAGGCTACTAAGTATTAATTAAATAAAAATCCTGTAACTCTAACTATGACTAAAAATTAATACTAACTATAACTGTAACTATAACTAAGACGAAAAACCATTAACCATAACTGCAACTCAAATGCAATCTGAAGGAGAATCACACTTTTTATGAAACAAACCATTTTTACAAAATGACGTGCATTTTACGAAATGTAACATTAGTGTAGTTGTCAACGTGTGCCTGACTGTTGAGATGTAAAGTTTCGTAACTATGATGCTAGAATAAAAGCCATCGATTGAGATTCAATAATTATACAATTAGGTGTCACCAGCATGATACTGCGGATGAGAAATGCCTGATATAGAAGCTGACAATAGGTGAAATGTCCTAATATAAGTATCGCAAGTATTGAGAGGGGTGTAGGCGGACGTTTGACTGGCCAATTCGAATAGTTTCAGAGCGAGCGAGTAAACAGAATGCGAGCCGGGAGCTGGCAGGATAAGAGATGTCAAAGCATGTTGTGAGTTTAGAAATATGACAGAGTGATTTCTGCTCTCTTTCTGTAGCAGTCTTTATTTGTCATTCATTACAAATGTCTCTTTACGTATACCGCGTTCCTTTGCAGATTATTGTTCAATTACACGGACGATGAAGAGATAGTTACGATAATGCAACGGATACCAGAACTTCTATCATAGACTTCTCAAGACGAATGACTATAGTGGCTGCTTAACCTAAACATGTCAACTAATACCGAACGCTCAGTCTAAGCTTCATTCGACTGACTGCTACATATCTAAGGTTATTCTGAGGTCTGTGGTAAAGGCGTACTTCTGATTGGTCCAGCAACCATAAGCCTTCTACCTTAGATTCTCAGATTGGCATCAGCTAAGCTACACTGAAAGGTTGGCCTAGTCAAATCTATCTAAATCTACTGACGAATAGAAAACCTCTTACTGACGTGGATAGTTCACTCTGGAAGGTTCTAAGGATGCGCGTGTGCTCTATCATCTACTATACTTGTTAATAACTAAAATCCTCGCTCGCAGCCTATCTTTGAAGACGGTTGCGCTTTCTAGTTGACCAGGTGGATACAGTTAAACTTAATCTAGAAATCTCATCACAACATCCTATTTCAATCTCTCTAGGAAACTCGATTTCTAGACACTTATCCGTTTTTCTCAGTTTGAACTAATAAAGAAGATTCTTAATAACTACTTTACATACGTAAATGAACTCTGTTATATAAATAAGCACTTTATGATCAATGGTATCAAATGCGGGGCACAGGTCAAGTGAGTCACTAAGATCTGTAATCTGGATCTTAGTAAATATTACATAAACTGTTTAATAAAGCAGTTTCTGTTGAATGGAATGGTATAAACACGATGTCAAAACCAGGGATATCATTTGGGGGTAAGGGTGGCATCCCCCATTTTTGAAAAAGAGAAGAAAACATATAAAAAAGAAAAGGAGGAAGAAGAATGGGTTTAAAAAAATAGAGACTCATTGGCAGCACTGGCTTACAGTTTTGCACATGTAGACTAAATACAACAACAGGCAGCGATACCGAGGGATCGAGGGGAACAAGAATCCCACCTTTAACAGTGGGGAACACAGTGTACTGTTGTCCCCCAGATCGTGAAAATAAATTTTTTCACCTCTTCCTCCTCCCCCCCTGGAAAAACCAGAAATGACGTCCCTGGTCAAAACATGTTGTGAGTCTAGAAATAAGCACTTTTTGATCAGTAGTATCAAATGCGGCGCACAGATCAAGTGGGACAAGGAGTGTGGGATCTCCACAATCTGTAGCTTCGGCGATATTACACGATATGTGTAATAAAGCAGTTTCTGTTGAATGGAATGGTTGGTAAGCGGACTGGTGTGTTGAGAGACGATGAACCAGTGACACTTCACATCAAGCGGTTGGGTTGTGGCCAGAAGTAAAAGTTCAAGTTTTCTTTTAAATATCAGTCAGCAGTACATGTAGGTAAGTAAATAAGTAAAAGTAAGTATGCATTGAACAGAATAATTGGCTAAGACGTTATTATTGATCGTAGGTTTGTGACTCTTAGTCATCACAGTTCAGGCGTCTGCGATATGTAGAAGGTCAGTTTATTTCGGATGATATCATGTGCTGTCTTTACTATGAGCTCTGGCTGATTTCCTACATTTTTGGCCGTTGCTGTTTAGTTCTTTATTGTTCTAGCAGGTCCCTCGGGACCCCAGTTCGCTTTGGCCTTCCTCTGGGATCCGTCTTAAGACCCTCCTCTTTATTATCTTCACGTCTGATCTCAGTCATCTTTTTGCCATTTGCTCTTTGTCCAACCAGTTATCTGCAGACTACATACAGGCTTACACCCACTGCCTTCCCTCTGACGGCGCTTCTGCAGTACGCCCACATGTTCTACTCCACCGACTCCTTGACTGTCTGGGCACCACTAGGCAGCTTGCTAAGATTGATCACGCTAGTTTTATCTCTGACTTCCCCGTATTATCTTTTCCACCTCCGTCAGAGATCTTGGCGTCATCTTGGATTCAGAACTCACCCTCTCTCCGCATATATCGCAGCTGAGCCGCTCATGCCACTTTCAACTGCGACAGTTTCGCGTGGTTTCCCGCTATCTTTCCCCAATCTGCTACTCTCGTTCATGCGTTCATTACCTGTTGGTTTGACTACTGCTGCTCACTCCATATTTGGTTTCCCTTCACTCAACTGAACTGCCTCGAACGGGTACTGCGTTCAGCTTCTCGCTTGGTCGGGCGCAGTGATGTTATCGTTAACGAAAACGAAATAAAAACGAAAAAGAAAAGTCAATCGTTAACGAAAACGAAAACTAAAACGAAAAAGATTTCAGAAATGGAAACGAAATAAAAACGAAAACGAAAAAGATTTTGGAAACGAAAACTAAATAAAAACGAAAAAGAATGGATGTAAAACTAATAAAAACTAAAACGAAAATGATTTTTGGAACGAAAAGTATTGAAAATCCAACCATGTATTTTATTAAAAATAAGATTCGAAAATGAAAATCCAACCAAGGCGGCCCATCTCTTTTATTAAATTATCGACGCGGCAGTTGAACGGCGCATGTCTACATATCTAAAATTATTCCTGTTTGCGGTCTACAATTTCTGTCAAACTGTGGGTGCATGTTTACAAAATTTGTTATTGATAATGAGTCTAGTAAAGCTTTTATCCGGTAGGATACGCGAAAGTATTGTATGGGATTACTTTATATATGAAGAAGATAACGACAAAAGCCGATGTACAGTTCTGAATGACAAAGGAGAGCCGTGTGGTGTTCGCATAGCTGGTACGTATACCTACGCAATTTACGCATCATACTCGCTACTCTTTCCACATCCGTCTTTTGGCTACACACCCTTACTTTAGTACGTGAAAATATAGTAATCACAATAAGAAACATATTTTGTAATTTTTTATTGCAGGTAAAAATCCAACAAATCTTAAAACGCACATAGGTCATAACCATGCCGAGGTTCACACACTCTTAAATTCAAAGGAAGTTAGAAACAAGAGAACACAGTCTAAGCGTAAAGTGGAGGATAGGGAAAGCCCGTCAATACAGACTCTGGATGCCTGCATTTCAAGAAAAGAACCTCATACACGACTGATTCTACAGAATATATAAGGCGATTAGAGTCTATAACCAACTTTATCATAACCATAACCATAACCACTAGTTTATTGGTCCATCAACACGTTTACAGTACACGTTATACATAAATCGTCTTACACTATGAATGCTCGGATGGGCACAACTGGGGCACCTGAAGGGACCTAAGTCCCGCTAATAAGGGTCTCAAGTAATTTCTTCTTCATCAAAGGTAAGCTAACCTACTTTTTCAGAACTTACATTTAAAGTAAAATTATGTGAAAAACGAAAACTAAAACTAAAATGATTTGAAAAACGAAAACTAAAATGATTTGGTTTTGAGAAACTGAAACTAAACTAAAACTAAAATGATTTCAGGAATAGAAACGAAATAGAAACGAAAATGATTGAAAACTAAAAAACTAAAACTAAAACTAAATAGAAATGATTGACACCTGACAGAAATAGAAACTAAAACTAAAATGATTTTAGGAACGAAAATAACACTACTCGGGCGCATTCCAAAAATTCAGTGATCTCTCTGAATACATGCGAGATGATCTCCATTGGTTACCACTCAACGCATTATCTACCGGGTTGCCTTCATTGTCTGGCAATCTCAGCTTGGCCTCGCTCCGTCCTATCTGCTTGAGCTCTGTTCTCGTGCCTCTGTTCCACCTGGTCACCGCTCTCGTCGCTCTGCCACCGGTGGTGACCTCTCTGTTGCTTTCGCACGCACCGCTACTATGCAGCAGATTGCTTTCTCCGTGGTTGAAACCACAATTTGGAATGGGCTTCCTCCTGAGCTGCGGTCTCTTCCTCGAGACTCGTTCACCGCTTCCTTCTCTGCTCTAAAGACTGTTCTCTTTCGCCGAAGTTGGGCTGGGAGCTCCTCTTAATAGTTTCCTTGAAGAGGCGTTATATAAATGTTTAGTTGATTGATTAATTGATTGAAAAATTTACTATCGTATCAGAGCCTTACCACCATTTCATTTAAATCATATGGTAAACCAATATAGATGTTAGAAAATGACTGCAGACTGCGGAATCTGGTATCTGTGGCTGGGTGACCTCAAAAAGACTGTGGAAAAGAAAAAGCGCGATAGTCTTGTGGATAAAGTGTGCTAGACTGTCAATCGATAGGTCGCAGGTTCAATCTCCGTCAGGGCAGAAATTTCTTTTGTAAACCACTTCGGCACCACTTGCTCCTTTAACCATCTATATTCTAGACTGTTATGAGTGCTCTGACCATATCTACGGTCCGTGAAATGATCAGACGGCGAGGTAGTGATCCGCCCCTATATGCTGTGGCTAAATAACTATGAAGTCACTAACAATCTATACTGTTGTCCGACTCTCCGGGTCTTTCAAAAGAGACAGCTCTTCTTCTTCTACGTCTTCTTCTTCATCGTTATCATGACCATCATTATTATTCTCCGCATTCCAATTCTGGTTCACAGTACTTACCTGACGTAATTCCTCTGTTGTCGGTTCAAAGGTCCAGGACTGATTTTTACCGCCGGTAGCTTGATACTTGACCACTTTAGTCCTGGCTTCCGTCCCGGAACCTGTAAAGAAGATTAATACGTTTAGCTATATAATTACACATCAAAATTTAAGTAAGTAAGTAAGTAAGTAAGTAATTTATTCGCCACCAAATGAAACAATCACAGCAATAACACATTAGCCATCTAGGTGGAGCACACACACATTTAACAGAAGTCTAGTTTCAAAGCTGAGCAATCAATGCGTTTGCTAATCATACGATTAAGTAATAGCGGGTAGTTTATTTAGCTAAGTTTTCGTTTTTTATAAGTGGAGCACACACGTATTTTATCACTGTAATGCAGTACTTTTTCTCTAAAAAAATGGTTCCGGAACTGAACAATGGGTTCCAGAACTGAACAATTATGGAAGGGCTAAAATCGAAGGCAAAGCCCGAGAAAAACGGGTTTTGGGGTTGGGAGGGGTCTAAATAAACACTGAAAAAAGTTTACAACACTGAAATTAAATTAAAATAGCTAAAAAAAATTATTATTAACATAAATAAACTATTTCTTAGTAGCTGAAAATAGGCTCCGGAACGCCGTTCCGGCTGAAAAAAGCCGGTAATGTATTGTATTCTATTTGTGTATTGATATTCGCAGTGCTTTTTTTCAGCCGGTACGCGCCGGAACGGTGTTCCGGCACCTTTTTTAAGGTACTAAAAAAATTATTTATTTGTTTTAAAAATGAAAATAATAATTTAGTTATTTTAAATTTAATTTCAGTGTTTTGAACTGTCTTCAGTGTTTATTGAGACCCCTTCCAACCCCCAATCCCGTTTTTCTCGAGATTTTAGCCCGCCCATAATAATTGCGTTCCGGAACCTTTTTTTCCAGAAAAAAAGGCCTGGATATTCGTGAATTTTAGCTGAAAATATAATCGGAGAGCCATTGATTGTTGATGGTGGCATTACAATATTAGGTTAAATAACTATGATAGGGACATTCTTCTTACTGGATCCGTAAGAGCAACCAATCAATGAATTTGCTACCGACTTCATATTCCCTACCTCGGCATATGAGGGTAAGTGAGATAGCCTTTCCACTCAAAATGGCTGAGGTGGCTAAGTGGAGCCGAAATACCGATTAGAATATCTGTTGCGCGGAGATTTGAACGCCCGACCTTTCGATTGATAGTCTAACGCGTAATCATTAGAGAATCGCCCACATATGACTAATTAAACTAACAAATAATATAATAAATATATGGGCCTACGTCAATAAAGTGTTTAGTTTGCATTATATCAAGGCTCTTAAGAGGTCTCACATTATATTGCAATGAAATCCAATTGATTATCGATCCTCATGTCCACACTTTTTAAACTGACATTGGTTTTTATTATCGATTTCTTACGCAAAATATCCAAAGCTTTCTTGTCGCGCCTGTTGACAATCGCATTGCCTTTACGTTCCCATTGTTGGTCCGCCTTACCCGCCACGTAAGGATTCAGAACAAGTCGGCCACCTGGAACAAATCACAACAACAGTTAGAGAAATGACTTATTAACTAGTTCATTGATTCTTGCCTAAGGTTCAGCTGTCTGGTGTAGATTAAATTGACTTTCTCCTTCTCCTCCTTCTCCTCCTCCACTTTCTCTCGTCCACCTCCTCTGTTTCTTCTTCTTCTTTTTATGGGCTCATCGCCCGTTTGCATATTCGCCGATCCAAGACTAGTACAACAGATAGACGCAGTAATTGGCTGTGTATAGGTCATACTAAAAATAGACACATGCTATGCTTTCCTCCATGTTGCACTCACAGACTTACAGACGCAGTTTTGATTTATATTCAGTCATTTGATCAAGAAAATGTCAAGTTTTCCCTTGTTTGTCTACCTTGTTACCGGAAGGCTACACAAAGTACACTAGGGTGGGGCAAAAAGTAATGAAAACTCGAGTTCAGTTCCCGGACAAACCTAAATCAGTGATCCATACTAAATGAACAAATTCGATTTTGTACCAAAAATGAATTTCTCATATATATCACCGTTTTCTAGCAACGTTGCCTGAAAAACAATCCCGAAAACGCAATATGTTTTAAAACGAGAACTGACCATCTTACATCAGCCGGTTTAATGGTTATGACTTTTAAATTTAGAACCCAAAGTTAGAGCTATAAACAAAAATGAGTTATAAAATAAATGAAAAAACATCCGGCACAGTACTGCAGTGTGTTTTAACTTAGTTCAGAAAATCAGCTTTAGTTTCTATAGTTGGCAAGTTCAAACTTGATTTCTTCATTTGGGGGTAGCTTTAGTTTCTATAGTTGGCAAGTCCAATGTTGATTTCTTGTTTTGAAAGATAACACCGTGATGTGAGTCATGTCCTTAAACTCGGCCACAGACTGCACAAACTCTACTGAATCTGTCCTCTTATCTCTCCTCTTTGATCTCTACATGTACTTTGCGACTGACAGATTCGAGATCTCGTTGCTTCCTCTATTTGACGTCTCTGCTGCCTTTGACATGGTTGACCATGAGATCCTTCTGCAACGTCTTGAGGCCTCATGTGGCCTCAGGGGCTCCTCTCTTTTTTTGTTCCGGTCCTATCTTACAGATCGCACACAAATCATAATCCTGGGTGACTCCAGAACACACTAGGTTACTGTCAAGTTTGGTGTTCTCCAGGGATCAGTACTTGGCCCACTCCTTGACTTGCTTTATATTCCTCTATCTTTGTAACACATTTAACCATTGGCCACCTCTATGCTGATGGCGCCAAGGGCCCCCGTCTGCTCAGCTTTCTCTTATTGCTCGCATTGATGCTCATACTCATGACCTTCAAGCATGACTGTCCTCAAACCGGCTTTCTTAAAACCCATCAAAGACCCAATTGATTTGGCTTGGCACTCGTCAACAACTGGCCAAGGCTGACTACCCTCTTTTATCTTAAAGCTTTCCTTCTTGTACGTTCTCTGCATCTATCCGTAAGCTTGGTGCAATTCTTGATAGTTTCTTTTCTTTTTCTGGCCATACCTCTAATCTCACTCGCTTGTGCTACTACTATCTCCGACGTCTCAAAGCTGTCCGAAGATCTGTCTCCTCTCCAGTCTTTACCTCCATTGTCCATGCCTTCGTCTGCTCTCGCATTGATTACTGTCACTCCCTCTTTGTCGGTCTCCCCAAGGTCCGTCTCTCCCCTCTACAATCTGTTCTTAACACAGCTGCCAGACTAATCGCCCGTCTCCCACGATTGTCCCATATTTCCACATTCATGTTTGAACATCTTCACTGGCTTCCTCTTACTGCCCGCATCCAACTAAAGGTATTTATCCATATTTGCCGATCTTACCTGGGACTTGCTCCTAAATAGGCATACCTCTGTGACTCATTACGTCTTCTTGCTTCAGCTAGCTCACTTCGCCCTCTTCGTTCCTCTGATCGACTTGACTTATTTGTTCCCCGAGTGATAACGGTGAAGGCCCAGCCTCGTTTCTTTGTTAGTATTGGCCCTTCATGGTGGAATGAGCTTCCTTCTTCGGCCCCGGAGGCAGTACTATCTGGTGGTCCTGCCACAGCTTTTCGTCATCTTATAACTTTCCTTTATTTCCCAGGACTTTCGCGCTGGGAGCGCCTCTGATTGGTGGGCACTGGGTAGAGGCGCTTCGTAAGGTTTGAAATACAATACAATAAAACACGATATTGTAATGTACTAAGTAGTGTGTAATGTGTGTTTCAATATGATTGTGTAATATATAGTAGTTGCAATTAATGAGTTTCCATGACCTTATCTATTGAATTTGGTACCGGTATTAATTTCCAATGAAATAAATAATGTCACACATCTTTTAAAGTTGCGACCCCTAGACATGATACAGAATATGAAAATTAATTATTTCATTAACCAGTAGATGAGAGAGCTTTTATTTATTATTGTCTGGTTGAGGCAACTGAAATTTGACCACCCTGCTACACATATCTAACGTAAATGGCGAAGGCACGTTTAAGGTACGGATTGAAGAAGTTCGCGACGAAACTGGTTTCAGGGTTGGTCAGGGCAGGATAAACCACTTGGGAGCTCCATGCTAATTGTACATGGGGACCCTTGTCGTATTGAGCATGGAATGATGGGAATGCCGTACAGACATGACAAGCAACATGTAGTAAAGAAGGGTCAATGCACAACTGATGTCACGCAGTTAGACTAAGTTATGAAATTGGAGGGCGATGTAAATTTGTAAAATGGGACGTCAGCATTGTCTTTGTGTCAACCTGAAAATATTCTTAAGCTATCAGAAACATTGTGTAGAAGGCAAGTCATGTAGTTGGCCTTCTTAAACACGTTTGCAAGTGACGCTGATGGTGGAGATAATAATCACATTGATAACAGATGAAATGTAGTAGTAGTAAAATATAGGGCTGCTACTACTACTACTACTGCTGCTGCTGCTGCTGCTGCTGCTGCTGCTGCTGCTGCTGCTGCTGCTACTACTACTACTACTACTACTACTACTACTACAACTACTACTACTACTACTACTACTACTACTACTACTACTACTACTACTACTACTACTACTAATACTACTACTACTACTACTACTAATACTACTACTATTAATAATAATAATAATAATAATAATAATAATAATAATAATAATAATAATAATAATAATAATAATAATAATAATAATAATAGCAATAATAATAATGATAATAATAATAATAAAAATAATATTATAATACTAATACTAATACTAATGCTAATACTAATACTAATACTAATACTAATACTAATAATAATAATAATAATAATAATAATAATGATAATAATAATAATAATAATAATAATAATAATAATAATAATAATAATAATAATAATAATAATAATAATAATAATAATAATAATAATAATAATAATAATAATAATAATAATAATAATAATAATAACAACAACAACGATAGCTATGAAAGTATTTCGCTAGAAATACCTCGAGTAAAATTAATTATCGAGGTAGAGTTCTCCTATGTAGGATTACAAAATGAATTGCTTCTCCTCCTTTTCACGGTCTTTTTCGTTCTCTTCTTCTCAAACCGCTCGTGCAATAATGGTAGTGAAGTAGTAGTAGGGGTAGTGGTCGAGGTGGTACTGTTGCCTCTACTACTGCCGTAAATACTACTCCTACCACTATTACTACAACCGTTACTATTGCTAATTCTACTATTATTACTACTACTTACATTAACAACAGTACAAATCAGATGCTTCTAATTATAGAGGAGAGTTGAATGATTTTACCTTCCATGTCCAGGCAGAAGTCATTGAGCTTGCTACGGATAGTTCCTGTTCCTGGGTCGTCGTAAAACTTTTGGGCGTCTGACCCGTTATGTTGGTATGGCGAAACCCACGCACCTGCCTTCGTATTGCCACCTTCCACATCCAGGTAAAGTTTGTTCAAGTTGCTTTTTATGAAATAATACTGAAAGATGAAGCAGAACGGCATTCACGTCTTCGTTGTAACAATGTACATGTAGGCAATGATGCCCCTTTTCTGATAGACCCGAATACTTACTAAAGTAATTGTACTGATACATTATACGCACTTAGTAAAATTCCACCCCCGAATCTTTAATGAAATTTTCTCTTCAATTGTTCTCTTCATTCTGGAAAAGCTGGATAAGGCCGCCGAATAAACCTGCTTCTAAATCTCTGGCAGTTTAAAACATTAGGCATCTGAGTGAAAGTCATCTTTTATTTTCAGGTCTGATAGCAGTTTTTTGAATGGATACTATATGAGTAAGAAATTAAGATAACGAGCTGCGCTTCCCGGATCGTGGCTAACCTGTCAAAATTTTAGCAATTTAGAATGTGATCCGAAGATCTATAAATTGGGAATATGCAATCACGATCCCCTTCACAGGGCTTCCTAGATATTCGGCAACCCCAATGATGCAGCCTTGAGCCAACAAATCTGCTTAGTTAATTTAATTTTGTACCTTCTATTACGCTGGTGTCTAATGCACAAGGCATCAACCGGTGGGGCACCAAATTCAAGTCGTAATCAGGCCATTATCAGTCGACTATGACATAATAGACGGCCTGCGGAGGACGAAGAAGGTACCGGTACGTCTTAAGTTGGGAACAAAATGAAAAAGCGACTGTGCAAAACGAAATGATGCAGAAATAGAGAACCAAAATGTATGTCCATTGAAATTCAGTTTTCGATGGATTAAGAAGAGCCACCAATTCACTACTGCAACTCTTCAAAGGCAGAACACAGCAGCTCAACGGACGAGTAATTAGATAGCCATCCATATGGAAATTAAGATGTTGCTATCACAAGCATTCATATGATATCCCGGTGAATGATTGTCAAGCAGTGCTCCTAGCCGTGTGGCGCATATGGTAAATAATAGAAGGGAATACCACGAACCTTGTGGATCTCCCCAGGCCAACAACAACACTTTATATTCGGTGTGTGTGTGTGTGTGTGTGTGTGTGTGTGTGTGTGTGTGTGTGTGTGTGTTTGTGTGTGTGTGGATCGGTGTCTTAGTGTGTACATATATAGACTATAGAATTGTTGTACCGACTATAGAACAGTGCATATTTTAAGGAATTTAGACTAAAGGGACAAAATTTTGGAACTCGTCTCTGAAAAACTTTGATGACCTTTTTCTGGGAATTCATCTTCCCGAAAACGTTGGTGACCTTGTTTTTAGGAAGTCGTCTCCTGAAAAGTCATCTCCCGAAAACACTTGGTGACCTTTTTTTAGGAATTCACCTCCAGAAAAAGTTGATGACCTTTTTTCAGGAAGTCATCTCCCGAAAAAGTCACCTCCCGAAAACAGTTCATGACCTTTTCTTAGGAATTCATCTCCCGAAAACAGTTCATGACCTTTTCTTAGGAATTCATCTCCTGAAAAAGTTCATGACCTTTTTGGGAGATTACTACTCGGGCAAATCTTAAAACTCTTCCAACATTTTGTCCCACTACTTATACTTTAACCATACATTGCCTGGGACAAATCAGCCTAACTACTGGGACAAATCCTTACACTACTGGGACATTTGTCCCACTGGTCAAACAGTTAAAATATGCCCTGCTATAGAATAACTATAGACTATAGCTGTATGGTATAGAATAACTATGGAATAGCTGCGTTGATCTGGCGATGCCTTCTTGGCTGTGCCCCGGTTTACTTACATGAGCTTTGTTGTCCTGTCTCTCATATGACTGGCCGCCGAGCCCTTCGCTCTTCTTCTGCTGGTGGGCTCTTGGTTCCTCGTTCTACCGCCGCAACTAGGCAGCGTCGTGCTTTGTCTGTGGTCGGCCCCTCCATCTGGAATCAACTCCCATTACAGATACGCCTGTTGCCTAAGATTAGTTCGCTTATGTTTTATAAGTTACTTAAGTCCAGTTTATATTGCCGTGGTTGGGCTGGGAGCGCTTCTGAGTTGGTAACTTATATTAAATATTAAATTTTCAAAATGAATGAATGAATCAATGAATGAATAATGTGATGACCAACTATAATTTACATATGTACGTAGGCCTACCTCAGGCATCGTGAAGTGTGTATAGAATTCACCGAGCGAATCTCTTCACCGACAAATATTTCTACGCGAGACGACAGCTTCGATGAAGTCGGAGTAGTCGACCGATGGCAGAAACGAACACTGGAATGTGGCACAACCTTTTATAGAGACTATCCTCATATGGTTTAAGTCAGTCGAAGTCACTTCATCGGCGATACAGGGAAGCACGCGCAAAAGAGTCATCGGCGTATGCTGCTAGGAGTGGCTGGCTCATGGAGGATATATTACTTGGAGCTCCACAGTTGAAAGTAAAATTATGTGACTTTTACTCCACCCATCACCCAGGGTAGCGTCCTTCAAGGAGTCATTGGTGTATGATTCTAGGAGTGGCTAGCTCATGAAAGATATATTACTTGGAGCTACCACTGGTCAAGGTAAAATGATGTCACTGCGGAGCCACTCGTCATCCAGGGCAGCGTTCGCGAAAGAGTCACTGGCGTATGCTGCTATAGTTGGCTTATGGAAGATAATAAGTAAAGTAAAGTAAATATATTCTTTATTACTATCAACTGCTTATACCGCACTTTGGTTTACATAATAGTTTATATAAAATAAAGCATTCTTGTCGGAAATGTTTTCCTCATTAAATTGTCCGCCCTGGGTATTAATCGGTCATGCAATCTTGGCCTCATGGAATACGTTTGGAGCTAACACTGGTGACGGAGCACCACCAACTTGCCTAGGGTCACAGAGTACAGATAAAAGTAGGCCTAATTTTACAGTTTGCGTTGGTATCATATCCCGCTTGCTGCTATCCTGTCAGCCTGTCTGCCTTATTGTATGTCTGTAACTGTTAATTTGTCTATCTGCTTCTGTTTCTTTGGCTCTCTGTCTGTCTGTCTCTATTTTCGTCTCTTTTTCTATATGTGACTAACTGCCTCTATGTTTGTTTGTTTCTCTCGGTAGTCAATGGTTGAGAGTTCAAATAGACCGAGATATTTCGTGCTGAACTGTAGGGTAAACCAAGTACCATAACCCGCGAGTTATCTTGCGAAAACGCTGCAATACCAACTGACGCGTGCAAATAATCCCGGAGCAAACGGGACAGAGACCGATGGTGCGTCGCGAAGGTATTACCCCAGCCGCTGATGCGTCCTGTTTTAATCTCTGCTACCGGGGTTCGAATACCACACCCCCTTATTTGAAATCGACAGACTTCGCATTATTTCATTTTCTGACTCATGTCTTCTGTGGCCTTCGTTTTAGTGGCGTGCTTATGAGGTACACAGCTGATTAGGTTCCTGTTCTGTTCAAAATTAATCCTACTCTGCTAAACAATTGAAACTTCGGCGTGTAGGCCTATTCACGTTTGTACGTATGTCAGACGTACATACACACTTACATGGGGTGTATACGTATCTACGTAAATAGGTGAAGATTTAGCAGATAAAGTATTGAGCTAGGGCTCAGCACAGATCCCGGTGGAACGCCAGTATCGAGAGGGGTGGAGGCGGATGTTGACTGGCCAATTAGTAGAGTTTTCAGAGCGATCTTGTGAGCAGGCAGCTACCCGGCTGAAGGCAGGCATGTGGAAACATGTTGTGAGTCTAGAAATTAGCATTTTTTGGTCAATGGTATCAAAATTCGTGCAAAGATTACGTGAGACAAGAAGTGGATCTTGGTAAATATTGCACAGTTACTTTTGAATGGAATGGTCGATAAGCAGAGTGGAGTGTTAAGAGATGGTTGAATTCTGGCCATGTATTCTGAAAATATTATTGTATGAGTAGGCCTATTTCAGAAGTACATTTAGGTAAGGCTAGCAAGTAAATAAGTAAGTAAGTATACAGGGAAGACGATATTTGTTAAGACGTCGTAAATCCATCTGCTGGAAGATTATTCTTAGGCTTGTGATTCTTTGCCAGTAGGCCTACAGTTAAGCCGCTGGCGGTCTATACAAGGTCAGTTTAGTTCGGAACTTCGGATGAGATCAAATGCTGTGTTAATTATGGGTTCGGGTCAGACTTTAAAGTGCAAGGACCTATCATGACAATGATTATTACTTTTACATCACATGATAACCAAATATAGATGTCACAAAGTGTCTGCAGGCTAGGAAATCTGGACTCTGTGACCTCGGTACGGTTAAAGCGCTTGCGGCATGTAGAAGGCCAGTTTAGTTCGGATGAGATAGAATGTTCAGTATGGGCTCTGGTCATATCTAAATGTGCACTACCATTTCAGAAACTTATGAGTATTACTTATACGTCACATGATAGACCCACACGACATCACAATGTCTGGAGGCTTCGGACTCTGCTGTTGCTGGCCTTTGTGACCTCAAAATGGCTGTGGACTAGATAAAGGACGATAGTCTTGTGGATAGCGTGTGTTGTACTGTTTAGTTGAGAGGTCTAAGGTTCACATCTCCACCAGGGCTGAAGTTATTTTTAGGACGACATCGGCACCACTTGCGCCCTTATCCATCTAAACTATTATGAGTACATTGACCGTATGCACTGTCAGTGAAAAGACCAGACGGCGAGGTAGTTGACTAGTAGTTTTCCGTCATCATGTTCTGAGGCTAAGAACAATGAAGTCGCTAACAATTCATACGCATATCCGCCTTTCCGGGTTTGGCAAAATAGACATCTCTTCTTCGTCTGCTTCTTCTTCTTCATCATTTATTTTATTTTATTTATTTATTTATTCCGGATATTTCTATAGCGCCTCTCGAAGTCAACTACTACTCAGAGGCGCTCCAGACTACAGCATTGGATAACATCTGGCGTAGAGTGCGAGAGGTGCAGGAATCGAATCCCATAGGCGGACATGCTTTGTAGGCTGCAATTTGCACCGTGTATTGCAGGCTGTCTGTTCTGTTAGTAGTTAAGATTTATCGCATAACGTGTACATGTACAGCGCAGTGCTTTTGCAGGCGCTTATTTAAAGAATAAATATTTAAAAAAAATAATGTGACGGAATTTTCACGCCGAAGCGCCATGAGCAATTGCGAGTGAAGGACTTGCCCAAGGTCCGTACGCAGCGGCTAGAGTGGGATTCGATCCTGCAACCCTCCGGTCACAAGGCGCCGAACTTACCACTGAGCCACCGCGCCCATCGTCATCATCACCATTTTCTTCGCATTCTGCCTCTTCGTCGCATTCTTCTTCCTCTTCTTCCTTTTGTCATCCACTGAATTTCTTGTATGCGCGCAGTTATGATTAAACCGGAATTTGTAACTGAATAGACTCAATAAACTTGCAAGCAAAGCCAGCATTTTGCTGCCTCTGCAAGGACGATTTAAATTATGACAACTCGCCTCAGAACAATTACTTAGAGGATTATGTAGCGACTGTGTAGCAGTTTCTCGATATTGTGCTAAGTCCAACAATACACGGTGGTTCAATAAAAAGTAAGCCACACTTTTTATTTCATACAAGTACTTCTAACATGAAAACAGTATGTAGGCCTAATATTTTTGTGAAGAAACTCTAAGTAGTATGGTTTGATTATTTAATTAAAGAAGATGTTCAAAATGTCCTCCTTCTGCTTGCACGCAAGCCTGGAGGCGCTGGCGCCATTGGGCAACAGCATCGTCGATTATCCTCTGATCCAGACCATCCCACACTTCCAAGGAGCGTTGCTTCAGATCGTTGACATCATGGATTGCTGTCTGGTAGACTCGCTCTTGCATTACGCTCCACACTTTATAGTCGACAAGATTTAGATCTGGACTGTTCGGAGGCCATAATGTTGGAGAAATGAAGTCTGGTGTCTCTCTTGTTAGCATTTCAATGGTTTCCCTGGCTCTGTGGGCTGGGGCACTGTCCTGTTGAAAAACAAAACAGCCTTCTGGGGCAAGTTTTCTGATAACAGGTAGAAGATGTTGTGACAGCAGAACGTCGCGATAATAGGCTTCGTTAATTTTTACTCCAGGATCAATGAAGACCAGCGTTTTACCATTCAACCATCACCCCGCCCCTTAACACTGTACGAAGTCCACTTATGAAAGCGCTAACATTTGATCTACATAGACCTGAAACGTAAGAATGTCGCTTGTGATGGTGAAATAAGGTTAACTGCAATTTTTTCGATATACTATTGTAACAGCCGAGAGTGCACACTGAATACTCGATCCCCAAAGCTTCCGCAAAAACGGTTCCGCTCCGTACAGGCAGGTAGCTGTATCCTATTTAGACCCTTTCAAACGTCCAGGACTGATTTCTTCCACCGTTGGCTTGAGCCTTGATCACTTTGGCTCGTGGTTTTGTATTGCGATCTGTAAACAAGAAGAATTACATTCAGCTACACATTTACAACTAAAACACTGAGGCCAAGTGAGATCTGCGCCTATAAGTATGTTGTTCTGAAAAAGGCGCTTTATCAATTTTGAGATACGATATGATACGATCTAAACAGCAAATGTAATATCACAGCTGAAGATTTTGGCAGTTGGTTAATCACAAGTTTAACAAGTTAACGACGAGAGTGTGCTAAAAGCGACTGGGAACCAATTTAAGCTCAGCTGGTAGTTTATTTGTCTGATTTAGGCCTAAGGTAATGTAGCCTACTGTACACATGCGTTCATTTTACCTGAAACTATCATTGTAGAGCCATGCGTTGCTTCTTTTTCATTAGATAGCCGCATTACAAAATTATGTCAAACGACTTAGATATGAACAACAGCCCCTTAAACAAGATGCACTAATACATAAATTGTTACTGACTCTTTTCTTAGCTTGGTATCCTGATCTCCAAACTAAATGTACGGTTCACCTTGTTCACCTTGTGCTGTCAACTCCTGGAGCTCTAGCGATCGCCATGACACACATTCTCCATTGCTTCCTATTCGAATGTACGGTTAGTGGACTCAAAATAGCTGAAGTGGCTAAAGGGCACAAATAAAGTTAAACTCTTCAAAAGAATATCCTCTTTGGCGTGGATTTGAATGCCCGACCAAATTGAGATTTCTTCGCGTTACTCATTGAACTATGGTGCACAATTGACTAAAATAGACTACGTTCCACAACTGACTAAATAAACTAATAAATAAACTTTAAAATAAAATAATAACTAACTAGACTTATATCAATAAAGTGTTTTTTCGCCATTAAAACAAAAGGCGATACATGTTTTTAACTACATTTTAATAGAATCCTACGGTTATTGATTCTGCTGTCGATTCTTATTTTAAATTAAATTGGTTTTTATTGTCGATTTCTTACCAGCAATATCAAGAACCAAGTTAGCGTCGTCCCGGGCAACAATCAAACCGCCTTTGCGTTCCATAGTTGGTCCTTCTTACCCGCCTCGTAGGGATTCAGAACGAGTCGGCCATCTATAGCACATATAACAGGCGAGAGAACCGTTTGATAAATAACAAGGCAACTACTTAATTGAAAAATGACTAAATAGTTAGTTTCTTGATTTCTGTTAAGATTTATATGTCTCGTGTGGATCAAAATAACCTCCTCCTCTACATTCTTCTTCTTCTTCTTCTTCTTCTTCTTCTTCTTCTTCTTCGTCTTCTTCTTCTTCTTCTTCTTCTTCTTCTTCTTCTTCTTCTTCTTCTTCTTCTTCTTCTTCTTCTTCTTCTTCTTCTTCTTCTTCTTCTTCTTCTTCTTCTTCTTCTTCTCTTCTTCTTCTTCTTCTTCTTCTTCTTCTTCTTCTCTTCTTCTTCTTCTTCTTCTTCTTCTTCTTCTTCTTCTTCTTCTTCTTCTTCTTCTTCTTCTTCTTCTTCTTCTTCTTCTTCTTCTTCTTCTTCTTCTTCTTCTTCTTCTTCTTCTTCTTCTTCTTCTTCTTCTTCTTCTTCTTCTTCTTCTTCTTCTTCTTCTTCTTCTTCTTCTTCTTCTTCTTCTTCTTCTTCTTCTTCTTCTTCTTCTTCTTCTTCTTCTTCTTCTTCTTCTTCTTCTTCTTCTTCTTCTTCTTCTTCTTCTTCTTCTTCTTCTTCTTCTTCTTCCTCTCCATGATGTCGATCGCATGTTTCACTTTCTTCTTATGGAATGCCACTCCGTAGCAAGATATTGTTTGGGATCTCGCCGTCTTCTCTACGGAAAGGCCAATTATGGCAAAAGCACTTACCTAAGCCATCAAAGTCCTAGCCCTGGGGACAATGATATCAAGGCGGTCCGCGGCACCAAGAGAGCGGGAAGAAAGAGCAGAGAGAGAGCATTACGCATTGGGTCACAGAGGTACTTAGGAGTTTTTCCTTGCTGAGTCGTAGAGACCTGGGGGAGGACCTTGTACTGGATTCGAGAAGTTATTACTACTACTACTTCAACTATCATTAGCAACAGTGCAAATTTTGTGCTTCAATGTACTGCCAAATTGATTATCTAACCTTCAATGTCCATGCAGAAGCCATTGAGCTTGCTACGGATAGTTCCTGTTTCTTGGTGGATGCTCCATTTCTGAGAATCTTTATTGCTTTCTTCCCATATTGTAACCCACGCTCCAGGCGAGCAATTGCTGGCTTCCACGTCCAGTACAAGTCCGTTCAACTTGCTTTTAATGTAATAATACTGAAAGATGAAATAGAGCAGCATTCACGTCTTTACTGTAAAGGACTAGTCAGCGTAAATCAATAAGTAGGCGTATACCTCAGTAGTTCAGCGCTTTCTTCTAAGATACTGAATAGGCGCTATGGTAAGTGTAGCCTACATATATAGAATTAGTAAAATGCGACTCACGATTAGTTTATGCACTGGAAAAGCTAGATAATGTAAACATTCGGTCTCTAAGTGAATGTTGCCTTATGTTGAGCATATCTGCAGAGTTTTCTTTAAGGACGAGCCTTACTGTGCAATTACGATTACGAACTGTGCTTTCTGGATCGTGGCAAACTTGTCAAAGGTCTCACAAATTAGAATGTGATTCCAAGATAGACATTTAAGATCCTCTGCACAGAGTTTTCTCTATATTCAGCACAGCTCATGATACAACATAAATTCAGTTTTCAATTATTATCATCGGCGCCACTCAACCTGTGCTCAGCAGCGCCTTATATGGTATATAGTAGTAACAGATGATACAAGTTCTACAGGAGTCGAATCGAACTGTATGCGGTAGCCATGCAAGGCACCCGTCTGTCCTACTGCTCGATTTTACAGTCGCCCTCTAGCGAATGCAAGGCTGAGCCAACCTTGCGGATATCAAATCCGCGTCCTACTGTTCTTCGTTCCAGCGTGTTACCATTCAACCATCTGCCCGCTCAAGCTCCTCCTCAATTGGTCGCCATGCAAGGCAGCGCCTCCTCAAGGAAGTGGACAACGACTTCGCAGATGAGTAACTAGACAAAACTTTCAATTTTAGATTTTATATCATCAGCGTGTGATGTCCCAGTGAACGATTGTGAAGCATGGTTCATACTGAGATGGTGTGCAACTGTGCATTGTAAACAAGAGACGACCAAACAAAGAAGCTTTTCGAACTTCACATGACAAGAACAACACTGCGTATTCAACTGTTCGTTCAAAAACGGTTGAATGAAAATTTTCTGGTTACATTAAATTACATAGTTGTCAGACCTGTCCTATAGTGATTAATAAAATATATGCACCAGTTCATGCCAGCGTATACCATTATCACGTAATAGGCCTACTATAATATCACCTGCCTATACTTATAGATTGTTACGGTGGAGGGATTTTGAACAGTGACTCCACATTTTAAAGCGAGTGATGCATACTAAATTTCAAAATTCTGATGAGATATTACGTGAAGAATTATCGAGTAGAACAAGCTGTTTAACCGGCCAGTTGATATTTAGTAACAATTGAGTAAAACTATAATTATATGCGTGTAGGCGTGCGACCAAGTATAGCTTGTATACGTACCTCAGACATCGTGAAGTGTGATAGAAACAACTGAGAGAACCTGCTCACAGAGAAATTGTTGATAGTGTGGGTGTTGCTCGGATGAAGTCGAAGGAGAGTTGTTTATTCACCGAAAAGCAGCGGAACTCCTTGTACAAGCGGCTATAGGGCCAACGTGTATGAGCCGATAGTAAATGCTAGTCCAGACATGCTTTGGCTCTGAGCCCGACTAGCGGATAAGAAGATTGTATCTGGTCCTTGACATAAGAAAAGTGGACGTGCGGAGAAATGTCACCTGAATTAAACGCGTACACACCTGCAATCATTCAATAAATCAATGTCGTTTTATCATAGACTCAAGTTGACATTAACGCAACTTGTTACATAGAAACAATTTATAGGATAGGAAGTAACTACTGAGCTGTAAGTGTTTAATCTTCTACGTGTTTAATCTTCTATGTCTGCTCATTTTATGACCCTGTAAAGTGCAGTCATTATTTGCGCGTATCAATAATTATGTAGATATTGTAAATGTCCATAGAGTAGTGGTAACATCACGGGCGTGAAGAGCAGTAGGTAGCGGGATCGCTTCCCGCAACCCTCCCAAAGGTCCACTCAGCCTATCATTCGCGAGATGACGCGTTGTTGAATGAGATGTAGGACGTGATGGGCGCCTTGCATGGCTGCCGCATACAGTTAAAATTCGACTCCTGTAAAAACTAGTGATCGTCCGTTCATACTGATTTGTAATAATCATACTGCGTAATTGTCAGTTTGAAAATATTAAAACGAAGATTATTATTTGTACATTGTCAAGATGGGCCGTACATATGCTCTCGGTGGAAACGGGCAAATACACATGTTATTTTGTCGGTATAATGTTCGCCGTTGAGGCATAATTTGTAGGTTTGAAGTAAGCGTGCATTTTTATAGTTAGGTCCACAGTAATATAATAGCCAAACAGTCAAGTTCACTCAAGCTGTTACATGCGTTCAGGATAAACTACCGCTTTGACCGTCATGTGTGAATTCAAGAAGGTCTTAATTGTTGTATCAGGTTCTCGACTAAATGTAGGTTTAACAAATTATCCAGTTTTACTGTTAACTAATATTACTATCAGCACAAGTGAAACGGAATAATGCCCTTTGAAGCTCCCACTGTCTAGGGACTGCTCTTCTTCTTCTTCGTCGCAAACTTCTCCTTCCTCTTTTTTCTTCTGACATCCATTTAATGTCCCATTTAGCGCAGTTGTGATTAGAAAGGAAATTGTAAAGACAAATACTCAACCATCTTGCAAAAGAATGTGACGAAAAGTTACCTCTGGGTGGCGGGGGAAGAAGAAGTGTTTATATTTCGGCCTCTCTTTCTTCCTTTCTTCTGCCTTCCTTCTCCTTTTCCTTCTCGCCTTCTTCAATGTATTTAACCAGGATTTCTAGCCGAGAAACGGGGGAAGAAAAAATGTCGCCAGGAGAAGACGAGGAATATATATCCGTGAGGTAAGACCTCCGTGGTCTGCGAAGGACTTCGTCGGTGGAGAAACTCTTAGGTAAGAAAGAACACGACACTACTTGAAGAAGAACAATTCCACAACGTCTTGACTACACTCTATTAAACTCTCCACGCCAAATGAACAGGGCAAGGATTCACAAATTCCGACACACGGAAATCATTTCACAATAATGAAACGGCCAGTCCGGCAACTTCACATAAGTTTATGCTTCCCTATCAATTAAACGATTGTACAGGCATTAACAATAATTACAGTTCACAGAGAGTTGTGTATCTCACGCAAGGCTCACCAGGCCATATTTTACTTACGAAACATAGATACTATCAATCTTACTGACCTTGATACATTAAAGCGCCGTAACAAAACTAACGAGTCTTGATAACTCAACCACGCCTAAAAACCATCAGTAAGTCCGCAGTACACCAACAATTCTCGTAGCTGTCAATAACTTCTTCTCTTTTCTTCTTTCCTGAGCCTCCCCTCAATACAGACCCCAAACCCCCGGGGGCCTGTGCGGTACCCGTTTGCCTTTGCGGCACCTGGGGCCTGTGCGGTACCCCGTGTTTTGTACTGAATTAACCCGACTAAGAAATCCTTACGATCACAAACGAAAGCATATAATGAACAACAGTGCTTAGTCTAGTCAGAAACATAAAAGGACTGTATAGTAAACAAGAGCGCACCCAAACCGCTACAAGTAATAAGATATACAGTAAATATAGAAATTGCAATAAACATGAGCGTCCATTTGTAATTGTAATAATTGTAAATCATTGAAGCATCGCTTAGAAAGAAATCAATGATGCAGAGGATCTAACTAATTTACTCTAGCTCTGATTTAACAGCGAATTAGACGATAAATAAATTCCTCCATAGATTCTTATTCATGCTAACGATATTACAGTTTTAATCTTGCAAATGCATACACAATGTTTGAAAACTTTTATTCCAGCAGGTCTTCTGACTTGGTTAAATAGCAGCTGCTTTTGAAACTGCCAGTGGGGATAACGCATTACTTCCTCTATAGAATTGCTACAGTTTCTAGAAGAAAGGTACATGCAGGATTGCCGCAATGTACAAGCCCCCGAAAGACTGTAGAGGACTAACGGCCAACCTAGGATCGCATGGACTAGAGTGGCGGAGAAGGATCTGACACCCCATAGTTGGTCATTCGTACAGCATGGAAGAAGACGCAGCACAGAAGAGCGTAACGTAGCGTTGTTGACACGGCTAAGCCTCACTGAGTTTGCCACTAGAAGAATCGAAGAAATAAACTTTTAAGGAGTGTATTGATTCTGTCATTCTGACACAAACGAAAGTTTTCTGAATAACTTTGAATCAACCGTTATGTTAAAATTTGTTACAGCTTTAACAGTTTGTCTTCTGCACGCTTTCTGAAGAACTTTGTTAAATAAACCAATTAGTAGTTAAAATCTGTTATGATAGCCTTAGGCCTATCGTTTGATTTGTATAAAAAATGACAAAGCCTAACATGATGATAAAATAAAGCTGACTCCGATTTTTATTTCGTGTACTATTCTAGAACTGTTCACTCACACTCCCAAGCTTCCGAATGAGCTGTCGGGTCCCCAAAAGAAGGCATCTGTTCTTACACCAGTTCAAAGGTCCAGGTCTGGTTTGATCCAGCGTGTGTTGGAAACTTAATCACTTTTGCCCTGGCTCTTTTTATCACTCTTTGTAAATAAAATTACGTTCAGCTATAATTATTCACAACCGAAACAATTTAACTCCACAAATGAGCAATCAAAGCGTTGTTGATGTTAGTGATGGCCGAGTTTTAAATTTTTTAGGTGGACAGTGCATGTGTTGTATTAATGTAATATATTGCATTCATTTATTGACGTGTAACCGTTTTACCAAAAACTGTCATTGTATGACCAATTGACCGTCGATTGCTTGCCTGACATCAGATACAGGCAAAATAAAAATTGTCAAAATAATTACTAAGCTAGATCCATTAAGCTAGATCTGTACAGGCAAGCAATATATGAATTGCTATTGACTTCATGTTCCTTAGCTCAGCACATATAAGTCAGACCTCGCTTCTTTCGCTTGGTCTTCACGTTAGTTAACTCGTTAGACTTTCGTCGACACCCGCCTTCATCCCAAGGTGTCGACCTTTATCAAAAACTGCCTCGAAGGCGTTAGGGACCATTGATCCAATCGCCGTCCGACTAGAAAAATTATTTTGTGAAATATGGTGCCTTTTATCTTCAAATGTTTATTCATTTCTCAGCCGAATGATTTTTCTGACAAAATTTTTTAAGTTAATTTATCTTTTTTGAGCGTGTTTTGGTAAGCTATTGGCATGTTCTATAAGTCTGCCAGGTCATGTTTTGTTAAACGAAAAGCATTCAAGTCTGCGTGAGGCCACGGTTACTATATCTGCGAGATTACCCATCCGCTTATAGCTAAGATTACGACTATATATATGCTTTTCAATGAAATTCAATTCAGTTTTATTGATCCCAGAATAACAATAACAAACAAGCAGCAAACAACCATAAGAGGAAAAGTAGCACCATGGAAGTAATATCATGACATTGAATTTCCATCGGGTAACATTTGTAAAACGTACATTGTTAGGTATCCTCGACATAGTATTGTTGTTAATGAGATCAATAGGCACCCAGAAGGGACAAGTCCCGCTAAGAAGGGGCCTACATTACAAAATAAGGTGGGAAAAGATGACAGAGGATGTATGAATAGAAGTGATGGCAGGGGTTAATAGATGGGTGGGTATTAGCAGGAGTCAATGCAGGGCATATTTTAACTGTATAACTAGTGGGACAAATGTCCCAGTAGTCTTAGGATTTGTCCCAGTAGTCAGAGCGATTTGTCCCAGGCAATGTATGTATAAAGTACAACTAGTGGGACAAATGTTGGAAGAATTTAAAGATTTGTCCCAGTAGTATAATGAGAAAGGTATGACATTATTGTTGAATGACCCCTGTTATTGGTTGGGAGACCCGAGAAAAGTTGTAAAAGAAGGTGATGACTAAAAAAAAAAAAAAAAAAAGGTCATCAACTTTTTTCGGAGATGAATTTAGAATTTTTTTTAGAAAAAGTCTAAAGTTTGAAGATTAATTCCTTAAAAAAGTTCTTCGACCAGATCATGGCCGACTTTCTCCGACCCATGGCTGATTTTGTCCCAGTAGTCAAAATTCCTTAAAATATGCACTGAGTCAATGCATGCAATTGTGCATCAAACGTCAAAGAGAGATACTGGGGAGATTGCTTTAGACATCAATTAAATATACAGCATATGCCTGCATTAAAAGAATAACAAAACATGAAACTAGCCATACTTTATGAAACATATGCGAATCCATGTAACAGGATACGGCAGGGGACAGGGCGATGAATAAGTTCAGTTACCGGTATAGATTCTTATTTCTATTAACGACATTACAGTGTATATTTTCCAAATACATACACAATTGTTTAGTGCTGATATCTCGATAGGTCTACTGACCTGGCTAACTAATAACTGTGTGTGGGAACTGCCAGTGAGAATGATTCACAATTATACTTAATTAGTGGAATAACGGGAACTGTTGAAGAAAGTAGGATGACGGCAATGAACACGCTCCGAATGACTGGAGAATAGTACGCGGCCGAACTAGGACCACGTGGATTAGAGCCTATGAGACGGATCTGACAACTCCATAACTGTCCTTCTCACATCATGATAGAAAACGCAGGATAGAAGAGCGAAGCGTCGCATTGTTCACATGGCTACGCTCAGTAGAGGAAATGGATAAATTAACTGATATGGAGTGGACGGTGGTTCGTTATTCTTTCATTTTGACACAAATTAAAGTTGTCTCAAACACTTTAATTACGCCGTTATTTTAAAACGTAGTACGTACCTCTTCAACAGTTTATCTTCGACACGGTCTCTCAAGAACTTTGTTATAGGTCAATTACTACTAAGTCTTAGCACTGTACGAAGTCTACTTATGAAAGCGTTATCATTTTGCTCTGCATTAAACATAGGAATGCCACTTATGATGATAAAATAATTGTTACTGCAATTTTTTACGTTATTCTAAGAGCCAAGAGTGCGGACTGAATACTCGAACCCCAAACTTCCGAATTTAAACGGTCGGCTCTGTAGAAGCAGGCAGCTGTACTTAAACCAGTTCAAAGGTCCACGACTGATTCTTTCCACCGTTGGCTTGAGCCTTGATCACTTTAGCCCGTGGTTTTGTATTGCTGTCTGTAAACGATAAGAATTACATTCAGCTATAGATTTGAAACAGAAACATTGAAGCCAAGTAAGATCTGCGCCTCTGAATAGCCTAAGTTGCTCTGAAAAAGGCACTTTATAAATTATGAGATACGATTCGATGCGATCTACATAGCAAATTTAAAATTCATAGCTGATGATTTTGGCCATTAGTTAATCATACGTTTAACATTTAAACGACGAGAGTGTACTAGGAGCGACTATGAACCAATGGAGCTCTCACTAAAGTGTTGTGTGCCAGCTGGTAGTTTGTTTGTTTGAGTTTTTTTCTCTGTTAAATCAAGCGGGCATGTATTGTATTAGGCCTGACGTGACGCATTGTATGCGTGTATTTTACCTGAAACTGTCATTGTAGAGCCATCGACTGCTTCTTTGTCATTAGATAGTGGCACTATAATATTATGTCAAATGACTTAGAGAAGAAGAACGGCCCCTTGAACAAGACCCTATAGATGCAACCAATACAAGAATTGTTACTGACTTCATTTTCCTTAGCTTGGTATACAATAGCAGCTGGCATGTCCTCTCCAAATCTCCCTGCCGCCTGATCTCCAAACTTAGTGTACGGTTAGTGAATTCATTATAGCTGAAGTGACTAGAGGGCAAAAATAAAGTCAAACTCTCCAAAACGAATTTCTTCTTTGGCGGGGTTTGAATGCCCGACGTTTCAATTGACAGTCCTCCGCGTTAATCATTAGACTATCGTGCACAACTGACTAAATAAACTTATAAATAAACTAATAAATAAAATAATAACTAAATAGGCCTAGGTTAATAAAGTGTTTTTTCGGCTTTATAACAAGACGCGATAGATGTTTAACCTGCTTTTTTTTATAGAATCCAACGATTATTGGTACAATTTTCGATTTTTATTTTAAATGAAATTGTTTTTTATTGTCGATTTCTTACCAGCAATATCAAGAACCAAGTTAGCGTCGTGGCGGGCAACAATCAAACGACCTTTACGTTCCCACAGTTGGTCCTTCTTTCCCGCCTGGTAGGGATTCAGAACGAGTCGGCCATCTGTAACACAAAGTCATATAAAAAAAGGGGCCACACTTTATCCTACGAGCAGTCTATAGACCTCCTGGACAGAAGCTTGACGTCTTCAATAACGAATTTAATTTAGTATTATCTGAACTGACTAGGAAACGCAAGGACGTTTTTGTAGCTGGGGAGTTTAATATTGATTTGCTGAAATATCAGTCCCACACCCAAACAAGCTGCTCCATTGACTGTATAACCTCACATCATTTTTTACCCACGATCACCCGACCAACTAAAATTACTACAGCTACTTCAACTTTAATAGATAATATTCTCACGAATGTCCCAACCCGGTAGATAGACTCTGTGATTATCTCAGCCGATATTCGGACCACTTACCTATACTGTTACACCTGGATTATAACCCGTTACTAAAAAAAACTGCCACCTATAAACGCGCAACTTAGTGACCACAAAATATTACTTAAATCGTGTAGAACTAAAACATATCTCTATTTGAACTTTATTAAACATCCTTCTGACGTTAACAAAGAAAAATTCAATACTTAGAGCAGTGCTTCCCAACCTTTTTTCAACCGCGGCACACTTTCTAAGAACCACTCACCATACGGCACATTGCATTTATGGTTCTTATTGCATATTGGGGATGTTCGGTAATGTAGCGGTTAGCGCGCAATATAAATGTCTAGTTGACATATATATTTGGTACATGCACTTATTCGTTTTAATTTAGAAAAAGTAACGTTTATTTATCCACATAGCTAAAATCTTTTGTGTCTATAACTGGGCATTAATGATAAAAGAATTTCATTATGTCGACGTCAGCTGCAATATACTGAACATCAGGAATTGTCAACCGTTCTTTTAAAACCAGTGTAACCGAAACAAATTAATTAAAAGCAGACTATAAACCAGAATGAAAAACCATGGCTAATGGGACGGTTGACTTTGCAAAGAATATGAAATTGTGTCAATACGAGCTTGAACGGCGGTTGACAAGCACACTCGTAAGTCGTTTTAAACTGACTCTAAACATAAAACACCCCCTGTGTATGTTTCGTTTTGATTTGTGTCATTCCTGAAAATGCCTGTTCAAACAGGTAAGTAGTGCAGAAGGGCAGCAGTATGATGACAGCTTTGGCACATTCCTTCTCTATCATAATCCAGAAGTTTGTCAAATTCATTTCTGCGAACGTAGGTTGCTGTTCTGTCAGCTGCAATGTCAATCAGCTGTTTCTTTTCCGATATCTGTAGTTGGTGATGAAATGGGTTTCTGACCCAGTCTTTGTCAGAGACATTTAAACTTGAAAAATAATGTAGCAATTGTCTTCCAACTCTGATAAATGCTCAAAAACAATTTCATTTAACACACCTACACCCGTATCAACTTCGACGGCGCGACGAGACATAGAAATTGAAGTTGAAAATACGATGACGCAAAGATGCGTAAAAATGAAGCTTACTAACGGCGATGTCATATAGAGTAAATAAGTAAGTTAGTTCATCGAATAGTTAGTAAATGCAATACATGGTGGTCTATGCAGCCTCACATACATATAAATCAGCCTCGTAAGAAATAATAATTGACTACACCAATTTATCAGTGTGTGATAGTGCATATTATGATTTAATGATATTATTGTCATATGAAACTTATGATTTCCGACATTTGGCCACGGCACTCTTCTACCACGCTATTAGTAGTAGTAGTAGTTGTAGTAGTAGTAGCAGTAGTAGCAGCAGCAGCAGCACCAGTAGCAGTAGTAGTAGTAATAGTAGTGGTAGTAGTAGTAGTAGTAGTAGTAGTAGTAGTAGTAGTAGTAGTAGTAGTAGTAGTAGTAGTAGTAGTAGTAGTAGTAGTAGTAGTAGTAGTAGTAGTAGTAGTAGTAGTAGTAGTAGTAGTAGTAGTAGTTGTAGTAGTAGTAGTTGTAGTAGTAGTAGTAGTAGTAGTAGTAGTAGTAGTAGTAGTAGTAGTAGTAGTAGTAGTAGTAGTAGTAGTAGTAGTAGTAGTAGTAGTAGTAGTAGTAGTAGTAGTAGTAGTAGTAGTAGTAGTAGTAGTAGTAGTGGCATTAGTAGGGGGGCAATACGGGGTTGAGATCGGGAGCTACAAAAAGCTAATTGATATAAAGACTGCCTCTACAGAAAAGCGTCCACAGAGGGCCCACAGGACCCACAGACCCTTATCACAGATCGCTTTCCAAGCAGTGTCTGTGGCTATCATGGCTTAGAAGTCTTTTGAATCATGGTGCTAAGTGGATCTTTGAAATCAGGCTGAATAGAAGTGATTTGATATAAAGGCCGTTTCTAAGCCGATTCGGCCAAAGCCAAAAAATCGGATCGTGAATTGCCTTAGTGTATAAATATGCAAAGTCGCCGGCCGAGAACCTCCCACGAGGCCGGCCCAAACGTAAATGAAACTCATTTGCGAGTGTAATAGTAAAAATTATAACTCCGCTAATCGTACGGCGGTGGTGCGCTAGGAATTACAGACTCACTACTCCAACCACCTACGATGAAAACTTTTATTTTGAGGTTCGCGGGGAAGTCCCAGCGCTGGTTAGTTTCTTTATTAGTTCCGCCACCATCTGGTCTTTGCTTTGACTCGGCAACTCTTTTTTTCCATTCTTGCTTTGTATATCACGTTTCATCGTTCTATATTTCTCCTCCTCTCCCAGAATAAGCTTATACTCTTCATCGCTAATAGCCGTGTCCTCCAACGCCTTAGAAATATGGTCATGAACAGTGTTTAGTTTACTTTCAGCCAAAATACAAATTTCGTCGTGTTTTGAAGCTTTAGCAACAAAACTTCTACTAATAACATTTCCAATAATATCCAGAAAACTCGTCGCTATGGCTAAACTCTCTAGAACAATGCCAGGAATAAAACCAATACCAGTGGCTAGCATAGCTGCCCCACCCACCCCAGTTCCAAGACTAACCAGAGCGAGACCTGCCGAGGCCCCATTAGCCACATCTACAACCCTCTTATACTTCTTACACAGTTGTCCCCGACTTATCGACTCTGACCTCAGGAAGGCTTCTATTTCGCCAATCTTCTGCAGACGAAATGTTTGCGACGTCGTGTCTGACGAAATTGTTGACTCCATAAGCGTTGGGTACAAAGACATACTTTTTTTATAGTTGCTCTATCAGTAACGTTACGTTTAACTCAATAGTTGAAGTACTTTCAACACCTCTCTTTTTTCCTTCAATTCTGAAACTCGTTTGTCCTGGAATGAATATTGCCCTAGATGCATCAAATTGTCCACTTTGAATGTCAACTGTACGATCGATGCTACCCGCGACTGTTATAACGCGAACTGACGCATCACCGGTGCTAACACCAAACATTGTAAGCCTCCAGAATCCGCGGTCTAATGAAATAACCTCATTATTAGTTTGCAACGTAATACATGGATAACGTGCCGTGGTCAATGGAAACGTTTGCCACGAACTTAGAGTCACAGTTTTGGTCGCTGTGTAAATATCGCGGCTGTGGTAATCGTCCGATACGAAATCGATGTGAATTTGGGGAACCGCGTCTAACATATCTGCGGTGGGCTTAGGGATAGTATATCCCCAGTTGGTAAGGCCAACCAAATCATCGAGGTTGTACTTATGCATATTTGTTTCTCCCTTTTGCCGGAGATAACCACGAATCTTGTAGTGTGAGTCGGCCATTATTAAGTCTTATGTTTACCCGACTTTAAAATATGTGTAGATCTGAAAGTGGGATATTGCGAGAATAGTTAGATTTGGTTGTGTACCAAGGACCGTCAGCCTGTAGAATTTGTATGCGGTGTCAGAGTCGATGGCAAACTCCTTCGCAAACCCAGTCAAAGCGGTGTGGGAGATGAGGAGGTCTGTAAATACACGGACCTGCTCTATTCCATCCCGCGTTGTAGATACACACCCACCAATCTTCCAGGACGATATACGTGGGATACTAGGAAACCCAATTCTCCCAGTCAGGCTGACTTTCCATATGCGCACAGGGACCGGGCATTCAATCTGTAACCAAGTCCCAATTATATCAGCCGCAGCGGGCGTGGCCTTCCACCCACCGTTGACACCCGAGTTGAATGCCATATGTGATGGGTTAGTGGGGATAGAATCGCTGGCTGTAGCCTCAAAACCCGTTTCGGAAATGTTTTTGGACAGGGGTGGAATGTGGCCGCTGTAGTTTAAAAATTTGATGCTGTTCACGTATTGTCTTACAGCGGCCTCTTTACTGTCTGTATACCTTTTAACCACAACAGCCTGATTGTCGACATATTGTTTATTGGCCACGTTCAAAGGCTCCGTCGGTATTTTATTTAACTTAGTCATTTTGCCGGTTACGATTCTCGTCACCTGCCCGATACTCGCCGCGTCAGTATTAGTTGTTGAGGCCCCCGTGTAAAGCCCAGTCACCCTCTTACCGCCCATAGCTAAATTTCCAGTCATTGCGTCGCCAACTTTAAGCACGCAAGCGCTCCTGACCATAGCGTCTTGTTCTTCGGCGTAAGTTTTTGCAGCTTCGGCTTTCTGGTCTGCGTACCCCCTTGCGGCGGCGGTCTTTTGATCTGTATACAACCTCACGGCCGAATTAATCGCGGTGTCCTGATCGACCGCGTACTGTCTAGCAGCAATATGTTGAACATCAACATATTGTTTGTTAACCACGTGCAACGACTCCGTGGGAACTCTATCGAGGCTCAATAGAGCGCCGGCGACCGCCGTTGACACTTGTTTCCAACTCGCTGCGTCGCTATCAGATCCTGGAATCTCTGTTGGAAGTCCAGTTACTCGGTGGCCACCCATGACTAAACTTCCAGTCATTACACTGCCAGATTTTAGCACACACGCGTTCTTGACGATAACATCTTGCTCGTTGACGTAAGTTTTAACAATAACATCCTTTTCGTCCGCATACTGCCTAACGGAATCTCTCAGCACCTCGTTCTTCTCGTCCGTGTACTGTTTAGCATCGATAAGCTTCTGGTCTGCATGGTTCTCGGCCGCGGCTGCCTTCTGGTCCGCGTACAGCCTGACGGCAGTGTCCAGCACAGTGTCCTTATCGTCTGCGTAGCGTTTAACGAGGCCAGTTACCTCGGAGCTTAAGCCGTCTGCATACAACTCGGCTTGGTGCGCCCGCTCTTTCGCGTACTCTGTTATTTGTTTCCAACTCGCAGCGTCGGACTCCCCCACCAATTCGTCCCATCCCTCGTCTTCACTGTCAGATCCCGGAGTGTCCGTGGGCAAACCAGTCAATTTATGGCCGCCCATTTTTAGAACACCAGACATCGTTCCACCGGTGATTTGTAGGTTGTCCTGATCTACGATGTCCGCATAAGCCTTTGTCGCGGCGTCCGTGTCCGTCGTAGGAGTTCCCACGTTTGTCAGCCGAAAACCTCCAGCCGAAAGAATTCCCAGCATGGTATCACCAGCCTTGTGGATGAGCCCAGCTGCGCTTATCTGCCCTCCTCCCACCCCACCTCCACCGTCTCTTCCAAATTTATCAACAGGCATTTTTTATACAAAAAAGGGTGGCCGAAGTCTAACATAAGTCAAGCACGATATCTTCAAAATTCTTTCCGGCAGCGAGCTCTATTAACACGGCTAGGCAGAGATGACCACATACCACATCATCTGGCCCCTGTAGCTGAAATGTTTGAGTTCTTATGGAACGGTTTAAATATCGAGAAATTTCGAGAGGCGGATCCAGCCCATAACTGTCAAAATAGACGGCTATAGGCCCATCTATCCGATAGGCGACCCAGTGAGTACCATCGCCGGAACCGGAATCCAGATTAACAACTCCACACTCCTTCTCACGAGCCACGGCGGGCAGACCATCTCGCATGAAAACACCGCGGAAATGCGGCAGCGCTCCGGCAACTTTCTCTATATCGAAGTTGCTCAGCGGTTTTAGTTTTTTTGTCCGATGTACAGGCCGGATCCTTTACACATTGAACAGCAACCACCATATGTCTGGCGCCCGAGATATAAACCAGTCCCGCGGACCTGGGCCTCGAGTTCGCGATTGTGACGCGCCGCCTCCGCCAGTGCAGCGTCGTCGATCCGTTTTTTCTCGGCTTGGGCCGCATCGTTGGCCTGTTTGTTGTGCACGGCCTCTGTCACCCCAGCGGCAATACCACCCGCCGCGGATAACCCACCAAAAAGCAGTGGGAGGAGAGCCAGTAGTGGAAGAAATCCGCCCGATTTTGTCATCTTTTTCAATTGCGTTTTGGTGAATCTCAGCTCCATGCCAACGCCTGAGGTAATCTTCTTTGCGATTCGTGCGGCTTGAACCTTCGTAAGCGCGAGCTTATCGTCTCCACGAAGCTGGTCATGAGTGAGTCGAATCGTGGCACCAGTGCCATCGCGCGCAGCTTTAGCCAATGTTTGCTTTTGCCCTTCGGTCAGTGAAAGGCCGAACGCAACGTATTCAGTTTTCATTTTTGGAAAAAATATATCTAAAAGAGGGCCTTGTATCTAAATGTGAAAAAACTGATTTCTAGTAGACGACGTTGAATTTGCTGCCATCCGATTCAAAATTCAGGAGTCGGTCGCTGATCAGGACGGCATATGCTGTCGTATTATTTGGTACCCCTTCGTTAAAGTCCACCTTGATTTGTATGTCCTGTACAGAGGTTTTAAGTCGTTCGGATTGCCTGCGCACGTCCAGGACGAAGATCGGAAACAAATCTACAAATTCGATTGGTGTCAATTGGCATGACGATTCACGCGCGTCTATACCGCAATATTCCTCCTTGAAGTCACGTAGGGCCTTGAAAGCTCGAGAAGTTGTCCTCTTGGTGAAGTCGAGATTCATGTCAACCACTGGGTAGCGATCGGTGTTGAGCAAAGCGAATATGTTGCGAACCTGTGCATGGTCAAACAGTGCCGGATTCTGGCCTTGATGTGCATTCTTTCCAGTCTGAAAAGCAACAAGAATCCAGCGTGGCTTTTCCGTGCCCGACTTAACGCTCAAACGCCAGGAAAAAGTCGTCGCTCGTGGCACCGCAATGTTGTCGCATTGCATGGCGCGGAATGCCACAGGTACCTTAACCTTTGCTTCAATCTGCTTCATAAGCATGCTTTTATACTCCAGAGCGGGTATTATATGCGGCATGAACCAGGAGAGTTTAGTCAGCATGATCTGGCCATTGGCCGCAGCGGCTTCCTTGAAGATCGCGTCTGCATCCCCCTGCCGGCTCAGCAGTAAAGAGTGTTTGATCCCGTATACGACCTTGTGATAATCATCGCAAAAACCGAATAGATGTCTTAAGGGAACGATGAATGAAAACGTTCCAATAGGGACGGGTTTTCCAATGATCATCAGTCGACGGGCCTCGAAGCCGATATTCGCAGCCGCCGCCGCCGCAGTCGTGTCCTTCTGCCAACACATGTTTAAACCTTCGCCTTTGGAAAAATCATCGCCGTAAACCAGCATGCCTTTCATCGTCGTGGCTTGCCCAGGTGACATGACATTCTCTATCTCGGTATTGTTAGCCAGGTATCGAATTTGAGAAAACATGTACGGGATGGCGTTGTTGATGAATGACACTAACGAGTCTGCGATGTAAGCTGCGCCTGTTGTGGTAAGCCTGCCCTCCACAAGTAGGTAGCTCTTAGAAGGCTGCGTGAAAATGTCTTGATTCTGTATGTCTATCTGTATGGCCTGGCCGTTATTAATAGCCGCGGGGTTTTGTGATTCATACTCGCGGTATTCAAACGATTCTATGCTATTATCATCGGGTACCACCGAGGCGATGTCCAACATTTCACTCGGCACGTCAAATGCCGCCATTATTATAGCTAAAAAAGTTCAAGCTTCAATTATTAATCATGTTGCAAATTAATTTCATATGTGGTGGGTTAAACATTTTTTTTCCGTTTTGTGAATTAGTCGGAAATTTTTTTCATTTTGCAAGAAACAGACCCCTACCACAACGACTCGGCTTTATAGTTTTGAAACCGGATCCAGCAATGCGGCTGTTTATGTCGGCCATTGTCGGAACAACGGGTGGCGGACTCACAGCCAGTTGTTTTAAGTATTCGATGCTCTTGTCGCTGAGCGCCTTCTCCAAAGGTGCGGGAACAACAGGCGCGGCAGATGAGTTTTCATTTCGTAAATGAGCTTCATTTACGGCCGCAGCGCGTCTCGCTTTCACGGCATCAACAATTTGCCTGACGGCAGATGCTGTTGTGGCGCCGGCTTTCGCGACATTACCAACCGCCTTGGCAACGTTTGTGATTGTGCCTCTATTCGCCGAAATGAAGGAGCCTGCACGGCCAAGGAAACCCGCGATTTTGGGTATCCAGTCGAAAAGCCCACCACCCGCGACACGACGCCGCTTTTTAATTCCAAGAACAAACATGAGAATATTTAAGTGTGAAAATCTACGCACTGCGGATGTGAAACCTTATAGTTACTGTCTCACCGCGGAGGTTTAATTGTTGACCATTCTGGTCGGTCAGCCACACACGAATGCCCTGTACGTTGCCAGCCGGTGCAACTGGTAGGTACACCAGATTTTTCGGAGACTCGATTACCTTGTAGCCGGGCGACACATCCGGGAAAAAACTGTAGATTACTGGCAGCTGGCTACCATTTCGATACGATCCAGAGATAATGTCACAATTTACCAGGATTGTGTCCACCCGGAGAATATCGACTGGATTTTCTCCCTCTTTATAACCAAGACCAAGCCTCTGAGGGTTAAAACCGAGCGTTTTCCTGATGGTAGATGCGGCCATATCTACCTTATAAAGGGCATTCGTAATTTTTATGAAAGCGCGTAGGGTAGATGCGTTAGCTCCTATAGTAATGGGAGAATTAAAGCCGAGCTGAGGAACACCTGTCGGCGGCGGATTTTGCTTTTCTAACTGCCGGCTGATTTCGTCATTAATCTGTGCGATCTCGTAGCTTCCGTCGGGCAAAATGATCGTCTTCCACGTCTGTCCATTGGTGGAGCTGTAGACGAACTTGTTATTTGTGCTGTCTATGTTCGGGATCGAGTTATAAGTTTCAAGATTGACCAAAGCAAGCTCAAAGCGTCTTTTTGGATCCAGGTACAGCGGTGGTGAGAAGGCCGTAGTCCACCCTGTGGTATCTGAGGAGACAACTATGCTAAAATTCTCCTTAGGCTGCAAAAGTTCTCGAATTTCTTCGAGTAGTTTCTCTGAGTGTTCCATCTGAGCCATGAATTTTGTTTTCTATTTCTATTTTATGAGCATGTTTCTATTCAATTCGAGTGCCAGCTCTTTGGAGATCGCACCGGAACGCAGTAACTCGTCAAGAATGGCGGAGATTTCGTTGCCGAGACCAGTGTTTCCCGCTGCCCTAGAGGCCACCAAAAGCTGCAGCCTCTCTACCAGGGCGTTTGGGTCATTATAAAATTGCACCGCCCCGCCTCGAATCAGCTGGAACTTTTTACTTTTCCGGCCATGAATGGGCAGACCAGACATCTGTACGAGCTTTTTGAAAGTTTCAATTGCTTGAGGCGAGTATTGCTTAGTCTTAACGAAGCGTTTTGTTAGTAGATTGAACAACGACTCATCGGCAGGAGCTTCGAGCACGAGCTTCCCACCTTTAAACACTCTCAGTCTACCAGCAGACAGCGCGACGGGGTCAACGGAGAGCTCACCCAAGGCGTTACCTTGTAATTTCAGAGGAACGGCTGGAACACTGAAACCCTTTCCTTTTTTAGTGAGGGCGTGGCCTTTCAATAGCAAACGAATTCGATCTCTGTAGTCCTGTAGGACGCCGATATCTACGGCCAGCGCATGTACCTTTTCTTCGTCTCCGTTCTTATTGGCCTTCCTTTTCTCTTTGCCCAGGGTGTGGCGATTATAATAATTTACGCCTTCGATTATCTGTTTCACAGCTGCCGTGTCGTTCAGGTCGAGCTCGCTCGGAGGGGTAAAACCGTGCCGCCTGATTGCATCGACGTTGAGATGTCTGTTTGGGTGGACGAGCAATGCTTCCTGAGCGGGGTGTGCCGCAATCGCCGGAATAGCCGTTGGAGCAGTTGTTCCTTGGGCCACATCGTGGTTGTATGTCGACTACATGTTGCCTATATCGTGTCTTTAAATACTTGCCTTGGGCTTATAGAAGCGATCGAAGCCGCATCGATATTTTCCATCGTACACTTTATACGTTAAATCTATGACTGCGAATCCATATGGCTGAGCAGCACACTCGCTGAAGAACGTACGGAACTCATCGAAAGACATGTCGCCGCCCACGAACGTATCGTGAATGGCTCGTAAATTCTTGCTATCCTGGTTGAAGAGGACGATAAGATTAGCATTGTCACGGATCGCTTGCTTCGGAATTCGAAAATAATTCTGTGTTAAGTAGAAGCAGTCCGCGCCACCGTGTCGACCCATAGTGAAATACCTTTCGATGGGCGACTGTTTTTCAAGCATGACGTCATCGAAAACTAGAAGGCTTCTGGCATTCTTATTTAATGATTCAACTGGAACTATTTCATCTGAGCAAGAGTGAAAGGAAGCCACTTCCTTCCCGGCATCTTTTTCGAGTTCTGTTATCCAGTCCCGAAGAAACTGATATTTTTCCTGTCCCAGAGACTTCGAGTATAGATACAGCCGATCAAAACGCAGGTACCCCTTCTTCAACAGAAGGTTAAGCAGTAGGTTTGTTTTCCCACATCCGCTAGGCCCACAGATTATGCACCGTATGCTGGATGGTAACAGCCAATGGTGGTGTTTTTTTCCATCGTCGGCTTCGAGATCGAAATTTGTTATTTCCATATAGAGACAACGAGTTATGATTGTATTCAACGAAAACAATGTATTGCCTACGATGTAAGAAACATACTGAGACTTCAAATGAAACAATTGTCGAGTTACGAAACGGTCGGCCAGCCAAGAAGGGAACCTGTGCCGTCTGCGGTGCAAAAAAGAGCCAAATTTTGCCTTCTAAAGTGCGGAAGCGCAAGACTCATGAGTCTAGCGGAGGCTCGCTACTGAATAGGGCCCTCAACGCTCTACCTCTACCAGAAATGCATATGAGCCTTCCATCCGGTATGTCTTCGGAAGATAATCCGGGAGGTTCTTTTCAGAACACGGGAAAGTACTCTTACTGTGGACCATTCACAAAACTCGACAAACGGCTGTCACAGCGATATCACGGTGTTAATCAGCTCGACCGTGCGTGCCTCCACCACGATGTGGCTTACGCAGTTCATAAAGATACCCCAGGGCGTAATCACGCAGATGACATCCTCGCTGCAGCCGCGTCTAAGATCGCACTCACCGATGAAACTCCGGATTATGAAAAGAAAGATGCCCGGCTCGTATCGGCCATTATGTCAGCAAAGTCCAGGCTGGGGATGGGTGTTGGACGGCGGCGCAAATGAAAATCATTTGTGTATGTGTTTACCTGTTTGTAATATATAGTTTTTACTGAAATGTCTAAGCACCTTTCAGCCGTCTATTACAGCCCTAGAGGTTACTGACGAGGTAAGGCTGCGGTGAAGAAACTAGCTTCAGCCGCCAAAGTTTCCGAGGCGGAGGCTCGTGATTGGTTGAAGAAACAAGCTGTGTGGCAGATTTATCTTCCCGTTCCACATCGCATACCTCGTCCAAAGTTTGAGGAAAATCAACCAAACGCCGTACACCAAGCCGATCTCTTGTTTTTACCTCACGATAAAGTAGGTCGAAAGACTTATAAATACGCCTTGACTGTCGTCGATGTTGCTTGAAGATACAAAGAAGCTGAACCGTTGATCAACAAAAGTGCGACCGAAGTCGCCGCCGCTTTAAGCCGGATCTATAAGCGGGGTCCATTGACTTGGCCTCGACTCTTTCAGGTCGACCCAGGCCGTGAATTTATGGGTGTTTTAACAGCGTTGCTGGCGAAGCACGACGTTCTTGTAAGACGCGGACAGGCTGGGAATCATCGTCAACAGGGAATCGTTGAACGTTTCAACCGAACACTGGCCGAGCGACTTTTCGGCGCTCAATACGCTCAGGAATTGCTTCTGGCTGCAAGGGGGTCATCCGAACGGTCAGTGGAATGGGTTCGCCGGTTGCCTGAAGTTGTGGCTGCATTAAACGATGAGCCGACGCGCTTGCTTGACAAAAAGCCGGTTGAAGCGATGAAAGCTGCTAAAGTGACACAGAAGCCCTCTCTTCCTGTTCATCGTGTCGTAGGCCTGGATGAGCCTGTTCTCGGGCACGACGTTCTCGTTCGATATTTGTACGCTCCCGGCGAGCTCGAGGGTGGTAGCAAACGAGCCACCGATCCTAACTGGTCGCTCACCATCCACGCTATTTTGGATGTTGTTCGGAAGGCTGGTAAACCGGCTTTATACCATCTAGTTGATGGGCCTGGCCGCGGGTTTGTACGTGAGGAGCTGCTTCTGGTGCCTATGGGCACTGAGTTACCCCCCGATAGAATACTCAACCGTCGTTGATTTTGTAGTGCCCATATGCCAGCGTTGTTATCCCATCGGCCTCGATCCACTTTTTTGTGTCTAATGGAGAGAGGCTGATCTTATTCTGCTCGTACACTCCGATCTGGTGGTCGTGGCTTCTAATCACGACTTGTGTGTGCCGCATTTCTTCTCGTTCGAACAGGCATTCCTTGTATAGCTCGTGGTGCAGATCCTTCTTCACAACTGCTCTCTGAACGCCTTTTGCTTTCCTGATTTCTGAACCGCCCGATTTTAAGATCGAGTACATCTTCGGACGCAGCCCTACGAATTCAGCGATGGCCACTCCGTTACATTCATCCTTGAACTTACCCACGACTTTCTTGTTCTCGACGTCGTAGTATGGGCTGTCTCTAGGAAACTCACTAAAGTCGTATGAGTGTTTTTTGTTCCACATATCGGCATAGGCGTTCGGAGTTTCCACCTGAAATAAGAGGCTATCTGTGTCTGTGTATAAGAGTTGAGCATTGTTGCCGTACTCGTTTTTCACATCGTTGTACCAGAAGTCGTACATCAGATGCTTGCTGAGGTCGAGGACAGCCTGGCCGACATATACAGGTCTGTTTAACTTGAGCTTGTTCTTCAAACTATGAATCGCGGCGAGTTGGTCGTTGAAGATTTTGTGGGATATGTAAGCAGGGTCGGCAATTAGTTTTCGAAGTTTATCAACTTTTGAGGTCGGTACCAGGTTGACCCTGATTCTTTTTCTAAGATTTTCCATGGTTTTTCCGAAAACTGCATTATTAGCCAGTTTGAAGAAGTCTTTTTCAAATTCTGACGTTGCCTTCGCTCTCAATTTCGTATTCATCTCGATATATGGAGCCATCCATGCCTCCTGTCTAAATTTAATGACACGATGAATTTTAGAAACTCGTAGGCCCAACGAGTGGTAGAGCTTGAGATTTCTATAATGAACTACATAACGCTCCTTGGGTCGTAGGCTGGGTACTAACTTCACATGCTTTGTGAACTTGCCTCCCAACTCGTTCATGAGCACATTCTGATAGTCGCTCAACCACTCCTCTTGGACTGTCTCGGTTTCTGGTGCTAAGGGATAGTCGCTATGTGCGTCGTGAAGGTGCTCCGGGTACCCGAGATCTACTTCAAGTAGGAAGCCTTCAGGCGCGTCGTCTGGAGTTTCCAACACTTCGTCGAGAGTTGGACTTTCCCAGCTAAATCCTCCAACTGGTAGTGATTGTTGCATCGCCCAGCCGTAAAGATTATTCGCGTCGAGATACATGATCCAGCTTTCTGGCTTCGTGGTATCGTAGTCGGGGCATTGTGGGTTGTTGGCTTTTGCGAAGCGCTTAGATACCATCGAGATTCCACCTCTGAGACCTTTCTCTACAAATAAATGCATATCTATATCGGTAAGAAGTTCGAGCTCGATTTTCGTCTTTTTCAACAAAGCGTCCCAGGCCATTCCTGGTAAGGAGAAGTAGTTTGCCGGGTCCAGACTGTAGTGCTTCATCGAAGTGGATCTGAAGGTCTCAAATACATCAGCTAGTAGAAGTACATCCGTTCGGAGATATAAGTCGTGATAGTCGCCCAGAGTTTTACATTCAAATTCATCCCATACTCTTTGAGCGTGTTCATAATCCGCATCAGAGATGTTCTCTCGGGACAGCCTGCTGTAGAACGCTTCTTTGGGTGGAAGTCGATCTTCTTCGAAGCGGTTGTAATCGTCAATGTGCTCGTAACAATATACGCCCTTTCGCCTCAAAAGATCTAGTTTTGTCCTATCGTTGTGAACGAAATTTTCCTTTATATATGCCGTTGTGACTTTCAGATCTTCTAGTGATAGGTTTCCTGATAATTTATCCAACGAGCTGTTTAGAAACTGGAGACTATCGATGAACTGGAGTTGTCCTATGTTGAATGTCATGTATTTCTCCATATTGTTTGGGATGCAGTTAATATCAGTTTCCTCATCCTGTGCGGCCTCACAGCTACCTATCGCTTGCATTATGAGGTGGCTGTCGTAACCTCGCAGATTGTGAAAGACCACCGGTACCTTACACTTATCGCTATATATTCGAAGTTTGAGGTTGCAGGCGTTATGAGCGGCACCTCGGTACTTGCCGGTAATGTGGCAGTGGTCGCGAACTCTGTCCGCTTCGAGAGCATTTCCGCAGATGTGACATTCGATAGCCTCGCGGAAGGATTGGCGATCGGCCGCTGACATAACCATTTTAGCTGGGGTGGCCAGCCTTTCTTTGATAGAGGCCAGCTCGCCTTGTAGTCGTTGTAGGAACTCTTGCACAGCGTTCTCTCCACGATATAGCACCGGCTTCTTCGTGCGACCGTCGCATCGAACTACTATATAACAAAAACTACATGGTTTCTGCTCAGCTATCTGTCTTGTATTGCTCTCGTTAGGGTTCATGGCCGCATTGATGACTGGCACGTTCAACGCCTCGAAGTCTGCGTAAACGATATACGGAGTGCGCATCTGTTTGCGATGGTTCTGGAATTTGAGGATATTTTCATCCTCTTTTGGCATCTCAATCCGCTGAGGCTTCTGACTAATGCCCTGACAATCTTTGATATGGACATCCAGCAAGTCTTGTCTACAGAATATGTGAAGGCAGCGACGGCATGGATGCTTCCTGTTGTTGTCTTTGCTATTTTTATGAAGAATTCGGCCAAGGTCCTTTATCCAGACGTAGTGGTGATTCTCGCTACTGACTAACAGTAGAAGATCGATATTATAGTCTCTATTGGTCTGCTTTGATACGCAGATTGGATACAAAGCTTTATCCCACCCGAAGACTGAGACGCTTATAGTTGGGTTCTGACGTTCGAACTTACCGATATCTGTGACCTTCACTGGGAATTCTATACCGTCAAAGTTTAGCTCCTGCAGGTGGGCCTGATACTTATAGGGGCGATTCGGATTTTGATCTGCTGGGTACATTGCGCTTAGTATGGCCCACTCGAAGCAGCGATTATCGTTGTTTTGCACGTTAATAACTGAGCGGGGTGGCACATACTTCGGTGTGGGAAAGTAGCTCTTACCTCGGAAAGGCTTATATCTTGCAAAACTGAGGTCTAGCGACACGACCCGCTTCACTCTCCACCCCGATCCCTCATTGGTATACTCCTCGAGGAGTTGTAGTACTTCGGCCTTGGCCTTCCTCACAGCCCCTTTGATTTTACCCGCATTGGTAATTGGTTCTGCTTTGCTTCGAAAGTAGGCCGTGTTGGTAATGATGCCGGGGGGCGCGTTGCCACCATACACATTATCAACAGTTGGTGCAAACTTTTCCAACTCAGCCGTTAGCACTTGAGAGTATTTCAAACCGTCCTGTTTCAACAGCTCTTCGTTGAGCTGTGCCTCAATGTTGTGCTCCATTGCACTCAAGAAAGCCAACGCATCTCCTTCCAGCCTGTGGTTGAGAGGTACTTCTGCCCGGAAGTCTCTCAGATGCTGGTTGGCGAGCTCTCTGTGCACTAGAAATGGTGGTGGTCCACCTCTATCCTTCTTAATTAGGAGTGGGTCAAATTCTGCCAGAAGGGCCTTGCGTTTTGCCTCTCTGCGCTTGCGCACTGGAGGAATTGGCCTTGGAAGCAGTGGCTGTAGTAAGCGCCTTTTGACTGCATCTGGGATAGGTTCGTCTAAGATATTTTGTAGAAAAGCTCGAAGAGCTGATGGCCCGGTAAACTCACTCAGCAATTGTTCAATTTTTTCATTCGTAGACAATGCCATAATTATAAATTGTTTTATACTACTGTGGCAAACTTTTCCTTAATACAATAATTATATCATTTGTTCAAAATGAAATTTTTGTTTACTGATATTCGATTGACGCTTGCTCATCTGTATTAGCTCAATACAATAACTATATCGTTTGTTCAAATGATTATTTTTTTTATTCTACTGATATATTTGATAGTCGCTTCCATTCCTTATTAAATTCACGGACTAACCCACCTCGTCGGGCTCTGAAATATTTAGCGAAATAACCACACTTCATACACTCACCCAAGCGGTTTTTGATACCCCTCCCACATTTAACACAAGGCTGTGTCTCAAAGCCATTTCGCAGTTGTGCTAGATGTTTAAAACAGTACTCCCCAATGCATCTGCGAGGACACTGGGTTGTTTGGCCTATCATAAGCCATTTGCAAAAGTTTTGTCCCAACATTGTTTTATGTATACCACAACCTATTTATTTATTTAAATTGAAAAAAAATTCTGAACGACTTAAGATGCTCCTGCAGGAAGAGGATGAGGAAGATGATCTTACACTCCTAGCTTAGTTCCCTCACCGTTTCAACTCTAAACACTACTCACCTTTTGACTGACACATTTGGATCTTGATCAGGATTTGGCTGGGCGCTTGTGGATAAGCTGGGTTTTTTCACGACTTAGCTTTTTGTATGCTATAGAAATCTCCAAAGTATGATTTGACTAAGCGCCTATAAGCTCCTTTTCCACGACTTCGCTTTGGGCGCTATATGAATCTCGAGATTACGATTATACTTTAGCCGTCTGATTTGACTAAACACCTGTGAATAAGCTACTTCTTCCACGACTTAGCTTTTGGCTTGTCCAAATTACCAACCACGCACAGTGATTTTTACCCTTCATTTTCGTAGATAATTAAATATAGGCCTACTCAATATAAACTTTCTCTAATTGGTATATCAAACAATGGAGGGATCTCTGTGTAGCCTCTTGTTTTATAATATTTGCTCTTTGCTTGTCACAAAGCGCCACCTAGCGAAAAGTATATATACAAAATATATTTCACTGATTAGTCGCTAGAGGCGTCACAAAGCGCCACCTATCGAATGGTGAGCGAATCCTACAACCGACCGATTCCTCCTCCTGCCGTTCTCCTTCCCGTCTTCGCTCTCCCTCCTTCTCCCCTTTCGCCCTGACCTGTCATTCATCCATCTCTCCCCAATCTCGCTCTCCTTTCGGTCGCGCTATCATTCCTTCCCCCCTCCTTCTCCCTGCTTCCCCTTTTATGACACCCGGTCAGACTCTAATGTCAGTCCGTCAGTCATATCTGATCTTGACTCCACATATTTCATTAGTGTTCTTTGCCTACATCAAATCCTAAGCAACACATAATACCTAATGTTAGGCCTACATAATAATACTAATATATATCGTAATCCTAAATCCCTAATATAATATCGTCCATGACTGTCACTACAGAGCGGCTTGTCCAATGTATCTTTTATCTATAGAAAGCCGACAGAGCCATATAAAATCTACCATGGAGCTGTATAAATTCCCTCTAGTAAAGACCGGCTGTAAAACAGTCTTGGTTTAAAGGTAACACGTTTCTGAAAACAGCTCTGAGATTATCGTGGTCTGTTCCACGAAGCTGCATTGAGAGCTCTCTTTTCGACGGGAGAATGGCATGCCAAGAATGTTATCCTGGCAACGCTAGTTCTATTTTTAAATACTGATGTCATTCTGCTATAAATATTTTTTCGTGGTCTGTTCTACGAAGCTGCATTGAGAGCTCTCTTTTCGACGGGAGAATGGCATGCCAAGAATGTTATCCTGGCAACGCTAGTTCTATTTTTAAATACTGATGTCATTCTGCTATAAATATTTTTTCGTGGTCTGTTCTACGAAGCTGCATTGAGAGCTCTCTTTTCGACGGGAGAATGGCATGCCAAGAATGTTATTCTGGTATACAATGCTAGTGGTATTTTTAGATATGATGTAATTGTGCTATAAATATTTTTTCATGGCTCTTTTGGTTTCCTGAAGCTACATATTCGAGTCTGCCCAATAGTTAAACTTCAATGTCTGGGTCAAGACTCGCCCTGGTGCTAAATAAATTCTCTTTTGTATTACTGAGTCTTAATTTTAAAAAGTAACACGGTTTGAAAACAGGCTTGATGACAGTGTCCAGAACCTGAAAACCTGAAAAAATCCAAAACACTGACTCAATACGCTTAATGAATGGTTGTGGGCTGAAGGCAGAGTTCGCAGCAGATGCTTATGCAAACGTTAGGGTTATGCAAACGTTATTTCTCGACCGCCCTATTCTGCACTCGTTAGATCAGCCGAAGCAAAACACAGCCCACAGCCCTCAGGCTGGCTTTGCGCGCGCATCGCCTGTAGACATCCTGCTTTCGGCTTGAGGTTGATTCAGCCAGGCCGATGGATTCAGCTGCGTTCGGCCAGCGGTGGACTTTGACCTGTCCAAGGAATAACAAATTTATTCGTATGGAGCGCTGATCATTCAATACAGTGTTTTTAGTACCAAAAGCAAGCTATGATGTAAATAAGTAAACACCATTTATTAACCAGTAAAAAAGACTATGCCGATACTAATAGGCATTTTTTATTTTAAAAAATTTACACGGTTTCAACAAATTTACGCAAGTGTGGTTAGGTTTTATAAACTGATTTTTCATTCAGTAAACATATTGGGCCTAAATCGAATATAGAAAAGAATAGCAGTCTCTTAAGCCGGCTTTAAGATAGCCATGAACATTAAATATTAGCGACTTAATTTTCTTAGCCTCTGCATAAGAGGGCGGATGGTCAGTCCTCTCCCTCACCGTCTCATCTTCCCACTAACAGTGTACGGCCAGTGCACTCATTATAGCTCAGTTGGCTACCATCCATCCATTGTCCCATCCATCGACTGACGAGCGTCCCCTATTTTACAGAGCAATCCCTTAAACTAGTCCTGAGGCGGTCATAGGTATAAAGTGTTATCGACTTCATTTTCTTAACCTCGGCATATGAGGGCGGTTGGTCAATCATCTCCCTCACCGTCTCATCTTCCCACCGACAGTGCACAGCTCGTGTACTCATTATAGCCGAGTCGGCTAGGGCGTGCAGATGAAGCAGAAATCTCGAACCCCTTTTTCTACCCTGGTGGGAATTTGAACCCCCGACCTCTGGATTGAGAATTCACCGCGCTAACCACTATGCCATCGAGCATTTAGACGCCTGAAAAATCTTACTGTTGCAGGTTCTGGTGTGGGTTGAGAGCGCTGCTGATCTGAGTGGGCGCTATATAAATGTTCAGTAAATAAATATTTATTTTCCCCCTAGCATAGTACGGTATGGTTGTGTATAGGCCTACATGCATGCATACATACTGTATAAATATACTCAAGCTTAGTTAGACCATAAAATGTGAAATAAGCTTTAAATTTTAAAGGCCTGCAGATGAAACACTAACCTTCGCTCATACGTGGCTGCATCGCCTCGTCAAATCTTAGGAATATTCTTTGATGTCGCTGACGAGGAATACGTTGACAGTTTATACAATCTTTACCAAAACTATCGTTGATAACTAGTCGAAGGAAAAAATCCTTCGAAGAGGAAGTAGATAAGCCATAAGCCATTTTCTGTCTGACGCATATGACCGGCTTTAACCGGATCTAAATGTATGCATTCACAGGGATGTTGCGGCCTGATTGCAGCGTGTAATCTATGGCACGCTCTTGCTGTCATAAACGCAGATTAGAAGATGGGTGGTATAGAGACGGTCTTTTGTATCAAATCACTTGAGCCTGTTTTTAAAAAAACCTCTTAACACCATGATTCAAAAGACTTATAAGCCATGATGGCCATAGGCACTGCTTGGAAAGCGATCTGTGATAAGGGTCTGTGGGTCCTGTGGGCCCTCTGTGGACGCTTTTCTGTAGAGGCAGTCTTTATATCAATTAGCTTTTTGTAGCTCCCGATCTCAACCCCGTATTGCCCCCCTACTGCATTGATAGTGATGGTAGTTATTATTACTATTACTTTAACTATCATTAGCAACGGCGCAAATATTGCGCTTCAATGTACTGCCAAATTGATTAATTATCTAACCTTCAATGTCCAGACAGAAGCCATTTAGCTTGCTACGGATAGTTCCTGTTTCTTCGTGGATGCTCCATTTCTGTTGATCTTTATCGCTTTCTTCCCATATGGTAACCCACGCGCCAGGCGAGCAGTTACTGGCTTCCACATCCAGTACAAGCCCGTTCAACTTGCTTTTAATGTAATAATACTGAAAGATGAAAAAGAGCAGCATTCACGTCTTTGCCGTAAAGGTCTTTGCCGTAAAGGACTAGCGTATACCTCAGTAGTTCAGGGCATTCTTTTAAGATACTGAATAGGCGCTGTGGTAAGTGTACATAATATAGAATTAGTTAAATGCGACTCACGATTAGTTTATGCATGAGGAAAGTTAGAAAATACAAACATTCGGCCTTTAAGTGAGTGTAGTCTTTTTCTGTCAGGTCGGGAGCATTTCTGGAGTTCTCTTTAAGGGCGCTATATAACTATGCAATTACGATTACGAACTGTGCTTCCTGGATCGTGGCCAACCTGTCAAAAGTCTCGCAAATTAGAATAGGCTATCACTTCAGGAGAGACACTGAAGGTTTTCTCTTCATTTAGCAAAGCCAATGACAGCTGGGCGCTCCATGTTCCAGCCTAGAAGCAATCGCGTGGAAGTGCATTGCACTCTTCATAACTTGGGAATCTGATAATCCCACTCTTCCATATGCTGTAAAAGGTAGCAACCGATGACGCATTAAAACTGTGACAGACTAGGGTCGTCACGTATTCCCAAAACCCATGTACGGCATGTATGAAATGCGCGACATAATTCGGCTGGCGCTGGATGTTGCTGATTGGTGGTTGGAGGTCATGTGACCACTTCGTCTTTTTGCACAGTTCTGGCGTTGTGTGAAATTTCCTTTGAGTTCTTGCTTTTGGGCTTAAAATTGATAGAAATTCGCCAAATCGGGCCGAGAAATTGTGTTTTATTCGATTTCCTATCCGTCTGATGTCGGATTGTCACCGTTTCGGAGAGGAAATCCAAGGTTTCGTCTCGAAATTGTACGATCGAAGCTCGAATCGCGTCTGCCATTTCGGGAGGCGACTGCAGGTGCAGTCAAGAAATCGTGCAAGGAGTATTTGTGTCTGATTACTGTCAAATTTCGGTTCTTTGTTAAGAAAAAATATTCACTCCAGTTTATGGTTCACTGAGATTTGGCCGCTCATAGCAGATTTATACAATTGTATGAGTAAAACTGCAGTGGGGTAGGATGTAGGCTAAACCAGAGGTGTTCGCTCAAACTGTATATAAATTAAGTTATTTGTTGATCTGCAATTGAATTTGTAATTAGACAAATTTAAAATTTAAAATTTTAGTATCATCAGCATAGATGTGATATCCCAGTGAATCAATGTGGAGCAGTATTCCTATTGGGGGCCATCCATATATAACGTACGAAAAAAGCCGGGAAAATTGGACCCCTCCACCCCCCCCCCGTTCGCAAGGAAATTGTAACATTGATTCACTGGGATATCACATCTATGCTGATGATACTAAAATTTAAAATGCACTTCATCTCAAGCCCCCCCCCCCGAAGACCAGCTGCAGAAAGTGTCTCGGCAGCGACTGTCTGCACTTTAGGCCAGATTGAAGGATGAGTAAGGGCCAGTATAGACAAATTATAAGTGTCTCGTTCACAGCACAGAATAACTGCACATGGCTTTTATATAATGTAATAAAATGCCATCGGACGACTATAGGACAATACAGAGTTATAAATAGGCTAATGTGGACGTCATAATTAGAAATTGTCCCCCCCCCCGTTCGCACCCGTACGCAAAGTAGGCTAAATCCCACCCCGACCCCTCATTGCGTACGTAATATGTGGATGGCCCCTTGAGATGAAGTGCATTGTAAACAAGATAGGACCAAACAACGAAGCTTTTGGAACTAATATGACAAGAAGAACACAGCTTATTCAACTGTTCCTCCAAAAACGGCTGAAGGAAAATTTTCTGGTTACATTAAATAACATATAGTTGTTAGAACTGTCAAGGTGATAAATTATATGTATGCACCAACTCATGCCAGCGTATACCGTTATCTTACATGTATAATTATAGATAGATTGTTACGAAGGGATTTTTGAACAGTGGTAGATTGTTACGGTGGAGGGATTTTTGAACAGTGATTTGACATTTTAAAGCTAATGTCTGATGCGTAGGGCCTACTAAACTTTAATCCTGTTGCGAAGCCATGTGAAAACTTAATCGAGAAGAACAAGCTGTTTGGCCAGTTCAAGTTTAGTAAGAATTTAGTAAAAATATAATTATATATATGCGTGTATATATGTGTGTGTGACCAAGTATATACGTACCTCAGGCATCGTGAAGTGTGAAAAAACAACTGATAGAACCTGTTCTTAGAGAAATTATTGATAGTGCGGTTGTTGCTCGGATGAAGTCGGAGTAGAACAGTTACTGTAGTTTATTCACCAAAAAGCAGCGGAACAATCACGACCTCCTTGTACAGGCCGCTGTAGGGCCCGCGTGTTTGAGCCTGTAGTAAAGGCTAGTTGAGACTTGTTTTGGCTCTAAGCCCGACTAGCGGATAAGAAGATTGTATATGGTCATTGACATACGATGTGGACTTGTAACGAAAAATCGCCTGAAGTAATCGCCTATCGCAATCAATATCGTTTAATTATATTAACGGACATTAACGCAGCTTGCTAAATATATTGACATTAACGCAGCTTGCTAAATAGAAACAATTTATAGAAGAGGAAGTAGGCTAACTATTGAGCTGCACATGTTTGATCTTCTACCAATGTGTGCTTATTTTATACCCCGTGAAGCGCAGTATCAACATGTATCAACATGTAGGCTAGATGTTGTAAATGCTCTTCAATACAATGTGAATAGGGGTCGTACGCACAGTCTCGGTGGAAACTCGCAAATTATACATTCTATTTTATCGGTATAATGTTCCACGTTGAAAGCATGATTGTTAGGTTTGAGGTGAGCGCGCATTCATAATATTTAGGGCCACAGTAATATAATAGCCTAACTGTAAATAACTCATGCTGTTACATGCCGTTACATGTCTTCAGGATATTTAAAACTACCGCTCTGACTGCGAGTCCGCGACAGCTATGTACCCGTCATATGCGAGTTAAAGGAGGTTTTAGTTGTTGTATTTAGCCCTTGGCTAATGTAGGATAAACAAATTATCCAGTTTATCCCTTTACTAATACTACTATAAGCACAATTAAAGCGTATGCGGTATGCAAAACAACACTTTTACTGGGAGGATACGCTTATGTTAAATATGGGTCTTATCGCAACGAACACTACACTGGCGTAAACTTGTCCAAAATTTGGGGGTATTTAGTTATTCATTCTACACTTGTTGCAGTTGGTGTACAGTCCATCTAAATTATTTTGGGGCACGTGCCCCGGCTGCCTCCCAGAGTCTACGCCTATGGCCGTCTCACTGCCTCATGCTCATAAGACGTTACATTACAAGCCCATATTGATGTTAACAATGACAGCAGGTTCCGGAATGCCTGTCTGGTGTCTCTGGCGACAGAGACCACTAGCTACCCTCTTTGTGGTTTGGAATCTCATACCGAGACCATATCACACCTGCTCTTCGTTCTCTACACTGGCTTCCAGTCTGTGAGTTTATCTGCTGGCACTCCTCACGCACAGCACACATGCTAGTCATTTGCCATATCCTAATCATCTTCCATGGTCACACCTTGCAACTCTGCTGATGGTCACTCCTCTGTTTGATCAGCATCTGCTGGAAAGTATGTTCTTTCTGGTACACGTCTTGTCAACCTCTCTCTGGAACTTCAGCTCGTCCTTTGCGCTGTACTGGCCGGTGTAGTGCGAAATATTATCCGACAACAAAAACAATCCGAAACAAATGTATGTATTTATGTATGTACAGTCGTATGTATGCATGTATCCCAGCTACGGCTTGCCCCTAAATACCTCTCTGACCTTATGCGGCAACCTCTCCTTGCAACTTCTGCTCGTCCTTTGCGCTCTACTGGCCGTCTTGATCTCTTTGTCCCTCGTACTAGGACCACTCTGGCTGAACGTCGAGCTTTTTTGCTGTCACAGGTCCATCTGCCTGGAATGGTCTTCCCTCTCGACTACGAAATAAACTCATGATGCGAATCTCCCCAACATCTACTCGCTTGCTCAAGACGTTTCTGTTTCCACGGGCTCATGCACTGAGGGCGCCTCTGAATAGTTTATACTGCGAGAGGTGCCTTATAAATTACTAGATACAATACGATACTATACGATACGATGTGCCTGGGGTAAGAACTATGATGTTGCTAACACCTTAAGCCTTTGATACTCCCAGGGTCTAGGGACTGCTCTTCTTCTTCGCCGCAAACTTCTCGTTCCTGTTGTTTCTCCCAACATCCGCTTATTGTCAGATTTAGCGCAGTTGTGATTAGAAAGGAAATTGTAACAAAAAATACTCAACATTCTTGCAATAAGAATAAGCTGCTTATTAATCCATGAAGGTCATGAACTTTATTCAGAAAACGCCTCCGTAGAGTAAAAATAATCGATAAACCAGGTTAACAGACTGGCGTGTTCTTGTCGTCCATGGTACAGAAAGGGGAAAAGGGTTTGAACCGTACAAAACCTCTTTCAGTCATTATCGTGATGCACCTGGATTATTGCGATTCTATCCTTGCCGGCCTACCGTTCCGGTATATCGTAAAGGCAACATATATCCCTCAATCGCAGGATTTGATTCTTTGTTAGCACACTTAAAGCCTATGCGGCGTGTACAAGGTCAGTTTAGTTCGAATGAGATAAAGTGCTACGTTAAGTATGAGCGCTTATCACAGCCAAAAGTACACTGTCGTCTCGGAGCCTTATGACTATTACACTTGCATCACATGATTAAACCCATAAAAATGCTTTAAAAAATACTCTTACTAAATAAAAGACGGAATATCTGTCTGGTTTCTTGGCCTGTGCGACTTCGAAAGCGCTGTTGAATAAGACTTAGATGAAACGCGATTGCCTAGTGGTAACGTTTGCTGGACTATCAATCGAGAGGTAGGAGGTTCAAATCTTCGCCAGGATAGAAATTTGTTTTGAGATTTCAGCACCACTTGAGCCTTCTAGCCACCTCAGCTATTATGAGTACACTGACCTTACGCTATCGGTAGGAAGTTCAGACAACGAAGGAGCTGACTAGCACTCGTGAGCTGACTAGCACTCGTTTGCCAAAGCTAAGAAAATTGAAGAAAATTGAAGTCGGTAACAATTCATGCTCATATCTGCCTCTCCGGGTCAAGCTTAAGGGACAGCTCTTCTTCTTCTTCCTCTTCTTAATCTTCGTCACATTCTTCTTCCTCGCATTCCTTCGATATTAATGCTGCATAAAGATTAGGTGAGACAATAAATACGGGCTCCACATGATCAGGATCTTGGTTAAAATTACAGAGCAGTTTCTGTTGAATGGAATGGTCGGTAATTAAACTGGACTGCGGAGAAGTGATGAACTAATAACACACCATGCGGTTGAATTCTGGTCAGAAAACAACGTTCAGCTGTTACAAATATAATGGAATAAGTAAGTCAGAAGTACATGTCGGTAAGCAATTTAATGATTAAGTGCGCAAGCCAAAAAATATTTGTTAAGACGCCATGAATCCATATACTGGACAATTAATTATAGGTTTGTGATTCTTTGTCAACACAGTTAAAGCGTTTGAGATAAATAGAAGGTCAATTTATCTCGGATGAGATCAAGTGCTGTGCTAACTATGAACTCTAGTTACTTTCGGATAGAACACTGTCGTCTAAGAACCTTATGACCATCACAGTTACATGACATGACAAACCCCGGAAGATGTTATTGTAGACTGCGGAGTGTGGAGTCTCTGGCCTGTGCAAACTCGAATGGGGTGCGAAATATGATAAAGAGCGAATGTGTTTTGGTTAACGTGCCCTAGACTTAACTGTCAATCGAAAGGTCGTAGCTTCAAATCGCCACCATGACAGAAATTATGTTGTGGGCCACTTCGTAGTTGTGATTAAAACGGAAATTGTAAATGAATAAACTCCACAATCTTGCAATCAAGCCTTTTTAATAAACAATGCGTTTTTTCATTAGCCTTCTCAACAACGATTTGAACGAACATACGTAGCCAAAAAGCAACTACAAATCCGTTTAATAAACAAAACCATTTTTCTTCCTCTGCAAGACAATTTAAACTATGACAAGGCAACTTAAAACAATGACTTAAAGGATTATTTAACGACGATTTGAACGAGCATATGTATCCATAAAGCAATTACAAATCCGTTTAATCAGCGAAGCATTTTTCTACTTCTGCAACGACAATTTAAACTATGACAAGGCAACTCAAAACAATGACTTAAAGGATTATTTAACGACGATTTGAACGAGCATACGTATCCATAAAGCAATTACAAATCCGTTTAATCAGCGAAGCATTTTTCTACTTCTGCAACGACAATTTAAACTATGACAAGGCAACTCAAAACAATGACTTAAAGGATTATTTAAAGACGATTTGAACGAGCATACGAAGCCATAAAGATCGCACCATAAAGACGGTGTAACAGCTTCTGTTAAGTTCATTTGTAATTGTTGATAAAAAAGTTCCATACCAAAGCTTCAATAGAAACTAATCATACACTAGGACACATTTGCGAATCCATGTTGCGGTGAATAGGTTCGGTAATAGAACGATAATATTACAGCGCATATTTTCCAAATACGCACAACACTGTTTAGTGCTGTTACCTCGATTGGTCTACTGACCTTCTAACTAACAACTCCATGTGGGAACTACCAATAAAAGTGATTCACTGAATTCCTCTGTGGAATAAAGGAAGCTGTTGAAAGAGAGTAGGATGACCGAAATCAACAAGCCCCCAAAAGACTGCAGAATATAACGCAGGCGACCTGGGACTAGATTGATGAACTATAGCGATAGAGAAGGACCTGAAAACACCACAGATAGTCCTTCGAAAGAGCATAGAAGAAGAGCGTGGCGTCGCATCGTTCGCATGACCACGTTTCGCTGAGTTTGCCATTATAGTAAAGGAGAAATGAACTCTTATGGAGTGGACAGAAAGTGCAGTGATTCTGTCATTCTAACACAGGCGAAAGTTTTCACAATCACTTAAATGCCACTGTTTTGTTAAAATATGTCACCTCTTCAACAGTTTGTCTTCGACACGAATTATGAAGAACTTTCTTGTATAGGACAATTAATAGTTAAAATTATGCGAAATCTGATTATGTCAGCGTCAGCATATCATTTAGGTAAGCATAACAAAGCCGAATATGATAATAAACTAAAGTTCATTAAAGAGTTTTATCCCGTGTACTATTCTTGCGCCAAAAGTGCATACCGAATACTCGCACTTCCAGGTTCCCGGCTGTCTTCTCAACAACGATTTGAACGAACATACGTAGCCATAAAGCAACTACAAATCCGTTTAATAAACAAAAGCATTTTTCTACCTCTGCAAGACAATTTAAACTATGACAAGGCAACTTAAAATAACGACTAAAAGGATTATTTAAGGACTTTGAACGAGCATACGTAGCCATAAAGCAATTACAAAACCGTGTAATAAGCAAAGCATATTTCTACTTCTGCAACGACAATTTAAACTATGACAAAGCAATATAAGCATAACAAAGCCGAATATGACGATAAACCAAAGTTCATTAAAAGTTTTATTCCGTGTACTATTCTAGCGCCAAAAGTGCATACTGAATACTCGCACTTCCAGGTTCCCGATTGGTGGGCGGCTTCGTGCACTCACTCAGTCGCTTCAAAGGCCCAGGACTGATTTGCACCTCCGGTTGCTTTATACTTGATCACTTTTGCCCTGGGTTCTTTACTGGAGTCTGTAAACAAGATTATTACGTTTAGCTATATAATTACACATGAGAATTTAGGAAAATTTAATAAACAGCAAATGTAGTTTCGACGCTGAGGAATCAAGGCGTTTGTTAATCATACGATTAGGTGTCAGCGGGTGATTTATTTGGCTAAGTTTTCGTTTTTAAAGCAGAGCTTGCATGTAATGTATTACTGTAATCTTTTGTATTCTATTTGTGCATTGGTATTCTAGAATTTCATCGGAAAATATCATCGGAAAGCCATCGATTGTTTGAACTTCTGTAGATGGTGGCATTATGAAATTATGTCAATAACTAAGAGAAAAAGAACAGTTTTTAACTAGATCTCTAAGGGAATAAAAATTTATGAATTGCTATCGAATTTATTTTCTTTACCTCGGCTTATAAGGGCATGTTGCAAGTCATTTCCACATTTCCACATTTCCACTGTCTTCTAACAGTGTACGGTTAATTATTCATAATGGCTATGGGGCTAAAGAGGTCAAGTGGAGCCAATATATCGAAAAGAATGTCTCTGGCGGCGGAGATTTTAACGCCGACCTTTCGATTGACAGTCTAACGCGTTTATTGTTACCGACTTATTCTCACACAACAGATTAAATAAACTCACAATTAATGTAATAAATATATAAGCTTTTGTCAATTAAGTTTTTTTTACTGCATTAAATCAAGGCACTTAACCTGTCGTACATTACATTGTAGTAAAATCGAACTCATTATTTTTATCGACCTGTGGTCCAATCTTATTTAACTGACTTTGGTCTTTATTGTCTATTTCTTACCTGTAATGTCCAGAACCATATTATTGCGGCGGTTAAAAATCAAATTGCCTTTACGTTCCCATTGCTGGTCCTCTTTACGTGCATCGTAGGGATTTATAACAAGGCCATCTGGAACATATATCAATCAATCAATCAATCAATCAATCAATCAATCAATCAATCAATCAATCAATCAATCAATCAATCAATCAATCAATCAATCAATCAATCAATCAATCAATCAATATATTTTTATTGGCATCAATGACAGCATTTAACCAAGTAACATACAAACGTTCAGCATAATTAAATACAGGAAGATCACAATTTAAAGGCGTTAAACAACTTGCATCATTTGAGATAATGACAAAAAGCTTTCAGGATAATCAATTCCCTGTTAAGACGGGTGTTTTGTGTTTTTTTTCCATAGTACTGCCATCAACGGCAATGGGCCCCCCAAAGGATAAATGTCCCACTGAGATGCGGATACCGCATGCACATGTATCTAGTCAGTTTGATGCAATAGGGCTAGAGTTCATCCTCTCATGCGTTAAAGTAACATAGAATTTATTAACGCATATATATTACAAGTTAGACAGCAGTTTAAAGAATGACTAATTAACCAGTTCATTGATTCTCGTCCATGGTTTGGATGTCTGGTGTATATTAAATGGAGTTCTTCCTTCCTTCCTCTCCTCCTTCTGCTCTTCCCAATTCTTCTTCTTTCTATGAGCTCGTTGCCTGGATGCCGATCGTTCGATCATTTGCAAAATTGGTGCAAGCGAAATTAGCTATAGACCACTAGGCTGAAGTTCAAGGTGATACAATTTGAATGATGAAATTTGAATATGCCAATTAAAAAAATCTTTGGATTAACTCTAATTGCTTAAGTTATTAATTATAAATTAAATTAAAGCATAACATAAAACAATAACCGCTTGAAATCAACTCGCATTGAAATTTAAAAAGCCAGGTCGTAATCAAGTAAGCTTAAAAAACAGATGTAAAGCTAAGGCCTATAATAAATCTCCAAAACGACTTTAAGCATTAGTTTTGAACGTCTCTGAAGATCCAACAGAGCAATCATTGGACCAGACACCGACAACGCCCGGCCGCTCCAATAACGCTCAAGCTTTTATGCAGTATAGTAAGAACGGTTCCTTCAGCTTGCCCTTATGTACAGCTACGGATATGAAGTGTGAGCGACTTTATTTTCTTAGCCTCGGTGTATGAGACCTGGTAGTCAGCCCTCTTCTTCGTCCCCTAATATTCCAACTGACAACGCACGGTCAGTGTACTCATTTAAGAACTGAGTTCGTAATGGGGCATAAGTCGCCAATAAATAGCGATTTTGTACAATGACAAAAATTCTGTACATTTCGGTAAACCAGAAATTTTGGTCCGAGGTCAAGTTTAATTCCTCCAAACCTTCGCTATCGCAAGTTTTCTTAAAGGGCTTCACATCATTTGATGCATATCTGTTCGAAACTGTGTGTTTTGGGAATAACGAACTTACTTACATGGATAATTTACTCCTGGTTTTGCATCATTACACATGTTAAGATCACAAGAAGAATTGGTTTTTTGCACAACTGATGTCACGCAGTTAGTCTAAATTGTGTTTTGGAGGGTATTGGTAATTTGTAAAATGGCATGTCAGCGTTGTCGTTGAGTCAACTCGTAAATATTTTAATGCTTTCAGACCATACTATTTAGAAGCCAAATCATTCAGTTGTCCATGTTAAACATAATATTATTTACAAATGACAATGATGACCAAGATAACAAGCATCTTGATAACAAATGAAAAGTAGTCGTAAAAACAGAATGGTAATGATAATAAAAACAACAATAACGATTACTACAATATGTTAAAAAAATAACTCGACTAAATATAATCATGTGGATTGCTCATAGGCTTGATTAAAAACTAAAATGCTTCTCTTTTTCGACGTCTTCTTCTTTCTTCTTCTTCTTCTACTTCTCCTTCTTCTGCGTCAATACCGCTAGCACAACACTAATAGTTGTAGTATTGGTGGCAGTGGTCGTGGTAGTAGTAAATACTAGTAAATACTAAGAGTACTACCGCTATCACAGCCAAGACCATCATCACCATTCCTAGTACTGCTACTTATATTTGTATAAGTACAAATAATGTGCTTCAAATATTTTGCCGAGTTGAGTAATTTTACCTCCAATGTCCAGGCAGAAGCCATTGAGCTTGCTACGGATAACTCCTCTTCTTGTGTCGTCGTAAAATTTCTGGGCGTTACTTCCGTTTTTTGCCCTTGGAGATACCCTCGTGCCAGGCAAGGTTTTGGCGTCATGCACATCCAGGTAGAGACCGCTCAAGTTGCTTTTTATGAAATAATACTGAAAGAAGAAGCAGAAAAGCATTCAGATTTCGCTGTAACAACCTCGTCAGCGATCTGCTTTAACTGACAGACACGAATACTTACTATAATAATTGTAGGGCCTAGTGATACATCAATCAATCCATCAAATAAAGAAATTTTATTGCGAAATATTGAAGACATTAATTAAACATTACTATGTTGCAAACTAGAGCTGTACCGATAAGGCTTTTTGCCGATTATTCCGATACCGCGTATGGCCGATTATTGTAATAGCCGATACCGCGTATGAAGCCGATTATTTTATTATTGCCCAAAAACTACGTATACGACGTTGTATAGGCCTAAGGGCTATTAAGGAGTCTCCAGTCCTGTGTATAATAGGTCCTTGGTTTCTACGGTGTCTGCTAAGTAGTGCAATGCTAAATAGAAATCAATAAGAGAAACAAGACATAGATACTTTGGCTCATTTTTCTATTTGTAACAATTATTGTGCAAAAACATCAACTGTAAAATAATTTGCATCGGCGCCGATACTTTTTCGCCGATACCGATTATGCCGATTCCTCTAATAATCGGCCCGATTACGAATGCTCCCGATGCATCGATACACCTCTATTGCAAACAAACGTTTATAATGGAAGACCAAGAAGGGCTATAATCCAGCTACATGATATGATCATAGGTTTGATATTAAAGATTTACATAATGTACACTCAGTTCGTCACCTTCATCCTTGCAAAACTTGATAAGGCTGCCGATGAACCATGTTTCTAATTCGCTAGAGTTAAAAACATTGGGCGCCTCCGTTAACGTTTTCTGGCCTGGATCACATCTGATAAGATTTTTGAAGGAATACTATATAAGTAAGAAACTAAAATAACGAACTTCTCCTTGCATTTTGTTCCACAGTACTTACGTGATGTATTTCTTCTTCCTCAACTTCGACCACAACCTCCTTTCTCGAAGCTGCTTCAAAGGTCCAGGACTGACTTGGATTGCCGGTTTTTCCGCACTTGATCACGTATATCTTGCCTCCTTCACCTGTGTCTGTTAACAAGATTATTACGAATAACTATATAATAACAGATGAGAATTTAAGTAAAGTAAGATCCAACCAGCAAATGTAACTTCAAAGCTGAGCAATCAATGCGTTTGCTACTCATACGATTAAGTGTCGGAGGGTTGTTTATTTAACTGAGTTTTCGTTTTCTAAAGTGGAGCTTGCACGCACTTTCTAGCGTTAACGTATTGTGTTCTATGTGTGTATTGATATGCGTGAAATTTTCCTGAAAATATAATCGGAGAGCCATCAATCGTTCGAGATTCTGTAGATGGTGGCATTATAATATAAAGTGTAATGGTGAAAGAAGAAGTACAGTTCTTTTAAATGGATCTGCAAGGGCAAAGAAAAATCAATAACTACCGACTTCATTTTCCCTACCTCGGCATACGAGGGAAAGTAACAAACCTCTTCCCACTGCCGCCTGGTCTTCCAACAGAGTGCACGGTTAGTGAACTCAAAATGGCTGAGGTGGCTAGGGGGCCTAAAGTGGAACCGAAATACCGAAAAGAATGATTTACGTTAATAATCGCAATCACAAAACCGCGATCTTCAAAATAGCGATCACAAAATAGCGACGCACAAAAGCGCGACTGCGGCAAAACAGCGAGGCTCAAAACAGCGATTTTGCCACTTACGATGTCAAATAAACATAAACAGAAACAGATTATTTTAATAAACCGTTTTGAACTTTTAGTTGTTCAATCAACACACGTTTCAACACACGAATCAGGACCAATTAAGGTACAATTACCGTACATAAATATAAACATCAATAACTTCCCAAGAATTTAAGATTGCAGATTCTTGTAATTAATTCATAGGTGCACTGAAGACGTAGCAGAATATGAATGAATGAATATCTAACAGTAAGTACATCGCAGGACAACTACCAAATCCATCTCGAAGAATATAGGCCTACAAGGAAGCTGCAGAAGGAATAAAAATAATCGTCGTCGATTACACTAATCGCCTGATATTGGACTACCTACGTGGAATCGGACATAATTTGAGTCTCCAGGTTTAACATTAAATTGATAAGTATAGGCATACTTCGTTAGACATTAGGTTTCTACTATTAAATTAGCGTCTACTATTACATTTAAAGTAAATCTATTAGATCGCTGTTTTGGTTGTCGCTATATATTGAGCACTCGCGGTTTTTAAATCGCTATTTTGTGATCACTATTTGACGATCGCGGTTTTGTGATCGCGCTTATTAACGTATACCAAAAGAATGTCTGTTGCGGGGAAATTTTAATGTCGAACCTTTCGATTGAGAGTCTAGCGCGTTAATCTCTAGAGCATACACACAACAAAATAGACAACCTAACAAATAATATAATAAATATATGGACCTTTGTGAATAACGTGATTTATCTGCATCATATCGTGGTGCTTAACATGTCCTACATTGTAAATAATTGAACTGATTATAGATCCTGTAATCAATCGTATTTAACTGACATTAATTTAATTTATTGTCGATTTCTTACCACCAATATCAAGAAGCATATTGTTGTTGCTGCGGTTAACAATCACACTGCCTCTAAGTTCCCATTGTTGGTCCTCCTTCCCCTCCTGGTAGGGATTCAAAACAAGTCGGCCACCTGGAACACATATCACAGTTAGAAAACAGTTCGAAAAATGTCTAATAAAACCAGTTAATTGATTTCATAGGTTTGAATGTCTGATGTAGATTAAATTGACTTTCTTCTTTTCGCGTCCTCCTTCTTCTTTCTATGGACTCGTCACCCGGATCACATGTTTCACTTTCTGCTTCTAATCTCTGTGCCGTCGATCATTACAAACACGATACGACCAAAGAAATTAAGCTTTCATTCCATTTATGTTTACGATGCTTCTCGTGGACAGCACTCTTCATTGCACTTCTTTATTTCATACTTTCTGCAGCCATTTTATGCGTTGTGTCCTTCTGTAGCATCTGATCTCAATGCCAGAAATCTCTCCTTGTCGCGTTTGTGCAACATCCACGATTCACACGCAAATTGTAAAACACTGAACAAACATAATCTTGATGATCCTTATCATAATGTAATAGGTAGATGGTGACTTCAGTTACGTCCCGAAATTGGTTAACGATTATTACATTCGCTTGGTACAACTGGTCTCGCTCCCATTTTTAGCTTTATTGAATCAACGTACAGTTAACGCGTTTGCTCGAACGTTTAGAGGATTATAATTATGATCTTCACCTTTATGTGCACACTAATCTCTCAGCTCCTCCGAATGTTCCCGAAACCTGCCATTGCTCCAGCTGCTTTTTGCTATTGTGCTCATCTGGTAACCGCACTCATTGTCTCAAGTCAGTTGTTCTTGCTGCCAGATGCCTCAACTCATGTTTCATTGCTTTGGGTTTTGTCCATAATTCTTTCCATATAAGACATGAATTATATTTGTGAGACTGTGCCCCCTGTCTTTCACCTCTTAAGATTTTGAATGACTCAACCAGCTCTTTGCCTACTCTGATCGCTGACTGCACGTTTTCGGAGGCATTTCTGGATAATTGTTGCAAAATATATTCAAGCGAAACTAGTAATAGGTCTTTAGTATGAAGATCAACGTAATACCGTTTGAGCGATAACATTTTAAGAGTAGGATTAATACATTTACCTGAATAAAATCTTTGGATAAACTCTAATTGTTGCCATTAATAATTATCAATTAATTGAAAATTAGAACACCAAACAAAGGTCTCTTAAAGTGAACTCACAAAAAAAATAATTCAAAAAGCTTGGTCGAAACTAGAAATTTAGCTACAACCTGTAGGTAAGCTGGAAAACGAGTTTTAAGCTTAGTTTTGGACGATTCTGAAAACCCCAAGCGAACCCACAAAAACTACAGAAAGTCAATCCAAAACCTTGCACCGGATACCTAGAAAGACCGGCAACTCCAACAACGCTCAAGAGCCCAATCAAAGAAGGCAGCTGATCATATGCAGGATGTCAACCAGTGTGCACGAGCATAGAAATCTGGCTTCCATCGCGGTAGGCTTCATCACTCTGCTACCTCTCAAACGCGGTTGCCCGGCCAACCATGCGACGTCAGCAACGCAAGCCTCCGCCATCACCTCCGCCGCGTGCGCGAGTGGCGGAACCGGAACCAACGGGGTCAGCACCCTCAACCCTCCAACTCAACGACCTCGCCCGACCGTGGGGAGTTATCAAAAACCGTACCTTGACCTGTGAAAGCGACGCAAGGGCCGAGGCCAGCGGAGGCAGCCGCGTACAGGGCAGGGATTGTTCCGTGGCTTATACATGAACTAAGCCGTCTCGCAGGTTCAGCTATCTGATCACCGAGAACCTGCTAAACACGCAGCTGGCTGTGTTTATTTTGTGGTGCGTCGGACCGTCTCAGCCTGGTCTCATCTGTTTATAGTCTTATGGTGCATCATCGCTCATCTCAAAATTTGTTGACGAAAAGGACCTCAAAATGCCACAGAACAAAAGAAAACTGGCCCATTGTTCACGCCGGAGAGGCCCTCTGGGAATAACCTTCGGCAGAAAACAAGCTAAGAGCTATAAGTAAATCAATCAATCAAGCAATCAATCAACTAGAGTCTAGTTACTAGACAAAAACTGGACCAGATAAGTGCTCCGAAAATGTTTAAAACCAGTGAAAATAGCACAGCCTCAAAAGCCTGCCACTGACAGTGGTGTCTACTCCAAGCTTATTCCAAGCATAAAATAATTATAGTAATAAGAAGAAGAACAATAACTACAATACAATAATAATAATGCGTTAAGAAATACCTCGAGTAAAAATAATATTACAGGTGGATTGCTCCTATGCAGTAATAACAAATTTAAATTCTTCTTTCTTATGCTTCTTCTTAAACCACTTGTATACTAAAAATGATGACAAACATAACAGTAATAATAATAATAGTAGTAGTAGTAGTAGTAGTAGTAGTAGTAGTAGTAGTAGTAGTAGTAGTGGTAGTAGTAGTAGTAGTAGTAGCGGTAGTGGTAGTGGTGGTAGCAGTTGTTGTTGTAGTAGTAGTAGTAGTAGTAGTAGTAGTAGTAGTAGTAGTAGTAGTAGTAGTAGTAGTAGTAGTAGTAGTAGTAGTAGTAGTAGTAGTAGTAGTAGTTGTAGTAGTGGTGGTGGTCGTGGTAGTAGTAACTACCATTAACATAGGGATCTATCACTACTATCAATACCACTACTATTACTAACACTACTACTACCACTGTTACTATACAACTACCATTACTAATAATACTACTACTACTTACGGGCTTGCCACTCCAAACTGAAAAATCACCTCTTCAAGATTTCCTATCCAAATCCATCTGATTTTAGCCTTCCAAGCTATTTCGTCCTCAACGAAATCCTACATAAGAGCTGCTCTGCCTCTCTCTGGTCTCTCTGGCAACCGGACTCGGACCACCAACGGACATCGATCTCTGGACAACCCCTCGGATACGTCGCAGCGCTCGTGAATAAGCTGGTGCATTGCGCTCAGCTTTACAGTGGCGCTTTAAAAAATTGGAGATTACGATTACGATTACGTTAGCAACAGTACAAGTAATATGCTTTTGATATTTTTCCGAGTTTATGAATTTTACCTGCAATGTCCAAGCAGAAGCCATTGAGCACGCTACGGATAGTTCCTGTTCCGGAGTGGTTGTAAAATATCTGGGCGTCTGTGCCGTTAAATGAGTCTAGAGAAACCAGCGCGCCTGCCGACTTACTGCCACCTTCCACATTCAGTACAAGCCCTTTCAAGCTGCTTCTTATGACATAAAACTGAAAGATAAAGCAGAGCGGCATTCACGTCTTCCTTGTAACAACCTAGGTAGCTAGGTACTTTTTCTGATAAACCCGAAAACTTACTACTGAAATTATACTGATACATGAGATAATATACACTTAGTAAAATGCCGCTACCGAGTCTTTTATGAAGATTTTCTCTTAAATTCTTCTCTCCATTCTGGAAAAGCTGGATAGGCTGCCGATAAGACATGCTTCTATTTCGCTAGAGTTAAAAACATTAGGCATCCAAGTGAATGTTGTCTTGTATTTTCAGGTCTCGTTCACAATTCAGTGAGTCTTTTTAGGAGATACCCTATGAGTAACAAATTAAGATAACGAGCTGCGCCTCCAGAAACGTGGCTAACCCGAAAAAATTCTAACGACATTCGGCAACATCAGTAATGCAGTGTAAAGCTAACACGGGCGCACAGTGAATAGTAACTTCTATTGCACCGGTGTCTAATGCACAAGAGTACCGAGTTTTAAAGAATTTCACCATTCAAGTTTCTTTTGTCGCTGTAGAGTACTCAATAGAAGAAATAAATATAGCAATAGAAAAAATATACATATATTTATATATGTGCGTGGATCTATGTGTGCATGTTGTGAGATATCTCTAGTTAAGGTTGAATGGACTGGGATTGAACACTCTCGAGTTGAGTTATGCTTGACGGGTTTTGACAAAGGTTAACGCCATCTGGCGATCGTGTATTGATATAAAAGAGACTGTCGTAGGATTGGCAGAGAGCTTGGTGATTTTGACTAGGATCTGACGAGATCACGTATTAGGGCACCAAGTCTCACTTGTATAGTTAAGTACGAAGAACCTTAGCCGGTTACTTCTTTTTCGGTTTAATGCCTGCTACCTTATTCTATACGGTGCAGAGCTTGTGTTATGTTGGTTGTTCCTGGGTCCTTCTACTGTTGAAGACTCTTGGTGACGGTTTTGTTCGCTCAGGCTTCGAGCAGGTATATTTGTATCTTTTCGTGTAAATAATAAATGCTTTTATCATACCCTAGTGAGCCTTTCTAGTTAAACTAGATACATTTTGGGGAACCTTGTAACATATGGGGGTTTTCGTCCGAAAATTTTAGCTAAAATTTGGAAAATTTTGGAGTTGTAGAAAGGGGGCGTTTTTTTTTTAGAAATTTGTTTTTCGAAATTTCTGGTCGCGTGTTCTAATTTATCATGGCTACGCCTGTAGCGGCTAAACCTTTAGTCCTGGAGGATATTTTTGAATTGTCCGCGGACGAATTGCGTCAAGAATTGGAAAGTTTAGGACAGGACGTTAAGGGACTGACTAAACCTCAATTGCAGAAGTTGTTGGCTAAAAGGGTATCTCCGAGTAAGAGCCCAAAGGAAGAATGGAGAATAAAGATTAAGTCGTTGGAGCTTAAGGCGCAGAAAGAACAGCAGGAAGCTGCGAGAATTCAGCAAAAGGAAGACAGAGAAACTGAAAGAGAGTTTGAATTAGCAAAATTTAAGCTCCAAAAAGAAATGGAAGCTGAAGCGAAGAAGCTGCAAATGGACGCGGAAGCGGAAGCGAAGAAGATGCAAATAGAAGCAGATGCAAGTGCGAGAAAGGATGAAGCGATAGCACAAGAGCGTAAGGCTGACGCAGACGAGAGACGCATAAGGTTAGAGGCTGAGTTTCAGGAAAGGAAATGCAGACTTGAGGCGGAAGAACGCAAAGCAAGATTGGAGTTAGAAGAGAAGGATAAGCAACGTCAGCATGAGCTTAAGTTGAAACGTTTGGAGACTACTGGGACAGACGTTGCTGATAGTTCGTTTAAATTGGGGTCCGCTGTTAAATTTGTCCCTAAATTCACAGAACTGGACGTGGAACATTACTTGATGTCTTTTGAAAAAGTAATGGCGGTCCATAAGTTTCCAAAGGACACATGGACTGCGTTAATCCATACTCAGTTAACGGGGAAGGCTCAGAAGGTTTTTGCGGAGTTGTCTTTTGAAGATTGCCAGAATTATGACATTTTGAAACAAGCGTTGCTTACTGCTTATTCGAGAGTGCCAGAGTTTTATCGCAAACGCTTTCGAACTCTGGATAAGGGTCACTTGGAAACTTATTCGAATTTTGCGTTTCGGTTAAGTTTGCCGTTTAAGAGTTGGCTCGAAGGTGAACAAGCTTTTGATGATCGTGAAAAGGCTTTTGAGATCTTTAAAATGGAACAATTTGTGCAGTGTCTTCCCATAGAACTGCACCGTTGGCTGATTGAGCGTAAACCAAGTACGCTGATGGAAGCGGCAAAATTGGCTGACGAGTACGCAATTTTGTATAAGCCTTTCCGAGGTGATTCGTTTGGGGGGTTCAAATCCGAGTCGCGTGTAGATGGTGATTTCGGGAGTGATCAGTTGGCTTCAAATTTCGTACATAGTCCGCCTTCGAAAAAAAAGCTGCTTTTCCAAGGGCGTTTAAGTCTTCTGTCGTCTGTCGACACTGTCATAAGTCTGGGCACACGATGTCATCTTGTTTTGCGTTGCGCGATAGTCAATATCCTTCAGTGCGGGAGTTTTCACCGGCGGGTCCTGCTCCTGTAGAATTAGTAGGAGGTGTGTCTGCGTACACGCATACGCCTTTGGTTTCAGCTCAGGTGCATAAACAGTATTTGCCGTTTTGTCATTCTGGTATGTTGTATGGGTGTGGAGGTTCGCAGCGTCAGGTGGTCATGCTTCGTGATTCTGGCGCCTTGCAAAGTTTGGCTAGTAGTGAAATGTTGCAAGGTTTAGAATATAAGGATACGAACGAAGATAGGATAATACAGGGAGTGGTTGGAGACCCAGTTCAAATTCCTTTAGTCGAAATTCACCTGGACAGTGATTTAGTCAGTGGGTCAATTTTGTGTGGACTAGTTCCTAAATTGCCGCCGGGTATTGATATACTCATTGGAAATGATTTAGTGCTTGGGGACGCACCGTTAAATATATCTGTTATTACCCGTGCGCAGGCTGCACAGATACCTGAACTAGACGAAGCGCCGGTTGATGCAGTTAACGCCCACACTCCTCTTCTTGAAATTAACGATGAGGATAGTTTTGTTGATTTGAATCTGGGTGAATTATTTCGAGAGTCGCAGGAGACACAGATTGTACAATCAACTATTGGTGAAATAGTTTCACGCGATACATTAATTCGCTTACAGTCGGAGGATGAAACTTTGTTGCCATTCTTTGATTTAGTAGCCGTTGGACAGAATACACTGGAACGTTCCTTCTACGAACTTCGAGATGGTGTTTTGGTAAGACTTTGGCGAGATAGAGTTACTCCGTCAGGGGTAGGTTGGACTCAGGTAATGGTCCCTGTTGCCATGAGGCGTAGGTTACTTCAGGTTGCACATGACATCCCTGCAAGTGGTCATTTAGGCACACGTAAGACTATTGACAGATTGTTACGACATTTCTATTGGCCTGGGATTTATCGTTCTGTTGAAGAATATTGTAGAACTTGTGATGTTTGTCAACGGTTGGGTAAGGGTGCCGAGAAAGTTCGTGCCCCTTTGATAAATTTGCCTGTTATTGATAAACCGTTTGCCAGATTAGCCTGGGATGTGGTAGGCCCGTTGAGCACTTGTGACAAGACTCGTAATAGGTTTATTTTGACCGTTATTGACATGGCGACTCACTACCCGTTTGCATTTCCTTTAAGGACACATACTGCGCAGGAAGTGTCGAAGGCGCTCGTTTCTGTGTTTACTATGTTTGGTTTTCCGGAGGAAATTTTGTCTGATTGTGGGTCGTAATTCATGTCTGAACTTGTGCAATTGTTTTTGTATGAGTGTCAGGTCTTTCAATTGAAAACAAGTCCATTTCATCCTCAGACGAACGGCGTTTTGGAACGTTTCCATAGGACGTTGAAGGACATGTTGAAGGCAGTTGGGGAGGAATTTCCTGGAAGTTGGGATGAGGTGCTGCCATGGGTCTTATTTGCTTACAGGGAGGTACCTGTTCAAGGTTTGGGTTTTTCGGCGTTTGACTTGACTTTTGGTCGGACTGTAAAAGGTCCTTTACAATTGATTAAGAGGAGTTGGTTGAGGCCGGATCTTCTTCCTGATGTGAAGAAATCTAATCTAATTGACTTTGTGTTAGACTTGCGTGAGAAGATTAGGCATTCTGTTCAGCTTGCTAATGAGAATGAGTTTGTTGCTAAGTCAAAATCCAAGAAATGGTATGACAAAACAGCTAGAGACGTGTCTTTTCAGAAAGGCGATTTGGTGCTGTTGTTGTTGCCGTTGATTGGAAAACCGTTGCAGGCGAAATATTGCGGACCATATACGGTGGTTCAACGGTTGGGTGAGGTCGATTATCTCATCAGTACTCCAGATCGGAGGAAGGTGAGAAGAGTGGTTCATGTGAATTTGTTGAAGCGTTATGTACCACGTGTCGAAGATCCTTCGGTTTCTGACACAGTCAATGTTGTTTTTCCCAGCGATGGTTGGGGTACTGATGCAACCTAAGTCGTTTCTGGATTTTGTTGAAACTAAACATTTAGATTTGTCTCAGGCTATGGAGTTAAAATCTCTTTTGTCTGATTTTGAGTGTGTGTTTAGTGATCGGCCGGGGAAAACGACCTTGATCACGCATCATGTGGAGTTGCAGCCGGGAGCGAGACCGATTCATCAGTCGCCTTATCGATTACATCCAGACAAGTTGAAGGTGGTGAATACTGAAATTGCACAGCTTCTTAATGATGGTATAATTGAAGAATCTGAAAGTCCTTGGGCTGCTCCAATTGTATTAGTGCCCAAACCAGATGGGTCTTTCAGGCTGTGTGCTGATTTTCGCAAGCTGAATGCGTTAACAGTACCTGATCCATTTCCTATGCCTAGGGTGGAATCGCTGATTGATCGGGTGGGTGGAGCGAAGTTCCTCACAAAACTCGACATGACAAAAGGCTATTGGCAAATCCCTTTGGATTTTTCTTCTATTCCTTTGACGGGTTTTGTCACTCCTCATGGCCATTTCCAATGGAAATATATGGCTTTTGGGTTAAGAAATGCTCCAGCCAGTTTTTCTCGGTTAGTGAGAAAATTGTTTGCTGGGTTAGAGTCTTTCTGTGATGCCTATCTCGACGACGTGATAATTTTCAGTGTATCATGGGATAATCATCTGGATCATTTAAGACAGGTGTTATCAAGAGTGAAGTTAGCTCAATTAACTTTGAACATTAAGAAATGTACATTTGCAAATGCCGAAATTGATTTTTTGGGCCACCATGTCGGGCTGAACGCTATCAGACCTCGGTCTCAGAAGGTGGAAGTGTTGCTACATTTTCCCACACCTCAAAATAAGAAACAAGTTCAGTCCTTACTAGGGCTGGCTGGCTATTATCGTAGGTATTTACAACATTTTGCCGATTTGACGTTTCCTTTAACGGAAATGTTGAAGAAGGGTCGTAAGTTTGGGTGGTCAGAGGAGGCTCAAAAGTCTTTTCTTGATCTAAAATCTAGGTTGGCATCTAGGCCTATTCTTAAACCGCCTGATTATGATAAGCCGTTCTTGGTAGCTGTTGATGCTTCTCAGTCGTGTGTGGGAGCTTGTTTGTTTCAGATGTATGATGGACTGGAACATCCAGTATGTTGCCTCAGCCGGAAGTTGAAGCAGCACGAACTACCGTATTCGACGGTGGAGAAGGAGGCCTTGGCGTTGGTTCTCGCTGTTCGAGCTTTTAGTGTTTACTTTGGGTCCGCGCCTGTCGTCGTGTACACGGATCATAGTCCGTTACAGTTTATCAATTCCATGATGAACTCTAACCAAAAGCTCCTACGATGGAGTTTGGAGCTTCAACAGTTCACGCTGGACATTCGACATCGGCCGGGAAAGTTTAACCTGTTGCCCGATTTACTTAGTCGTCCTGTTGTGGGTTGATTGTTGTGTTTGATAGTTGATTACGTCATGTCTGTTTCACTGGTAGTTAAGTCTATTTTTGGTCGGAAACTCGTGATGTTTCCTCTTCTTTTGATGGGAGGGTATGTGAGATATCTCTAGTTAAGGTTGAATGGACTGGGATTGAACACTCTCGAGTTGAGTTATGCTTGACGGGTTTTGACAAAGGTTAACGCCATCTGGCGATCGTGTATTGATATAAAAGAGACTGTCGTAGGATTGGCAGAGAGCTTGGTGATTTTGACTAGGATCTGACGAGATCACGTATTAGGGCACCAAGTCTCACTTGTATAGTTAAGTACGAAGACCCTTAGCCGGTTACTTCTTTTTCGGTTTAATGCCTGCTACCTTATTCTATACGGTGCAGAGCTTGTGTTATGTTGGTTGTTCCTGGGTCCTTCTACTGTTGAAGACTCTTGGTGACGGTTTTGTTCGCTCAGGCTTCGAGCAGGTATATTTGTATCTTTTCGTGTAAATAATAAATGCTTTTATCATACCCTAGTGAGCCTTTCTAGTTGAACTAGATACATTTTGGGGGACCTTGTAACAATGTATATATGTTATGTCATGACCAGCCATAATTTACATAGGTACGTACCAAAGATATCGTGCAGAGTCGGAAGAATTAACCGAGCGAATCTCTTCAAAGAGAAATAATTCCAAGCGAGGTGATAGCTTGGATGAAGTCGGAGTAGTCGACCGATGGCAGAAACACCAGGACCTTCTTATATCGACTACCTTATATGCTTTAGATAAAGTGATGTAACTTTTGCCCCACCAATCGTCCAGGGCAGCGTGACCAAGAGTCATTGGCGTATGCTGCTAAGAGAGTTTAGCCAATGGAAGATGTCGCGCACTCCTGCTCCCACCAACAATCCGGCAGTTTTGCGGAGTCGCGAAACCTCAGGTAGAGAAGGCAGAGGAAGGCTCAATCAGAAGACAGGCAAAGACAGAGCGCTAAAAGAGACGGACATTGGATTCGGTTCTCACTCCCACAGCCTTTTCTAGCCTTCTCTCTTAACCTTTCGCTTCTACGCAAGTGACAAGGTGGTGCCAATGTTTCGAGTTGGTTAAGCCGCGGGCTAATTTAAGTGGTGCGATTGCACCGTGTAAAGTACCCCCACCAAAGCCAGAACTTGTATCCACTACTTGTTACACGACAAACTTGAATCTCTTATTTCTCTTGAAACATTTTCTACGCTACTTATTCGGGTTTCCACTCCATTTAATGGCTGGGTCTGTCCTTCGTTCATTTCTGTTGTTTTGGGTTAAAAGAATTTAAAAAAAGTCTTTCTCTAGACTGGTCAAATATTTCTCTATAGCTTCTGTGTCTATTACGTTCTGCGTAAGTCTAGGCATATGCGGTATGAAGAAGGTCAGTGTAGTTCGTACAAGATCAGATGTTTAGGCATGATCTCTCGTCACATCGTAAAGTATATACTGTCGTCTAATTATTTATGACTGTTACATTAACATTTCATGACAAATCCATACGTTGCATATGAGACAAAGCCACAAGTTTATAAACAGTGTGATTCTCGTTAAGGATTGCGGTAACGAAAATGTTCGTTAGCTCAAAAAAAATGATTTCGCTAACGATAACTATAGCTGCAACGAAAAATATCTTTAGCTGTAACTATGACTATGACGTAAATAACACTAACAAAAATTCATCGTTATTTTCGTTACAAAACAATAGAAAGTTCAATATCGACAAACATGAAACGTGAAAATGCGCGAAAACCAAGCGCCTAATTTCGGCGTATTTTTTAAATTTACCTATTTTGTAAACGTTTTTATAGCGATTGCGACTCAAATTCAATAACATAAATTCGTAAAATTTTGTGTCATATTTTTCTTTATAGTCAAAATGTCTCCAAAGATCTTTTTCTTAGCCTTATTGTAACTAAGTAGTACAAACTAAAATAAAAATTCCGTAACTGTAAGCTTACCTATGGCTTAAAAATAATACTAACTATAACTGAAACTATAACTAAACTGAAAAACCATTAACCATAATTGAGACCTAAATGAAATCTGTAAGAAGAATCACACTGCGTATGAGACAAACAATATGTTACAAAATGATACGCAGGCTACGGAATGTGATTATTATTCAGCGCGAGAGTGTAGTTGTCAACGTTCGCTAGACTTTTGAGATGTTAAATTTTATAACTGTGATGTTAGAAATAAAGCTATAGATTGAGATTCATTAATTATACAAACAGGTGTCATCAGCAGTATGCTGACCAGAATTAAAAAAAATGCTATAATATTAGCCGACAGTAGGTGAAATGTGAGATGAAAAAGTACAAATCTAAAAACAGAGCCCTACGGAACTAAAGTTTCGAGGGGGTAGAGGCGGGAATTTGACTGGCTAATTCGAAGAGTTTCAGAGCGACCGTGTAAGCAGGATGCGACCCGGAACAAAGAAGGATAATGTTGAAACATATTGCGAGTCTATTTAATAAGCACCTTCATTGGAATCAAATGCGGTCCAAAGATCAAGTGAGACAAAAAGAGTGGTTTTGTACGATCTGGATTTTCGTAAGTATTACAGAGGCTGTTTAATAAATCAGTTTCTTTTCAATGGAATGGTTGGTGAGGGACTGGAGAGTTAAGAGATGGTGAACCAGTAAAGCATCACATTATGCGGTTGAATTCTGGCCAGAAAAAACCCTCAAGTTTTATAGAAAATATTCTTACATCGACCACAATCTTCTGTTCCGAAGGTGCTTCAAAGGTCCAGGACTGATTTGCATTGCCGGTTTTTCCACACATGATCACGTATCTCCTGCCTTCTTTATCGGGGTCTGTAAACAAGATTATTACGTTTAACTTTATAATTACAGATGAAAATTTAAAAATAGTAATATGCAACCATCGAATGTAGCTTCAATGCTGAGCAAATAAGGCGTTTGTTAATCATACGATTAAGTGTCAGCAGATGGTTTATTTGACTGAGTTTTCGTTTCCTAAGGTGGAGCTTGCACGCATTCTATAAATGAAATGTACTTCATTCTTTTGTGAATTGATATCCGTGAAATTTTCCTGAAAATTTAATCGGAGAGCCATCAATCGTTTGAATTCTGTAGATGGTGGCATAATAAAAAAAAGTCTAATGCTGAAAGTACAGAACTTTTAAATGGATCTTTAAGGGCAAAGAAAAAATGAATTACTAACGACTTCATTTTCCTTACCTCGGCATACGAGGTAAAGTAACAAACCTCTTCCCACTGCCGTATAGTCTTCCAACAAGTGCACGGCTAGTGAACTTAAAATGGCTGAGGTGGTTAGGGGAATTAATTGGAGCCGAAATATCGAAAAGAATGTATCTTGCGGTGGAGATTTGAATGTCGAATCTTTCGATCGACAGTCTAGCGCGTTAATCTCTAGAGTACCGCTCTCTCTCAACATGGCGCTTAAGTAAACATGCCTTACATTATATTGTAATGAAATTCAACTGATTATAGATCCTGTCATTAATCGTATTTAACTGACATTGGTTTTATTGTCGATTTCTTACCAGCAAAATCAAGAACCATATTATTGTTGCGGCGGCTAACAATCAAATTGCCTTCAACTTCCCACTGTTGGTCCTCCTTACCCGCCTGGTAGGGATTTAGAACAAGTCGGCCATCTGAAACATATCACAAGTTAGAAAACAGTTTGAGAGATGACTAATTAACAATTTCATTCATCCCTACCTAAGGTTTATATGTCTAGTGTAGATTAATTATTGACTTTCTTCTTTTTCTCGTTTTTCTCCTTCTCTTTATCCTACTTCCTTCTACTGACTCATCACCCCGATCGTACGTCTCACTCTCTGTTTCTAATCTCTGAGCCGTCGGTCATTTCAAACACGACCGATTTAATCAATCTTTTATTGTCCAATTTACAGATTTGGCAAAAGAAATTAAGCTTTCATTCCAATATTTGCTGCATGACGCTTCTGGTGTTCTGCGTCCTTGTTCGCACTTTCCTATTTGATAGTTTCTACAGCCATCTTATGCGTGGTATCCTTCTGTAGCACCTGATCTCAATGCCAGAAATCTATTCCTGTTGTGTTTGTGCAACATCCACGATTCACACGCAAATTGTAAAACACTGAATAAACATATCCTGATGATCTTTACCATAATGTAATAAGTAGATGGTGTCTTCACTTACGTCCTGAAATTTGTTAACGATTATTACATTCGCTTGGTGCCATCGGTGTCGCTTCCAGTTTTATCTTGATTGAATACACGTACAGTTAACGCGTATGCTCGAACGTTTAAAGGATTACATTATGACCTCTTCCTTTATGTGCACAATATTCACTCAGCTCCTCCGAATGTCCCCCAAAACCTGCCATTGCCCCAGCTGCCTTTGGTTCTGTTCTCCTCACCTGGTTACCGGAGTCATTGTCCCCCAGTTAGCAGGCTTCCCAGATATACAAATTTCTCCACATTCTCTATTAGTCCAGCAGCCTTCCCGTTTCTGTAGAGAGTTTCCGGGTTTGGTGCTTAGTTGTTCTGTGTCCATGTGTATGTCATTCGCAAGCTTATGGTTGTTGTTCTTGTTCACCAAACCCGGACTTCAATTCGTGTTCCATTTCTTTGGATTTTGTCCATACTTCTTTCCATACAAGACATGAACTATGTTTGTCAGGTTGAGTCCCTCTGTGTTTCTCCTCTTTCGCTATTGAACGACTGAACCAGCTCTGTGCCTACTCTTTTACCTAGTCCGACTTTCCATTTCCGGAGACATTTTGGAAAAATGTTTCGAAATTGATGCAAGCGAAACTAATCATAGGTCTTTGCCATGAAGTTCAACGTGATACCCTATACGTGACAAAATTTTAATAGTAGGATTAATACATTTACCTGAATTAAATCTATGGATTAACTCTAATTGCTAACATTGATTATTATCAATAAATTTAAAATTAGAACATCAAACAAAGGCAGCTTAAAGTGAACTAGCATTCAAAATAATTCAAAAGGCTAGGTCGAAACCAGAAATTAAACTACAACCTGTAGTAAAGCTGAAAAACGAGTTTAAAGCTTATTTTTAGTTCTGGACGACTCTGAAAACCCCAAACCAGCGCACAAAAACTACAGCAAGTGAATCCAAAACCTTGCAATGGATACCTAGAAAGACCGGCAACTTTAACAACGCTCAAGAGCCCAATCAAAGAAGGCAGCTGATCATATGCAGGATGTCAACCAGTGTGCTCGAGCATAGAAATCTGGCCTCCATCGCGGTAGGCTTCATCACTCTGCTACCTCTCAAATGCGGGTCTCCGGCCAAAACATGCGACGTCATTTACCAAACCCTCGGTCATCACCTCTGTCGCGGGCGAGAGAGGCGGTCCCAGAACCCACGGGGCCGGCACCCTCGTCCCTCCAACTCGACGTCCTCGCCCGACCGTGGGAAATTATCCAACTCCGTACTCTGCTCCTGTGAAAGCGACGAACCGGCCGAGGCCAGAGGAGTCAGCCGCGAACCAGGGCAGAGATTGTTCCATGGCTCATGTGCAACTGTAAATAAACTGAGCCGTCTCGCAGGTGCACCTATCTGATCGCCAAGCACCTGATACACACCACTGGTTTTGTTTACTTTGTGGAGCGTCGGTTCGTGATTGGTTGGGCTGTGATTGGATGGACCGTCTCAACATGGTCTCATCTATTTATATTCTTATGTTGTATTATCGCTCATCTAAAAATTTGGTGACGAAATGAACCTCAAAATGCAGCAGAACAGAAGAAAACTGACCCAACGTTCACGGCAGATAGGCTCCCTGTGAATAAACTTCGGCAGAAAACAGGCTAAAAACAAACATGCTCCGAAAACGTTCAAAACCAATGAAAATATCGCTGCCTCAAAAGCCTGCCACTGACAGTGGTGTGTACTCCAAGCTTATTCCAAGCATACAGTAAATATAATACTAGTAACAATAACTGCAATAATAATAATAATGCGTTAAGAAATCTCTCGAGTTAAAATGATAATCCAGGTGGATTGCTCCTATGTAGGATTAAAGAATAAAATCCTTCTCCTCCTTTTCGCCGTCTTCCTCTTCTTTCTTGCTTCTCCTTCTACTACTAAAAATAATAATAGTAGTAATAATAATAACAATAACAGTAGTAATAGTAGTAGTAATAATAATAATAACAGTAGTAGTAGTAGTAGTAGTAGTAGTAGTAGTAGTAGTAGTAGTAGTAGTAGTAGTAGCAATAGTGGTAGTAGCAGTTATCATAGCAGTAGTTACGATAGTAGTGACTACCATTAGCGTAGCGGTACTACCACAACTATCGATACAACTACTATTACCTAAATTACTACTACTTCTACTGTTACTACAACTACTATTACCACAACTACTACTACTGCTGCTGCTGCTGCTGCCGCTGCCGCCTACGAATGGCAACATTACAAATATTATGCTTGTGGTATTTTTCCCAGTTTAATAATTTTACCTGCAATGTCCAGGCAGAAGCCATTGAGCGCGCTACAGATTGTTCCTGTTGTTGGGTCGTCGTAAAATATCTGGGTGAGTGTGTCATTAAATGGGTTTAGAGAAATCAGCGCGCCTGCAGACTTGTTGCCATCTTCCACAGTCAGTACAAATCCTTTCAAACTGCTTTTTATGACATAACCCTGAAAGATAAAGCAGAACGCCATTCACGTCTTCGTTGTAACATTACGCATCTGAGTGAATGTTATCTTGTATTTTCAGGTCCCGATCACATTGAGTTTTTAGGAGTAACAAAATTGAGATAACGAGCTGCGCTTCCCGAATCGTGGCTAATCCGTAAAAATTCTAGCAACTAAATAATCAGTATGAGAATTGTTAAAAAAAGACTGCGGGGGTTAGACCTTGATTTATGTGGAGTCTTGGTGTGCAATTAAGACTTTACTATGGGGTCCTAAGAAAGACTAGGGGTTGAACCCCCAACCCCCCCGACAATTCTCACCCTGAGCAACTTAAAATGTGATCCGAAGATCTCAAATCAAATCAAATCATTCTTTATTGAAACCATCAATGTACATGGTGATAACATAGTTGAGAAACACGTAAATAGAATGGCCTCAAGGGTAGGCCCTGAAGGGAGAAAATTCGCATAATAGGGAAGCCTATTTGCAACGCATTATTTGAGGAAAATTTAAGCCCGCTTGGGTGCTACAGATAATAATAATTAGTCTTATTATCTGCATGATGTCAGATTTCCACGGGGGCCTCCTCCGCAAGCAGAAGGTTAAAGGCCGAACACTTTATAATACACGCAGAGTAACAATAATAATAATAATGACTTAACTAATCTTAACTGGGCATGGAGAATAGTAATAAAATCAAGAATTAACATTATCAATTAAGTATTGTCGTAATTTTCTTTTGAATCCCTGCAGGGTCCCAGTCTGCTGGAGCGAGGGGGAGAGCATTCCAAACTTGAAGCCCTGTAATATTGATTGAAAACTTACGGGAATTTAAATGGGCATATGGAGTGCGGTATTTGTAGGAATTCCTTGTGTAGTGGGAGTGAACATCCGTGCCCGGGTGAAATAGACTCATAAATTTTATTGGTAAGAGATGACGTGAAAATTTATACATGAAAACACCAGTTTGAAACTGTCCTATTTGATCAACTCTCAATAATTTATGTCTGGAGTAAATAGGATCTGTATGGGAGCCCCCATGGCGCATTACTAATAAATCTGACAGCCCTTTTCTGTAGAAGAAGTAGCTTCTGGAGACGAGAGCTATATGTGGACGTCCAAACCAAATTACAGTATGATAAGTAGGGATAAATGAGGGAGTAATATAACTGAGTGCGCATAGACAAAGGAAGCTTACTGGATAGCCGGTATATTATACCTATACTTTTTTCAATTTTAGAAGTGACACTTTTAATGTGCTCGGCGCAATAGACACTCGCAATTGAGAGCAAATAATCAAGATCGTCTTCACATGGTTTCCTCGATATTACGCAACCCCAACAATGCAGCGTCGAGCCAATACAGGCGCGTAGTTAAATAGCAACTTCTATTGCGCCGGTGTCTAATGCACAAGAGTCAACAAGTTTTAAATAATTTTAACCATTCAAGTTTCTTTTGTCGCTGTAGAGTATCAGGTAGTAGAAATATATATACATGCATATATTTAGAATAAATATATATTTGCGTGTTTGTGTGTATCTATGTCTGTATGTCTATGTTATATACATATATATGTCATATGATGACAACTATAATTTACATAGGTATGTACCCGAGATTCATTCATTTCATTCATTCATTCAGAAATTGAATATAGCGCATCTTCGAGAAACTTACTCAGAAGCGCTCCCAGCCGAGCCAAGGCTATAGAGATTAGACTTGAGCAGCATGGAAAACGCAGTCGTGTTACCCCTGGGGAGTAGGTGAATCCATAATGGAAGACCATTCCAAGTGGAGGGCCCAGCAATAGAGAAAACCCGGCGTTGCCTAATTGTGGAGCGAACCCGAGGGACTGAAAGTTCTCCCCCATAAGAAGACCGAAGAGCACGCCGACCAATTGAATCAGAGCTCACACAGATAGGACGACGAACAGCCTAAGAGACAGCGCCAAACAAGTTCAGCAAAACCAATAGCAGATACGCTGTGGGACAGGAAGCCAACGCAGCATATCACGCACGTATGCAGAAATAGGGGCATATTTAGGGATGCGTCCAATGAGCCGAGTAGCTGACCGAAGAACCCAGTCAATACAAGATATCGTACCGGGTGGATAGAATTAAAGGAGCGAATCTCTTCGCCGAGAAATAATAAATTATAAAGAGATGATAACATGAATGAAGAAGGAGTGTCGACCGATGGCAGAAATAAACATCGAATACCCTACATGCTTTAGATAAGCTAATGTAACTTTTGCCCCACCCATAATCCAGGGTAGCGTGAGCAAAACAGTCATTGGCGTATGCTGCTAGGAGACGTTAGCTTATGGAAGATGTCGCGCACTCCTCCTCCCGCCGACAACCCGGCAGTTTCTCGGTGTCGCGAAACCTCATATAGAGAAGGCAGAGGAAGGTCCAATCAGATTTCAGGCCAAAACAGAACGCTAGAAGAGATGGGGAACTGGGTTCAGATCTGACTTCCACAGGCTTTTCTAGCCTACTATTTAACTTTTCACTTCGACGCAAGTTACAAGGCGTCGCCAAAGTTTCGCGTTGGGTCCTTACTTCACCGAACTCATTGGTTTAGCCGAGGGCTAATTTATGTGGTGCGATTGCAGCGGGTGAAGTAGCACCATCAAAGCCGGAACTTGTATCCACAACTTTTTACACGACAAACTTACCTGAATCTTTTATTTCTCTTGAAACATTTTCTAGGCTACTTATTTGGGTTACCAATCCATTTAATGCCTGGGTCTGTCGTTCGTTCATTTCAGTTTGTTTAGGGTTAATAGACTTTAAAAAAGTCTTTCTCTAGATTGGTCAAATCTTTCTTTATATTTTCTGTTTCCATTATGTTCCGCGTAGTTTAAGCATATGCGGGATGAAAAAAGGTCAGTGTAGCAAGTAATGGACAAAATACTTTCAAAAGTATTTTGCAAATACAAAATAAAATGCTTTTTGAAACTATTTTGAAACTGGTTTTACAAAGTAGGCTATAATAGTATTTTGAAAATGCTTTTTAAAATAGTTTTCAAAATACTTGTGATAAATCAACATTTTGTACTTGTACTCATTAGTGTGTACATTTTCATTTCATGAGTGTACCATAGTTTCATATGACTTGTTTGAAGAAGTAGACTTGATAACATTTAGTAGGCTCAACTTCGACTCTCGAAATTAATTAACAGCAATGGACAAGATAAATTTAACAAAGAAACATGTTCCATTTTATCTGTGTAGCAGCTCTTCACAAGACAGTCAACACAGACAAGTGGCAACAGTTACTGTTCTGACCAGTTTTAGTAGTTTGTTTTAACTAGAACATGCTGAAGTGCTCCCAGTGTTCAACAGGTTCAAAATCTCAACAAAAGCATATTTCTCGTCATATACTGAGTGACTTAAATTGCCCATATTTAAAACAGCTGATGCATTGTTTACGACTAGCCTAGCTGATGATGAATTATGGGCTACCCATGTTATTTACATGTTGAAGTAGAAGTTTTCAAACAATTGCGTGCTCAGACGATTCCTTTTGGTTGAACATATCATTCCTCCAAAGCTAAACAACCGCTCAACTGCAGCGGATGAAGGAAGTCCGACATTAAATTTTTGGAACAGAGCCTACTGCGGACCAGTGGATATCTCTCCAAAGAACTGAGTGTTCTATCACTGTATTGCAAACCCTGCAGTTTGACCTGGGAATGAAGAGTCGTTCTTGGCTCTCCATCAGCATCATCCATAAAGCTAAAGAAATCCAAAGTTTTGGACCGGGCTTCATAGCATCTTGCTGATGTTCCCTATCAGCTGAAAATTGTAACGTGTTGAGAAACAAGTTTTTCATTTGCTCGACATTTGCCGGTTTGATCAATCAAAGCTTAAAAAGACTGCGTGCGTCATTGTTGCAAGTGCAGCGGACTGAGTGGAATCGGAGAATGTGAAATGGTGACTAAAGCTCTTCTTAATGTCAGCCAGATTGGCAGATGCCAACGGCATGCAAAATTTTAAACCATTACTATGCGATGTGCTGCAGACAGGGCCGTTCAAAGGTCGTCGTAGGCCCTAGGCACTCTTGTATTTGAAGACCCCAAGTCAACCGTCAACTCCAACTGCGCAAAGTTCACATAATGTAGGCAAGCACAGCTTAACTTAAACTGATTCGGTATAAAAGTTATTAAATTTGAACTGGCTGTTATTTGCAATTTTCCTTTTTTCCATTTTCGCGGTCAATCATTCAAAAGTCCTATCTCACTTTCAGATTGTTAGACTTTCGTAGGCCCCAGAAATTTTCGTAGGCCCTAGGCACAGCTGATGTAAAGTGGGAAAAGAAAACCCAAGTAATTCTCGGGGTTCAAGTCACCTTGATGACGATCAAGGTCTTGGTTGGGGAATGTGTCAAAAGACTTCTACGAGAATCATAGTAACTGTTCCAGCGAGTGGCTACAGGAGTGAAAATTTTGCACCCCAAAACTGTCTGAATTGTTTCATTGGACTGTGGACTATTTGCCTTGTTCCATATACCTGACAATTTGGCATTGGTAGAGTGGAGAAGAGAACGATATTTAGCAATGGCTTTGGCAGCCGCTAATGGCGTCTTTACTCCTACAAGTTTTATATTTCTACTTATTATATCCTATCTTCTGTGTGTCTCTTACATCATGGTGTAGACTGAAGAATTGATTTAAAAGTTACCCTGATACCACAAATATACAGGTATTTGGGGTGACCAGAAGATTAATAATATTTTTAAATGTCATCTAGAGTCGAGGTCTTACACCTTATAGGATTGAAATAATAATTTTGGCAGAAAGATTAAAAATTTATTTCTGAAAAAAGTTTAGCAAAGTATTTTGGAAAAGTTTTTTGAAAAAGTATTTTGAATTCTGAAAACAAAAAACTTTTGAAAACTACTTTTAAAATACTTTTACAAAACACTTTTCAAAAGAATTTTGAAAATACAAAATAAAATAGTATTTTCCATTTTGAAAATATAAATTGATTTCAAAATACTATAGTGCCCATCACTGACTGTAGCTTGGATGAGATCAAATGCTTAAGCGTAATCTCTCGTCACATCGCAAAGTAAACTGTCGTCTAATTATTTTATGACTGTCACATTAACATTCCATGACAAACCCATGGCTAATACGAAGAGTTTCAGAGCGACCGTGTAAGCAGGATGCGACCCGGAACAGAGAAGGATAATGTCGAAACATGTTGCGAGCCAATTTAGTAAGCACCTTCAATGGTATCAGATCAAGTGAGACAAAAAGAGTGGCTTTCCACGACCTGGATTTTCGTAAGTATTACAGAGGCTGTTTAATAAATCAGTTTATTTTCAATGGAATGGTTGGTGAGCGGACTGGAGTGTTAAGAGATGGTGAACCAGAAACACATCACATCATGCGGTTGAATTCTGGCCAGAAAAAACCCTCAAGTTTTTACAAAATGTTCTTACTTCGACCACAATCTTCTGTTCCGAAGGTGCTTCAAAGGTCCAGGACTGATTTGGATTGCCGGTTTTTCCACCCTTGATCACGTATCTCCTGCTTTCTGCATCGGGGGCTGCAAACAAGATTATTACGTATAACTTTATAATTACAGATGAAAATTAAGAATAGTTAGATCCAACCAGCAAATGCAGCTTCGAAGCTTAAGTGCCAGCAGATGGTTCATTTGACTGAGTTTTCATTTCCTAAGGTGGAGCTTGCACGCAAGTATTTCATTCTTCTGTGTATTGGTTTGCGTGAAATTTTCCTGAAAATTTAATCGGAGAGCCTTCAGTCGTTTGAAATTCTGTAGATGGAGGCAATATAAAAAGTCTAATGCTCAAAGAAGAAGTACAATCCTTTTAAATGGATCTGTAAGGGCATAGACAAATTGAATTACTACCGACTTCATTTTCCATACCTCGCCATACGAGGGAAAGTAACAAACCTCTTCCCACTGCCGTATAGTCTTCCAACAGAGTGCACAGCAAGTGAACTCAAAATGGCTGAGGAGGCTAGGGGGACTAATTGGAGCCGAAATACCGAAAAGAATGTATCTTGCGGTGGAGTTTTAAATGTCGAACCTCTCGAGTGACAGTCTAGCGCGTTAATCTCTAGAGCGTCGCTCTCAACGAAGTAGGCAAACTAAAAATAGTATAATAAATATATAGACCTATATGAATAATGTGCTTAATCTGCATCATGTCATGGCGCTTAAGTAAACATGCCTTACATTATATTGTAATGAAATCCGACCGATAATAGATCCTGTTATCAATCGTATTTAACTGACATTGGTTTTATTGTCGATTTCTTACCACCAATATCAAGAACCATATTGTTGTCGCGGCGGCTAACAATGAAATTGCCTTCAACTTCCCACTGTTGGTCCTCCTTACCCGCCTGGTAGGGATTTAGAACAAGTCGGCCACCTGGAACACATATCACAGGTTAGAAAACAGTTTGGGAAATGACAAATTAACAATTTCATTGATTCCTAGATGTGGTTTATATGTCTAGTGTAGATTACTTATTGACTTTCTTCTTTTTCTCGTTTTACTCCTCTTTCTCCTACTTCTTTCTTTTGACTCATCACCCGGATCGAACGTCTCACTCTCTCTTTCTAATCTCTGAGCCGTCGATCATTTCAAACACGACCGATTTAATCAATCTGGTATTGTCCAATTTACACATTTGGCAAAACAAATTCAGCTTTCATTCCAATATTTGCTGCATGACGCTTCAGGTGTTCTGCGTCCTTGTTCGCACTTTCCTATTTGCTAGTTTCTACAGCCATCTTATGCGTGGTATCCTTCTGTAGCATCTGATCTCAATGCCAGAAATCTATTCCTGTTGTGTTTGTGCAACATCCACGATTCACACGCAAATTGTAAAACACTGAATAAACATATCCTGATGATCTTTACCATAATGTAATAAGTAGATGGTGTCTTCACTTAAGTCCTGAAATTTGTTAACGATCATTATATTCGCTTGGTGAAGTCATTGTCCCAAGTTAGCAGGCTTCCCAGATATACAAATTTCTCTACATTCTCAATTAGTCCAGCCGCTTTCCCGTTTCTGTAGAGAGTTTCCGGGTTTGGTGCTTAGTTGTTCTGTGTCCAGTTCTATGTCATTCGCAAGCTTAAGGTTGTTGTTCTTGCTCCCAGGTACCTCAATTCGTGTTCCATTTCTTTGGATTTTGTCCATAATTCTTTCCATATAAGACATGAACTATGTTTGTCAGGTTGAGTCCCTCTGTCCTTCACCTCTTTCGTTATTGAACGACTCAACCAGCTCTTTGCCTACTCTTTTACCTACATCGACTTCCCATTTTCGGAGACAATTTGGAACATTTTTGCAAATTTGATGCAAGCGAAACTAGTCATAGGTCTTTGGCATGAAGTTCAACGTGATACCCTATACGTGACAAAATTTTAATAGTAGGATTAATACATTTGCCTGAATTAAATCTATGTATTTACTCTAAATGCTAACATTAATAATTATCAATAAATTTAAAATTAGAACATCAAACAAGGCCGCTTAAAGTGAAAGCGCATTCAAAAAAATTCAAAAAGCTAGATCGAAACCAGAAATTAAACTACAACCTGTTGGTAAGCTGGAAAACGAGTTTAAAGCTTATTTTTGGTATTAGACGACTCTGAAAACCCCAAACGAGCGCACAAAAACTACAGGAAGTGAATCCAAAAACACTGCACCGGATACCTAGAAAGACCGGCAACTTTAACAACGCTCAAGAGCCCTATTCAAGAAGGCAGCTGGTCATATGCAGGATGTCGACCAGAGTGCTCGAGCATACAGATCGGGCTCCCCTCGCGGTAGGCTTCATCACTCTGCTACCTCTCAAATGCGGGTCTCCGCCCAAAAATGCGACACCAGTAACGCATCGATCCGCCATCACCTCCGAAGCCGACGCCAGAGGCGGTCCCAAAACCAACGGGGTCGGCACCCTAGTCCCTCCAACTCGACGTCCTCGCCCGACCGCGAGAAGTTATCCAACTCCGTACTCTGCTCCTGTGAAAGCGACGCACCGGAAGCTGGCCAGAGGAGGCAGCCGCCAACCAGGGCAGGGATTGTTCCATGGCTCATGTGCAACTATACATAAACTGAGCCGTCTCGCAGATGCACCTATCTGATCGCCAAGCACCTGATACATACCGCTGGCTTTGTCTACTTTATGGTGCGTCGGGTCGTGATTTGCTTGGGCTGTGATTGGCTGGACCGTCTCAGCATGGTCTCATCTATTTATAGTCTTGTGTTGCATTGTCGCCCATCTTTAAATTTTGTGACGAAATGAACCTCAACATACCACAGAACAAAAGAAACCTGATCTAACGTTCATGGCAGATAGGCTCCCTGTGAATAACCTTCGGCAGAAAACAAGCTAAGAGCTATAAGTGCTCAGAAAACGTTTAACACCAATGAAAATATCGCAGCCTCAAAGGCCTGCGACCGACACTGGTGTGTACTCCAAGCTTATTCCAAGCATACAATAATTATAATAATAATAACAATAACTACAATAATAATAATGCGTTAAGAAATATCTCGAGTAAAAATAATAATCCAGGTGGATTGCTCCAATGTAGGATTAAAGAATTAAAATGCTTCTCCTCCTACTCGCCATCTTCTTCTTCTTTCTTGATTCTTCTTCTTCTTTTTCGTTTTTTTTCTTTTTTTTTTCTTCTTCTTCTCCATCTTCTTCTTCTTATCCTTCGACCTTACTCCTTCCACGCGCTGACAGCGCATCGGGGGACACAGCTTTCTGTGTCGTTTCTGTTGCAATAAGTTGTTTAACCCGGGAGGGCTGCAAACCCTCCGCGTAACCCTCCTCCCTTATCCGAGCTTGGGACCGGTACAGGCTTCATCATGGAACCTTCTTCTAATACTAATAATAATAGTAATAACAATAATAGTACCAGTAGTAGCAGTAATAGTAGTAGTAATAGTGGTAGTGGTAGAAGTAGTTATCATATATCACTCTAGTAGTGACTACCATTAGCATAGCGGTGCTACCACAACTATCAATAATACTTCTATTACCAAAATTGCTACTACTACTACTGTAATGACAACTACTATTACCACCACTACTACAACTACTACTACTGCCACTTACGAATGGCAACATTACAAACATTATGCTTGTGGTATTTTGCCCAGTTTAATAATTTTACCTGCAATGTCCAGGCAGAATCCATTGAGCGCGCTACAGATTGTTCCTGTTGTTGGGTCGTCGTAAAATATCTGGGCGCGTGTGCCGTCAAATGGGTTCAGAGAAATCAGCGCGCCTGCCGACTTATTGCCATTTTCCACATTCAGTACAAGCCCATTCAAACTGCTTTTTATGATATAACCCTGAAAGATAAATCAGAACGGCATTCACGTCTTCGTTGTAACATTAGGCATCTGAGTGAATGGTATCTTGTATTTTTAGGTCTCGATCACATTTAATTGAGTTTTGAGGGGTAACAATTTACGACAACGAGCTGCGCATCCCGAATCGTGGCTAATCTGTCAAAATTCTAGGAATTAAAAATGGGATCCGAAAATCTCGCAATTGAGAGCATACAATCAAGATCGTCTTCACATGGTTTCCTCGATATTAAGCAACCCCAACAATGCAGTGTCGAGCCAATACGTGTGCGTAGTTACATAGTAACTTCTATCGCGGCGGTGTCTAATGCACAAGAGTCACCAAGTTTTAAAGAATTTTAACCATTCAAGTTTCTTTTGTCGCTGTAGAGTTCCAGGTAGTAGAAATATATATACATGTATATATAGCGGAAATATATTTGCGTGTTTGTTTGTATCTGTGTCTTTGGTTTCAAATGCGGACCAAAGATCAAGTGAGACAAAAAGATTGGGTTTCAACGATCTGGATTTTCGCAAGTATTACAGAAGCTGTTTAATAAATCAGTTTCTTTTCAGTGGAATGGTTGGTTAGCGGACTGGAGTGTTAAGAGATGGTGAACCAGTAACACATCACATCATGCGATTGAATTTTGGCCAGAAAAAACCCTCAAGTTTTGTAGAAAATGTTCATACTTCGACCACAATCTTCTGTTCCGAAGGTGCTTCAAAGGTCCAGGACTGATTTGGATGGCCTGTTTTTCCACGCCAGATCACGTATATCTTGCCGTCTTTATCGGGGTCTGTAAACAAGATTATTACGTTTAACTTTACAATTACAGATGAAAATTAAAGAATCGTTAGATCCAACCAGCAAATGTAGCTTCAAAGCTGAGCCAATAAGGCCTTTGCTAATCATACGATTAATGTGAGCAGATGGTTTATTTGACTGAGTTTTCGTTTCCTAAGGTGGAGCCTGCACGTAGGCCTATTCTATAATTGAAATTTATTTCATTCTTTTGTGTATTGGTATGCGTGAAATTTTCCTCAAAAATTTAATCAGAGAGCCATCAATCGTGTGAAATTCTGTAGATGGTGGCATTATAAAAAAAAGTCTAATGCTGAAAGTACAGAACTTTTAAATGGATCTTTAAGGGCAAAGAAAAAATGAAATACTACCGACTTCATTTTCCTTACCTCGGCATACGAGGGAAAGTAACAAACCTCTTCTCACTGCCGTCTAGTCATCCAACAGAGTGCACAGCTAGTGAACTAAAAATGGCTGAGGAGGCTAGGGGGACTAATTGGAGCCGAAATACCGAAAAGAATGTATGTAGCGGTGGAGTATTGAATGTGGAACCTTTCAAGTGACAGTCTAGCGCGTTAATCTCTAGAGTGTCGCTCTCAACTAACTAGACAAACTAAAAAATAGTATAATAAATATATAGACCTATATGAATAATGTGCTTAATCTGCATCATGTCATGGCGTTTAAGTAAACATTATATTGTAATAAAATCCAACCGATTATAGATCCTGTTTTCAATCGTATATAACTGACATTGTTTTTATTGTCGATTTCTTACCACCAATATCAAGAACCATATTGTTGTTGCGGAGGCTAACAATCAAATTGCCTTCAACTTCCCACTGTTGGTCCTCCTTACCCGCCTGGTAGGGATTTAGAACAAGTCGGCCACCTGGAACACATATCACTGGTTAGAAAACAGTTTGGGAAATGACTAATTAACAATTTCATTAATTCCTAGCTATGGTTTATATGCCTAGTGTAGATTAACTATTGACTTTCTGCTTTATCTCGTTTTACTCCTCTTTCTCCTGCTTCATTTTAACGACACGTAATCCGGAATGCGTGTCTCACTCTCTGTGTCTAATCTCTGAGCCGTCGATCATTCCAAACATGACCGATTTGATCAATCAGGTACAGATTTGTCCAAAGAAATTAAGCTTTCATTCCAATATTTGCTGCATGACGCTTCAGGTGTTCTGCGTCCTTGTTCGCACTTTCCTATTTGCTAGTTTCTACAGCCATCTTATGCGTGGTATCCTTCTGTAGCATCTGATCTCAATGCCAGAAATCGATTCCTGTTGTGTTTGTGCAACATCCACGATTCACTCGCAAATTGCAAAACACTGAATAAACATATCTTGATGATCTTTACCATAATGTTATGAGTAGATGGTGACTTCACTTAAGTCCTGAAATTTGTTAACGATTATTATATTCGATTGGTGCCATCGGTGTCGCTTCCAGTTTTAGCTCTATCGAATACACGTACAATTAAGGCGTATGCTCGAACGTCTAAAGGACTACATTATGACCTCTTCCTTTATGTGCACAATATTCACTCAGCTTCTCCGAATGTCCCCGAAACCTACCATTGCCCCAGCTGCCTTTGGTTCTGTTCTCCTCATCTGGTTACCGCAGTCATTGTCCCAAGTTAGCAGGCTTCCCAGATATACAAATTTCTCCACATTCTCTATTAGTCTAGCAGCTTTCCCATTTCTGTAGAGAGTTTCCGGTATGTCTCTGGTTGGTGTTTAGTTGTTCTGTGTCCAGTTCTACGTCATTCGCAAGCTTATGCTTCTTTTTCTTGCTCCCAGGGACCTCAGTTCGTGTTCCATTTCTTTGGATTTTGTCCATAAATCTTTCCATACACTGTAAGACATGAACTATGTTTGTCAGGTTGAGTCCCTCTGTCTATCACCTCTTTCGTTATTGAACGACTCAACCAGCTCTTTGGTGCTCTTTTACCTACTTCGACTTCCCATTTTCGGAGACAATTTGGAACATTTTGGCAAAATTTATGAAAGCGAAACTAGTCATAAGTCTTTGGCATGAAGTTCATGGTGATACCCTATATGTGACAAAATTTTAATAGAAGGATCGATACATTTGCCTGAATTAAATCTTCGGATTGACTCTAATTGTTAACATTAATAATGATCAATAAACTTAAAATTAGAACATCAAACAAAGGCCGCTTAAAGTGAATTCGCATTCAAAATAATTCAAAAATCTAGGTCGAAACCAGAAATTAAACTACAAACTGTAGGTAAGCTGGAAAACGAGTTGAAAGCTTTTTTGCTTTTGGACGACTCTGAAAACCCCAAACGAGCGCACAAAAACTACAGCAAGTGAATCCAAAAACCTTGCACCGGATACCTAGAAAGACCGGCAACTTTAACAACGCTCAAGAGCCCTATTCAAGAAGGCAGCTAGTCAAATGCAAGATGTCGACCACTGTGCTCGAGCATACAAATCTGACTCCCCTTGCCGAAGGCTTCATCACTCTGCTACCTCTCAAATGCGGGTCTCCGCCCAAAAATGCGACGTGAGTAAAGCAACCCTCGGTCATCACCTCCGACGCGGACGCGAGAGGCGGTCCCAAAACCAACGGGGCCGGCAGCCTAGTCCCTCCAACTCGACATCCCCGCCCGACCGTGAGATATTATCCAACTCCAAACTCTGTTCCTTTGAAAGCGAGGCACCGGCCGCTTGCCAGAGGAGGCAGCCGCCAACCAGGCCAGGGATTGTTCCATGGCTCATGTGCAACTGTACATAAACTGAGCCGTCTCGCAGATGCAACTATCTGATCGCCAAGCACCTGCTACACTCCGCTGGCTTTGTTTATTTTGTGGTGCGTCGGGTCGTGATTGGTTGGGCTGTGATTGGCTGAATCGTCTCAGCATGGTCTCATCTATTTATAGACTAATGTTGTATTATCGCTGATTTCAAAATTTGGTGACGAAATGAACCTCAAAAATGCCACAGAACAAAAGAAAACTGACCCAACGTTCATGGCAGATATGCTCCCTGTGAATAACCTTCGGCAGAAAACAAGCTAAGAGCTATAAGTGCTCCGAAAACGTTCAAAACCATTGAAAATATCGCAGCCTCAAAAGTCTGCGACTGTGTACTCCAAGATTATTCCAAGTATACAATAATTATAATTATAATAACAATAACTACAATAACAATCATGCGTTAAAAAATATCTCGAGTAAAAATAATAGTCCAGGTGGGTTCGCTTCCTTTTATGCAGGATTAAAGAATTAAAATGCTTCTCCTGCTCCTTTTCGCATTCTTCTTCTTTCTTGCTTCCTCTTCATCTTCTTCTTCTAATACTAATAGTAATAATAACAATAGTAGTGGTGGTAGTAGTAGTAGTAGTAGTAGTAGTAGTAGTAGTAGTAGTAGTAGTAGTAGTAGTAGTAATAGTAGTAATAGTAGCAGTAGTAGTAGTAGTAGTAGTAGTAGTAGTAGTAGTAGTAGTAGTAGTAGTAGTAGTAGTAGTAGTAGTAGTAGTAGTAGTAGAAGTAGTAATAGTAGTAATAGTAGCAGTAGCAGTAGTAGTAGTAGTAGTAGTAGTAGTAGTAGTAGTAGTACTAGTAGTAGTAGTAGTAGTAGTAGTAGTAGTAGTAGTAGTAGTAGTAGTAGTAGTAGTAGTAGTAGTAGTAGTAGTAGTAGTAGTAGTAGTAGCAGCAGTAGTAGTAGTAGTAGTAATAGTGGTAGTGGTAGTAGTAGTTATCATAGCAGTAGTCACGGTAGTAGTGACTACCATTAGCATAGCGGTACTACCACAACCCCCCTCAAAGTCCGACCCACACCTCAATGTGGTGAGGGGGTGTAAACAGCCAAGTAGGGGAATTGCCTGCAGAGGCTATACCATCAGTGGTGAAGGCGTATGCTGAAGTACCACCTAGGGCGCTTCGCTAGGTGGGAAGGCTCTGCAGGAACCCTGAAAAGCTGGCTAACGTTCGCGGCGAAGGCCTGGGCAGCAGCGGGTCTTGCATCGGAGATTAGGCGGACGATTGCGTAAGCGACAACGGCTGATCAACGAAAGGCTGGTCTATGGTGGTATACACACGATGGACCTCCACTGCGAGGTGGAAAGGCAGGGGAATCTACCACCTCATTCTTCCCAATGAGCATTATGGACGGTTTTTTACAGGGTTGGGATTATCAACAGAGGTTGCTGCGAGTAGCCGAGGATAGGAAAGGATGGAGAAGAATCGTCTACAATGCGACCAACCCTAGTATCGAGGACGGTTATAGAGAGAGAGAGAGAGACTACCACAACTATCAATTCTACTTCTATTACCAAAATTACTACTTACTACTACTGTTACGACAACTACTATTACCACTACTACTACTACTACTACTGCCACTTACGAATGGCAACAAAACAAATATTATGCTTGTGGTATTTTGCCCAGTTTAATAATTTTACCTGCAATGTCCAGGCAGAATCCATTGAGCGCGCTACAGATTGTTCCTGTTGTTGGGTCGTCGTAAAATATCTGGGCGCGTGTGCCGTTAAATGGGATTAGAGAAATCAGCGCACCTGCCGACTTATTGCCATCTTCCACATTCAGTACAAGCCCTTTCAAACTGCTTTTTATGATATAACCCTGAAAGATAAATCAGAACGGCATTCACGTCTTCGTTGTAACATTAGGCATCTGAGTGAATGGTATCTTGTATTTTTAGGTCTCGATCACATTTTATTGAGTTTTGAGGGGTAACAATTTACGACAACGAGCTGCGCATCCCGAATCGTGGCTAACCTGTCAAAATTCTAGGAATTAAAAATGGGATCCGAAAATCTCGCAATTGAGAGCATACAATCAAGATCGTCTTCACATGGTTTCCTCGATATTACGCAACCCCAACAATGCAGTGTCGAGCCAATACGGGCGCGTAGTTAAACAGTAACTTCTATCGCGGCGGTGTCTAATGCACAAGAGTCAATAAGTTTCTTTTGTCGCTGTAGAGAACCAGGTAGTAAAATATAAATACTATACATATAGTAGAAATATATTAGCGTGTTTGTGTGTAGCTTTCTCTGTATGTCTATATATTATAATATATATTTTGTACGATGACCAACTACAATTTACATAGGCATGTACCCCAGATTCATTCATTTCATTCATTCATTCAGAAATGTTATATAGCGCATCTTCGACAACCCTACTCAGAAACGCTTCCAGCCCAGCCAAGGCAATAGAGATAAGACTTGAGCAGCTTGTAAGATGCAGATGTGTTACCCTTGGGGAGTAGGCGATTCTGTAATGGAAGACCATTCCAAATGGAGGGCCCAGCAATAGAGAAAACCCGGCGTTGCCTAATCGTGGAGCGAACCCGAGGGACTTAAAGTTCTCCCCCAGAAGAAGACCGAAGAGCACGCCAACCAACTGAATCAGAGAGCGGACGGCAGAGCTCACACAGATAGGACGACGAACAGCCTAAGAGACAGCGCCAAACCAGTACAGCAACCCTGTAGCAGATACGCTGTGGGACTGGTAGCCAACGCAGCACATCACGCATGTATACAGAAATAGGGGCATATTTAGGGATGCGTCCAATGAGCCGATTAGCTGACCGATGAACCCAGTCAATCCAAGATATCGTACCGGGTCGATAGAATTAAAGGAGCGAATCTCTTCACCGACAAATATTAAATTATTTGATAAATTATAAAGAGATGATAACATGAATGAAGAAGGAGTGTCGACCGATGGCAGAAATAAACATCGAATACCCTGCATGCGTTAGATAAGCTAATGTAACTTTGGCTCCACCCATAATCCAGGGCAGCGTGAGTAAAACAGTCATTGGCGTATGCTGCTAGGAGACGTTAGCTTATGGAAGATGTCGCGCACTCCTCCCCCCGACGACCCGGCAGTTTTTGCGGTGTCGTGAAACCTCATATAGAGAAGGCAGAGGAAAGCCCAATCAGATTTCAGCCAAAACAGAACGCTAGAAGAGATGGAGAGCTGGGTTCAGATCTGACTTCCACAGGCTTTTCAAGCCTTCTCTCTTAACTTTTCGCTTCGACGCAAGTCACAAGGCGTCGACAAAGTTTAGAGTTGGGTCCTTACTTCACCCAACTCATTGGTTTAGTCGAGGGCTAATTTATGTGGTGTGATTTCCGCGTGTAAAGTAGCCCCCATCAAAGCCGGAACTTGTATCCAGTACTTTTTACAAGACAAACTTACCTGAATCCTTTATTTCTCTTGAAACATTTTCTAGGCTACTTATTTGGGTCACCAATCCATTTAATGCCTGGGTCTGTCGTTCGTTCATTTCTGTTTGTTTAGGGTTAATAGACTTTTCAAAAGTCTTTCTCTAGACTGGTCAAATCTTTCTCCATATTTCCTATATCCATTATGTTCCGCGTACTTTAAGCACATGCGGGATGAAAAAAGGTCAGTGTTGCTAGAAATGGACAAAATACTTTTAAAAGTATTTTGAAAATACAAAATAAAATACTTTTTGAAACTATTTTGAATGTGCTTATACAAAATATAATAGTATTTTGAAAATACTTTTTAAAATAGTTTTCAAAATACTTGTGATAAATCAACATTTTGTACAGCAATGGAAGAGATAAATTTAACAAAGAAACATGTTCCATTTGATCTGTGTAACAGTTCTTCACAAGACATTCAACACAGACAAGTGGCAACAGTTACTGTTCTCACCAGTTTTAGCAGTTTGTTTTAACTAGAACATGCAGAAGTGCTCCCAGTGTTCAACAGGTTCAAAAATCTCAACAAAAGCATATTTTTACGTTACATACTGAGTGACTGAAATTGCCCATATTTGAAACAGCTGATGAATTGTTTACGGCTAGCTGATGATGAATTATGGGCTACCCATGTTATTTACATGTTGAAGTAGAAGTTTTTCAAACAATTGCGGGCTCAGACGATTCCTTTTGGCTGAACATGGCATTCCTCAAAAGCTAAACAACCGTTCAACTGCAGCGGATGAAGGAAGTCCGACATTAGATTTTCGGAACAGAGCCTACAGCGGACCAGTGGATATCTCTCCAAAGAACTGAGCGTTCTATCATTGTATTGCAAACCCTGCAGTTCGACCTTGGAATGAAGAGTCGTTCTTGGTTCTCCATCAGCATCATCCATAAAGCTAAAGAAATCCAAAGTTTTGGAGTCTACCACTTTATCAGAACGACCGGGCTTCATAGCATCTTGCTGATGTTCCCTATCAGCTGAAAATTGTAATGTGTTGAGAAACAAGTTTTTCATTTGCTCAATATTTGCCGGTTTAATCAATCAAAGCTTTAAAAGGCTGCGTGCGTTATTGTTGCAAGTGCAGCGAACTGAGTGGAATCGGAGAATGTGAAATGGTGACTAAAGCTCTTCTTAATGTCAGCCAGATTGGCAGATGCCAACGGCATGCAAAATTTTAAACCATTACTATGCGATGTGCTGCAGACAGGGCCGTTTTAAGGTCGTCGTAGGTCCTATAGGCACTCTTGCATTTGAAGACCCCAAGTTAACTGTCAACTCCAACTGCGCAAAGTTCACATAATGTAGGCTAGCACAGCTTAACTCAAACTGATTCGGTATAAAAGTTATTAAATTTGAACTGGCTGTTATTTGCAATTTTCCTTTTTCCATTTTCGCGGTCAATCATTCAATATCTCATTTTCAGATTGTCAGACTTCGTAGGCCCCTGAAAGTTTCGTAGGCCCTAGGCACAGCTGAAGCAAAGTGGGAAAAAGAAAACCCAAGTAATTCTCGGGGTTCAAGTCACCTTGATGACGATCAAGGTCTTGGTTGGGGAATGTGTCAAAAGACTTCTACGAGAATCATAGTAACTGTTCCAGCGAGTGGCTACAGGAGTGAAAATTTTGCACCCCAAAACTGTCTGAATTATTTCATTGGACTGTGGACTATTTGTCTTGTTCCATATACCTGACAATTTGGCATTGGTAGAGTGGAGAAGAGAACGATATTTAGCAATGGCTTTGGCAGCCGCTAATGGCGTCTTTACTCCTACAAGGTTTATATTTCTACTTATTATATCCTATGTTCTTGGTGTCTCTTACATCATGGTGTAGACTGAAGCATTGATTGAAAGGTTATCCTGATACCACAAATATACACGTATTTGGGGTGACCAGAAGATTAATAATTTTTTTTAAATGTCATCTAGAGTCGAGGTCTGACACCTTATAGGATTGAAATAATAATTTTGGGTGAAAGATTTCAAAATTCATTTTTGAAAAAACTTTAGCAAAGTATTTTGGAAAAGTTTGTTGGGAAAGTATTATGAATTCTGAAAAAATACTTATAAAAACTATTTTGAAAATACTTATACAAAGCGCTATAATGCCATCGCTTTTCGCGGAACTTTCAATGACTTAGCGGAGGACGAGGCCTGATTTTTCCGGAAAAAACAATAAATAGTCTTATACAAAACGCTTTTCAAAAGAATTTTGAAAATACAAAATAAAATAGTATTTTCAAAATAGAAAATATAAATTGACTAGCTGGTTTACCCGGCGTTGCACGGGGTTATAAGTTTCAATCCCTGTACCGAATCAGCAACAAATTTAGGTATAAGTTTCAATCCCTGTTGCGAAAAAGCAACAAAAGTTAATGTGAAGTGAAATCCCTACGGCTGCGCCATCTGGCGAATCTTTATAAATGCGTGCCGGTGACAGAGAATGCGTGACGGTCAAACACACAGAATCCTCTCCGGCGGCGCCATCTGGCGAATGAAAATAGGTCGACACGAATTTGTTTGGACCAGGTAAAAAGTGGGGATTTGGGAGAGATTTTGGCCCGGGACACCATGGTAGCGGTCAAAACGGGGGACGCAAAGCTGCTTAACCCGGCGTTTTGGGTGTTTCAATCCCTCTAGCGAATGCGCAACAAAACACTGCTTAACCCGGGGTTGGCCGGGTTCAGTTCAGTGAAAGTTTCAATCCCTCTAGCGAATCCGTACTGCAGCTGCTTAACCCGGCGACGCCATCTGGCGAGTGAAAATAGGTTGAGTCTAAGTTTTTTTACCAGCTAAAAATGCATTGCCCGGGTTGGTTTTGGCCCGGGACACCATGGTAGCGGTGAAAACGGGGGACGCGAAGCCGACCACTGGGTGTGTCATGCCCACCCCGACAGAGTAGTGAGGTTTCGAGTGAAAAGTTCGAAAACTGTAGAAATGCATCCCGGTCAAACATCGCCGTGACATACAGACAGATTCTTCTCTTTATTTATATAGATTTCAAAATACCATAGTGCCCATCACTGAGTGTAACTTGGATGAGATCAAATGCTTAAGCGTAATCTCTCGTCACATCGTAAACTGTCGTTCAATTATTTTATGACTGTTACATTAACATTCTATGACAAACCCATGGCTAATACGAAGAGTTTCAGAGCGACCGTGTAAGCAGGATGCGACCCGGAACAGAGAAGGATAATGTCGAAACATGTTGCGAGCCAATTTAGTAAGCACCTTCAATGGTATCAGATCAAGTGAGACAAAAAGAGTGGCTTTCCACGACCTGGATTTTCGTAAGTATTACAGAGGCTGTTTAATAAATCATTTTCTTTTCAATGGAATGGTTGGTGAGCGGACTGGAGTGTTAAGAGATGATGAACCAGAAACACATCACATCATGCGGTTGAATTCTGGCCAGAAAAAACCCTCAAGTTTTTACAAAATGTTCTTACTTCGACCACAATCTTCTGTTCCGAAGGTGCTTCAAAGGTCCAGGACTGATTTGGATTGCCGGTTTTTCCACCCTTGATCACGTATCTCCTGCCTTCTTTATCGGGGTCTGTAAACAAGATTATTACGTTTAACTTTATAATTACAGATGAAAATTAAAGAAGATTGAGATCCAACCAGCAAATGTAACTTCAAAACCCAACAATCAATGCGTTTGTTAATTATGCGATTAACGTCAGCAGATTTAACTGAGTTTTTGTTTTCTAAAGTGGAGCTTGCACGCATTCTATAAATGAAATGTACTTCATTCTTTTTGAGTATTGATATGCAAGAAATTTCCTGAAAATTTAATCGGGGAGCCATAAATCGTTTGAAATTCTGTAGATGGTGGCAATATAAAAATGTCTAATTCTGAAAGAAAAAGTACTGTCCTTTTAAATAAATCTGTAAGGCCACAGAATATATGAATTACTACCGACTTCATTTTGCTTGCCTCGGCATACGAGGGCAAGTAACAAACCCCCTTCTGACTGCTGCCTGGTCTTCCAACAGAGTGCACGGCTAGTGAACTCAAAATGGCTGAGGTGGATAGGGTGTCTAAGTGGAGCCGAAATATCGAAAAGAATGTCTGTTGCAGGGGAGATTAGAATGTCGATTGACAGTCTAGAGCGTTCAACTCGAGAGTATTCCACAAAAGTGACTAAACAAACTAACAAAAAATCTAATAAAAATATAGGTCTATGTGAATAATGTGCTTTATCTGCATCATGTCATCATTTCTTATTTAACTGACATTGGTTTAATTGTCGATTTCTTACCACCAATATCAAGAACCATGTTGTTGTTGCCGCGGTTAACAATCACACTGCCTCTAAGTTCCCATTGTTGGTCCTCCTTCCCCGCTTGGTAGGGATTCAAAACAAGTCGGCCACCTGGAACACATATCACAATTAGAAAACAGTTTGAGAAATGACTAATTAACCAGTCCATTGATTCCTAGGTTTCGATGTCTGATTCACATTAAATTGACTTTCTTCTTTTTTCTCGTCCTCCTTCTTCACCCGGATTACATGGCTCACTTTTTTCTAATCTCTGTGCCGTCGATCATTACACACACAATACGGCCAAAGAAATTAAGCTTTCATTCCATTATATGTCTATGATGCTTCTGGTGTACTGCACTCTTCTCTGCACTTCTTTACTTGATACTTTCTGCATCCATAATTTTTTTTATTATATTGGCGGTGTCCTTTTGTAGCATCTTATCTCACTGCCATAAATCTATCATTGTCGTGTTTGTGCAACATCCACGATTCACACGCAAATTGTAAAACACCGAACAAACATATCTAGATCATCCATATCAGAAATCAATTGGTAGATGGTGACTTCATTTTAAGTCCCGAAATTGGCTAATGGTTATTACATTCGCTTGGTGCAACTGATGTAGCTTCCATTTTAAGCTTAATTAAATCAACGTACAGTTAGCGTGGTGGCTCAGTGGTAAGTTCGGCGCCTTGTGACCGGAGGGTTGCAGGTTCGAATCCCACTCTAGCCGCTGCGTACGGACCTTGGACAAGTCCTTCACTCGCAATTGCTCGTGGCGCTTCGGCGTTAAAATTCCGGCACAGTATCAAATGCTGTAGTCGGGAGCGCCTCTGAGTAGTAGTTGACTTCGAGAGGCGCTATAGAAATTTCCGGAAATTTTTTAATTAACGCGTATGCACAAAATTAAAAGGATTATATAATGATCTTCACCTTTATGTGCACACTAATCGCTCAGCTCCTGCGAATGTTCCCGAAACCTTCCACTGCCTTTCTTTCTGTTCACTTCATCTGGCTACCGCATTCATCATCCCAAGTCAGCAGGCATCCCAGATATACAATTTCCCCACATTCTCTATTAGTCCCGCAGCTTTTCTGTTTCTGTGGAGAGTTTCCGGGTTTTCCTTGGTTGGTGTTTAGTTGTTCTGTGTCCAGTTCTATGTCATTCGGAATTTTCAGGTTGTTGTTCTTGCTAGCTCAATTCGTGTTCCATTTCTTCGAATTGCGTCCACAATTCTTTTCATATATGACATGAACTATGTTTGTGAGGTTGGATCACTTTGCTACTTCTCAAACGCTGGTGCCCGGCCAGCCATGCGACGTCAGTATCGCATCCCTCGGCCATCACCGCCGTCGCGGACGCCAGAGGCGGTCCCAGAACCAACGGAGCCGGCACCCTCGACACTCCAACTTTACGTCCTAACCCGACCGTGCGGAGTTATCCAACTCCGTACCCTGCTCCTGTGAAAGCGACGCACCGGCCGAGGCCAGAGGTGGCAGTCGCGAATCAGGGCAGGGATTGCTCCTTGGCTCATGCGCAACAGTACATAAACTGATCCGTCTCGCAGGTGCAACTATCTCATCGCCAAGCACCTGCAACACACGCCACTGGCTTTGTTTACTTTGTGGTGCGTCGGTTCGTGATTGGTTGGGCTGTGATTGGCTGGACCGCCTCAGCATGGTCTCATCTATTTATTGTCTTATGTTGTATTGTTGCTCATCTCAAAATTTGGTGACGAAATGAACCTCAAAATGCCACAGAAAAAAACTGACCCAACGTTCACGGCAGATAGGCTCCCTGCGAATAACCTTCGGCAGAAAGCAAGCTAAGAGCTATAAGTGCTCCGAAAACGTTCAAAACCAATGAAAATATCGCAGCCTCAAAAGCCTGCGACTGACAGTGGTGTGTAGGCCTACTCCAAGCTAATTCGAAGCATACAATAATTATAATATTTATAACAATAACTACAATAATAATAATGCGTTAAGAAATATCTCGAGTGAAAATGATAATCCAAATGGATTGCTCCTATTTAGGGTTAAAGAATAAAAATCCTTCTCCTCCTCCTTTTCGCCGTCTACTTCTTCTTTCTTGCTTATTCTTCTTCTTCTTCTTCTTCTTCTCCTAATACACCTAGTAGAATAATAATAGTAAAAAAATTAAAGGGGAAGTAGTAGCAGTAGTAGTAGTAGTAGTAGTAGTAGTAGTAGTAGTAGTAGTAGTAGTAGTAGTAGTAGTAGTAGTAGTAGTAGTAGTAGTAGTAGTAGTAGTAGTAGTAGTAGTAGTAGTAGTAGTAGTAGTAGTAGTAGTAGTGGTAGTAGTAGTAGTAGTAGTAGTAGTAATTGTGGTAGCGGTAGTAGTAGTAACTATAGCAGTAGTCGCGGTAGTAGTGATCACCATTAGCATAGCGGTACTACCACAACTATCAATACTACTACTATTACCAAAATAACTACAACTACTATTGTTACTAAAACTACTACTACCACTACTACAACCAATACTACCACTACTACTGCTGCTGCTGCTGCCACTTAATTTACGAATGGCAACATTATAAATATTATGCCTGTGGTATTTTTCCCAGTTTAATAATTTTACCTGCAATGTCCAGGCAGAAGCCATTGAGCGCGCTACGGATAGTTCCTGTTGTTGGGTCGTCGTAAAATATCTGGGCGCGTGTGCCGTTAAATGAGTCTAGAGAAACCAGCGCGCCTGCCGACTTATTGCCACCCTCCACATTGAGTACAAGCCCCTTCAAACTGCTTTTTATGACATAACCCTGAAAGATAAAGCAGAACGGCATTCGTTGTAACATTAGGCATCTGAGTGAATGTCATCTTGTATTTTCAGGTCTCGGTCACATTTTATTGAATCTTTAGGGGTAAAAAGTTAAGATAACGAGCTGCGCTTTTCGAATCGTGGCTAACCTGACAAAATTCTAGGAATTTAAAATGTGATCCGAAGATCTCGCAATTCAGAGCATACAATCAATATCGTCTTCACGTGGTTTCCTCGACATTACGCAACCCCAACAATGCATTGTTCAACCAATACGGGCGCGTAGTTAAATTGTAACTGCTACTGCGCCGGTTTTTTATGCACAATAGTCAGCAAGTTTTAAAGAATTTTAACCATCCAAGTTTCTTTTGTCGCTGTAGAGTACCAAATAGTAGAAATATATATACAATTATACATGTATTTAGATAGTAGAAATATATATTTGCGTTTTTGTGTTTATCTGTGTCTGTTTGTTTACATTATAAATTTTTGCATTCTATATGTTTTTACATTATATATGTTTACATATGACATATATATATTTATATATATATATATATATATATATATTTATATGTCATATGATGGCCAACAAGACCGAAGAGCACCCCGACCAACTGAATCAGAGCTCACACAGGTAGGACGACGAACAGCCTAAGAGACAGCGCCAAACCAGTACAGCTACTCTGTAGCAGATACGCTGTGGGACAGGTAGCCAATGCAGCACATCACGCATGTATGCAGAAATAGGGGCATATTTAGGGATGCGTCCAATGAGCCGAGTAGCTGACCGAAGAACCCACGCAATCCAAGATATCGTGCAGGGTCGATAGAATTAAAGGAGCGAAACTCTTCACCGAGAAATAATAAATAAGGGGTTGATAACATGAATGAAGGAGTGTCGACTGATGGGAGAAATTAACACCAGGATGTGGCACGATATTCTTATATCGACTACCACAATGCTTTATATAAGCTAATGTAACTTTGCCCCACCCATAAAATCCTCCAGGACGTACTGTTTTTTTGTTATAGGCCTTATGATATTGCATGAATAAAATATGGGTATTTCGAAAAGTTACAATCATTGTGATTGTTCTCAAGTAATTGCATTTTTTAATAATTTTTACAAACAGCATGTTTATAGACTATTTCAAAGCTAAATTACATACATTTTCAACAATACTAATGAAAAGCATGAAAGAACACTAATCCTCTTTCACACCTTCCAGCTGTTTATTTCTTCCATTGATTTGTTGAGGGATCTTCCCTCTGTAAAAATAGACAGTAGTCGCCCATCATGGCAGATCCCATCTGTCCTCCGTGGTTTGGATATCATGGTGAAATCTTTTACCTGCTCATCGCTTACTGCTCATAGGTTGTCAGAGGAAAAAGTCAAGATGAGAATGCGAGAAGTGAATCTCTACAGATTTTTCCTTAAAGAGCCGAGCTTTTCATAGTTCATCAGAATATGGTGAAGAAACTGATCATAGTTTTCCTCTTATGGTTCACCAGGAAACCCTCGACCACAAATGTAAATGATTTCCATGCAGCATGCTCCTTCTGATTAAATTTTTCTTCAAGTCAGTATCATTCAGTAGATCTGCGGACCAACAAAGATACCTCCTTTGTGTCCTTGGCCAGAAGATTCCACTCTTGAAGTCTTGAACCTCAAAGTTCAACTTGTTGTTATGATAGGCCCATATCTCGTAGACAGAGACAGGCAGGCAGGTAGGCAGGCAGGCAGACAACTATCCTGTTTGTAGCGCTGTCAGCATCAATGTCACCTTCGATAGAGACTGTCTCATTCACCGAGGTAGAATGAAAAGTAATATGCTGAGGCTAATAGCAATAAAGTCGCTAACAATAATTTCACAGCTCCTTTTATTATTATTAGTATTATTATTATTATTATTATTATTATTATTATTATTAATATTCTTTATTGATAAACCAAAAGCGAACTGCACATTGGTGAACAAGTATAGAAAAATATAAAACATAGAAGTAATAAGAAGATAATAATATTTGAAAAAAAATGAGTATACATTTAAATTTTTTTTCGTCTACTTCTTCTTCTTCTTTATCGTCATCGCCATCATCATTATTCTTCGCTTTTCCATTCTGCTCCACAGTACTTACGTGAATTATTTCAACGTCATCAACAGGCGAAACAGGCGGTTTCGAAATTTGTTCTTCGGTCACAATATCCTCTATTGAAGGTGCTTCAAAGGTCCAGGACAGATTTGGATGGCTGGTTTTTTCAGACATGATCACGTATCTTCTGCCTTCTTTACCGGTGTCTGTGAACAAGATTATTACGAATAACTAACTATATAATTACAGGACACAGGTGAAAATTTAAGAAAAGTAAGATCCAACCAGTTAATGTAGCTTCAAAGCTTAGCAATCAAGGCGTTTGTTAATCATACGATTGAGTTCACCGTGTGGTTTATTTTACTCAATTTTCGTAATCTAAGGTGGAGCTTAAACGCATTTTATTACTGTGATGTACAGTATTGTTTTTGTGTATGGAAATGCGTGAAATGTTCCTCAAAATATAATCGGAGAGCTACTAATCGTTTGAAATTCTGTAGATGGTGGCAATATAAAAATGTCTAATGCTGAAAGAAGTACTGTCCTTTTAAATGGATCTGTAAGGGCAAAGAAAAAATGAATTGCTACCAACTTCATTTTCCTTATCTCGGCATACGAGATAAAGTAACAAACCTCTTTCCACTGCCGCCTGGCCTTCCAGCAGAGTGTACGGTTAGTGAACTCAAAATGGCTGATTTGGCTAGGGGGACTAAGTGGAACCGAAATATCGAGAAGAGTGTCTGTTGCGGGGAGATTTGAATGTCGAACCTTTCGATTGACGGTGTAGCGCGTTAATCTTTAGGGTATAGCGCACAACTAACAACTAAAACAATAAATATGTAGACCTAAGTGAATAATAAACTTTATCTGCAGCATATCGTGGCGCTTAAGATGTCTAACATTGTAATAAATCCAGCTGATTATAGGTCCTGTTATCCAATCGTATTTTACTGGCATTAGTTTTATTGTCGATTTCTTACCAGCAATATCAAGAACCATGTTGTTACGGCGGTTGACAATCGCATTCCCTTTCAGTTCCCATTGTTGGTTTTCCTTACCCGCTTGGTAGGGATTCAGAACAAGCCGGCCATCTGGAACACGTATCACAGTTAGAAAACAGATTGAAAAATGATTTAATTACCCTGACCATTGATTCCTATCTAAGGTTTAGATGTCTGGTGTAGATTAAATTGACTTTCTTCTTGTTTCTCCTCCTTTTTGTTCCTGCTCCTGCTGCTTCTTTCTATTGATTTATCACCCGGATCACATGTCTCACTCTGTTTTTCTAATCTCTTTGCCCTCGATCATTTCAAACACGACCGGTTTAATCAATCTGGTATTGTCCATCCTACAGATATGGCCAAACAAATTAAGCTTTCATTCCAATATTCGCTGTGTGATGCCTCTGGTGTACTGCACTCTTCATCGCACTTCTTTATTTGATAGTTTCTTTACAGCCATCTTATGCGTCGTATCCTCTGTAGCATCTGATCTTAATGCTATAAATCTATTCTTGTCGTGTTTGTGCAACATCCACGATTCACACGCAAATTGTAAAACACTTAATACACATGTCTTGATGAACTTTACCATAATGTAATAGGTAGATGGTGACTTCAATTAACGTCCTGAAATTGGTTAATGATTATTACATTCGTTTGGTGCCATCGGTGTCGCTTCCGGTTTTAGCTTTATTGAATACACGCACAGTTAACTCGTATGCTCGAAATTGTAGAGGCTTACATTATGATCTTCACCTTTATGTGCACACTAATCTCTCAGCTCCTCCGAATGTTTATGAAACTTGCCATTGCTCCAGCTGCCTTTGCTACTGTTCTCCCCACCTGGTTACCGCAGTCATTGTCCCAAGTCAGCAGGCTTCAAGATATGCAAATTTCTCCACATTCTCTAATAGTCCTGCAGCTTTCCCGTCTTTGTGGAGAGTTTGCAGGTTTCTCCTGGTTGAAGTGTAGTTCTTCTGTGTCTAGATCTATGTCACTCGCAAGCCATTTGCAAGCTTAAGGTTGTTGTTCTTGCTGCCAAGAACCCCAATTCGTGTTCCCTTGCTTTGTATTTTGTCCATGACTCTGTCCGAAAAATACATGAATTATAGCCTATTGTGAGATTGGGTCCCTCTGCCTTTCACCTCTTTAGACATTGAACGACTCAACCAGCTGTTTGCCTACTCTTAACCTACTCTGACTTCCCATTTTCGCAGACATTTTGGATCATTTTTGCAAACTTGATGCAAGCGAAACTAGTTACAGGTGTTTAGCATGAAGAACAAATTGATGCAATTTGAGTGATAAAATTTTAAATAGTAGGACTAATAGGCCAACATTTACCCGAAATATATCTTTGGATTAACTCTGATTGTTAACGTTAATAATTATCAATGAATTGAAAATTAGAACATCAAACAAAGGCCGGTTAGAGTGAGCTCGCCTTCAAAATAATTAAAAAAGCTAGGTAGAAACCAGAAATTAAGCTACAGCCTGTAGGTAAGCTGGAAAACGAGTTTAAAGCTTATTTTTAGTTTGGACGACTCTGAAAACCACCAAACGAACCACAAAACTACATAAAGTGAATCCAAAACCTTGCACCAGATACCTAGAAAGCCCGGAAACTCCAAAAACGCTCGAAAGCGTTAACCAAGCTGGTCGTATGCAGGATATCGACCAGTGTGCTCGAGCATACAAATCTGGCTTCCCTCGGGGTAGGCTTAATCACTCTGCTGCCTCTCAAACACGGGTGCTCGGCCAACAATGCGACGTCAGTAACGCAACCCTCCGCCCGAATTAAATTTCTGCAATGAAAATATCCTCGCTTCCACTTGCAGGTGTAGCCTTTTAGTCGCAAAATTATCCAGCTTCCACTCACAGGAATAGCCTTTTAATCGCACAAAAAGAATAGGATCTACTGACCCTAACCCGAGGCCCTACCTATTTATGAACCTCTCTACGTGTAGGGATTTGGGTATATGGACGCCGAAGAAAACCATCCGGCAGGGAAACAAGCTAAGAGCTATAAGTGCTCCGAAAACGTTTAATACCAATGAAAATATCGCAGCCTCAAATGCCTGCGACTCACAGTGGCGTGTACTTCAAGCTTATTCCAAGCATATAATATATATATATATATATATATATATATATATATATTATAATAATAATAATAACAATAACCACAATAATAATAATAATGCGTTAAAAAATACTTCGAGCAAAAATAATAATCCAGTTGGATTGCTCCTATGTAGGGTTACAGAATTAAAATGCTCCTCTTCCTTCTTTTCGCTGTCTTCTTCTTTTTCTTCTTCTTTTTATACCGCTATTGTATTGTACTGTATTTAAAAATTTATAAAGGGCCTCTCGCAATACAACCTAATCATAGGCGCTCCCTGCACGAGGAACCCCGTGAGAAAAGAAAAGTCTTAAGGCAGCATAAGTAGCAGCAATGCCGCAAGTTAAGATCTGAGAGCGAGTCATGAAAGGAAGATCATTCCAGAGGGACGGGCCAACAGATGCGTAGGCACTGTGTTGAGCCATGAGACCAGGAGGTCATGTCGGTCTAAATCAAATCAAATAAATCAAAATTTTTTATTGTTCACCAATCTTTGAACAATTACACAATTTACATGGTAACACGAACTTAAGTTACATTGCGATCAGTGACAAAAGGAAAACCCAAAGGAACGAAACCGTTGCGCTGTCAGGGTCGCCTAATTACACAAGCTATATCAGACCAATGAAGTGGTGCTTAACAATGCAATAAAGAGTTTATTTCTAAAAACATCTGTAGCATAATAATCATGAACGTTCGGTGTTAACTATACATGTAGAGAATTTCTATTTTACTTAACAGTCTAGAAAATTTAATTTGCCATTTACATAATCATACATCTTTTGCATAATAATCTAGAATGTTTAATGAGCTCTTTAACTTACGTGCATACATAATACATGTGATACACATTAATCTAAAGTGTTAGAACATATAGTTACAAACACATAAAACTGTCTTTTTATGCAACGCTCAGAACTTTTACTAGATTCCGGTTTCAGCATAATAACCAAAACATGAGGATATGCAAATAAGAATATTTTATTTAGTCTATTAATCTAGTACGTTAGATATTATTAGTATTATACAAGGTACCGTATATTATTGCTTTTTATTTTTTGAGTTTCATTGTAGCCAACTTCGTAGCCAATTTCGGAGATTTACATTACATTACATTACATTACAACTAGACTAGACATTCTAATGAACGAAGAGGACGGCCAAAGGCAGCCGAAAGAGGTCGACAGATAAGATCACAGAGATAGCGTGGAGCTTGGCCTTGGAACGCTCGAGAGGTACGATTAACAATAATAATAATAATAATAATAATAATAATAATAATAATAATAATAATAATAATAATAATAATAATAATAATAATAATAATAATAATAATAATAATTTATAATAATTTCGCGAAGCATAATATAAGAGATAATAATAATTATGGTAATAATAATAATAATAAAATACTAATAATAATAATTATAGTAGTAGTAGTAGTAGTAGTAGTAGTAGTAGTAGTAGTAGTAGTAGTAGTAGTAGTAGTAGTAGTGGTGGTGATGGTGGTGGTGGTGGTGGAAGTAGTAGTAGTAGTAGTAGTAGTAGTAGTAGTAGTAGTAGTAGTAGTAGTAGTAGTAGTAGTAGTAGTAGTAGTAGTAGTAGTAGTAGTAGTAGTAGTAGTAGTAGTAGTAGTAGTAGTAGAAGAAGAAGTAGTAGTAATAATGGTGGTAGTAGTAGTAGTAGTTGTAGCAGTGGTCGTGGTAGGCGTAACTACCATTAGCATAGCGGTACTACCACAACAATCAATACAACTAATAATAACTACAGCTACAACTAATATTGTTACAACAACTATTACTACTACAACTACTACAACTACTACTACTTCTTACGTTGGTAACAGTACAAATAATATGCTTTGATAATTTGCCAAGTTTGATAATTTTACCTGCAATGTCCAGGCAGAAGTCATTGAGAACGCTACGGATAGTTCCTGTTGCTGGATCGTCGTAAAATATCTGGGCGAGTGTGCCGTCAAATGAGTCTAGAGAAACCACCGCGCCTGCCTTCTTATTACCATCTTCCACATCCAGTACAAAATCTTTCAAATTGGTTCTTATGAAATAATACTGAAAGATAAAGCAGAACGCCTATAACGATTGCGACTCAAATTAACTATGGCATATTCAATAATTACTTGTCTTAGTTATCTAATAGTCAAAATGTCTCTAAAGATCTTTTGCTTAACCTTATTGTAACCTAGCGCTAACTAACATAAAAATCCTGTAACTGTACCTATGAATACAAAATAATACTAACCATAACTGTAACTATAACTAGAATGAAAAACCAACAACCATAACTGTCACTAAAATAAAATCTGTAAGCAGAATCACACTATTAATTAGAAAAAACATTATGTTACAAACTAACATGATGCTACGGAACGTGATGTATATTAAGCGCGAGAGGGTAGTTGTCAACGTTTGCGTTTGTAAAATTTCACAACTGTGATGTTAGAAATAAAGCTATAGATTGAGATTCATTAATTATACAAATAGGTGTCACCAGCAGTAGGCTGATAAGAATGCCAAGCTCTATATAAGCTGACAATACAATAAAGTTAAATGTAAGCAGAAAGAGTATTGTATTGCATTGCATTGTATTTAGAAATTTATAAAGCGCCTCTCGCAGAGTAACTATTCAGAAGTGCTCTCAGCACAGAAGCTGCGATAAAACAGAAATGCCGTACAGCAAAACGTTCGTTGCTGGGACAATGCAGTTTTAGCCCGGAAAAAAAAGAGATCAAGCCGATCCACAGAGCGCAATGAGCGAGAAGAAAATGCAGATAGTGGCTTTCGCAGATAGTTCGAGAGATATTTTGGTACAGTGCCCTGCTGAAATTCAGAGACAAGGAAGAGGATCTAATAACGGATGCGCGCGGCTATAGGGAGCCAGAGTAGGACATCAAGCATGTAGGTAGAGATATGGACAAAGCGGGGAAGTCGAGCGATACGCCTAGCAGAAGCCTTTAGAATAGATTGAAGGGTGGAGAGACGCTGCTTATGGAGACCTATGAGGAGCGGGTTGCAGCAGTCCAAGCGTGAGCACACAAATGCATGAATTATGGTGGCAATGACAGAAAGTGAGACCGAGCGTCTCATGGCCATGAGATGGTTCAGCTGAAAAAACCAGAACCAAGTCATGTTGGAGATATGGTCTGTGAATGTCAGGGAGTAATCCAGTGTGACGCTCAAGTCGTGAACGGTGGAAGAGTAGGTGTAAGCAGGAAATTTCTCCGTCAGCAATGGAAAGTCGAGTTTAGCAAGATGCTGCCTAGTCCCAAACCAGATCAATTGAGTCTTAGCAGTGTTGATTCCAATATAAGAACAGAGCCCTGCGGAACAAAAGTATCGAGAGGGGCAGAGGCGGGCATTTGACGGGCTAATTCGAAGAGTTTCAGAGCGACCGTGGTAGCAGAATGCGATTCGGGAAAGAGAAGGATAAGCAATGTCGAAACATGTTGCGAGTCTAGAAATAAGCACCTTCAATTGTATCAACTGCGGTCCAAAGATCAAGTGAGACAAGAGCAGTAGGTTTTCCACGATCTGGATCTTGATGAATATTACACAGGCTTTTGAATGAATCAGTTTATTTTGAATGAAATGGTTGGTGAGCGGACTGGAGTGTTAACAGAAGGTGAACCAGTAACACATTACATCAGGCGGTTGAATTCTAGCTAGAAATAAACACAAGTTTAAAAAAATATATTGAATAAGTCAGAAGTAGATGTAAGTAAGGAAGTAAATAAGTAACTAAGTATACATGGAAGAAAGTAATAATATTGTTAAGACACCATAACTTCATCAACTGAACAATTAGTCGCAGGTTTGATATTCTTAACCAGCGGAATATAGAAGGTCAGCTAGGATGGGATGAGCTAAGTGAGACTACACACGACGCAATTTGGTGTCTCAGGCCTGCGTGACCTCAAAAGGGCTGTAAAATAGATAAAGCACAATAGTCGTTTGGAGAACTTGTGTCCGCCTGTCAGTCGAGAGGTCCGAGGTTCAAATCTCAGCCAAGACAGAAATTTAGTTTCTGGACCACTTCGGCACCACTTAATCTCCTAACCGATCTAGACTATTGTTACATGCGTACCCTCTTGTCTCATCTATGCTCTCGGGTTTCCTTCGATACGCTTGACCAGTTCCTTAAAGAGGAGTGGCGTAAGCTATAAAAGGAAGAGTCGAGAAAGAATATGCCTTGGGTTTTTGGTGTCCGATCCCTGTTGGATCTTCGGGTAGTTAAGTGGCCGCCGAGCGTTCAGTTGTATGTAGAGTTGTACAGGAGAGCTTAAGGCAAACTCCTTAGTTTCTAGCTCGTTGCCTCGTTGCCCTCTGAGGCCGACAGCGCTGTTGTTATCGTGTACGTATGAGGCTTATGTTAGGAGTGCTCTTCTTCAAACGAAGAAGAGATATTGCGAGTGCCACTTCTTCTATGCTGACGAAGAAGTTGCACGTGTTGTCTACCATTCTTCTTTGGTGAACTGACCAGTACTGCTTATGGAAGGTATTATGTTTTTTGTGAATAAAACCATTTTTAATCATACCACTAGACTGAACTATTTCATTCAAATATTATTATTAAGGAGCTTTTTTATAGCGCCCCTTCAAGGTGATCTACCCAGGAGCGCTATATAATATAATGGAGCCTTACACTATTCAGAGTACAGTGACCGTATAGACGGTCGGTGAAAAGATCAGACGGCGAGGTGGTGACTAGTGACATGCTGCCTCTAATAACAATGATGTCGCTAACAATAATTATTGCACACTACAGTCCGCCTCACAGGGTCTGGCAAAGGAGAGCGCTTTTTCTTCTACTTCTTCTTCTTCGTCGTCATCATCACATCACCATTCTTCGCATTCGAATTCTGTTCCACAGTACTTACGTGACTTATGTCTTGAGCCACAATCTCCTGTTTCGAAGTCGACTCAAAGGTCCAGGATTGATTTGGATTGCCGTTTGCTCGAAACTTGATCACTTTTGTCCTGACGTCTGTACCGCAGTCTGCAAACAAGACTACTACGTTTAACTGTATAATTACAAATGAAAATTTTAGAAAAATGAGCTCCAACCAGCAAATTTAACTTCAAAGCTGAGCAATCGTACGATTAAATGTCAGCGGGTGGTTTATTTGACTGAGTTTTCGTTATCGAAAGTGGAGCTTCCACGCACTTTATTACTGTAATGCCATCATCATCATCATCAGTTCCTGACGCCAGCCATTTGGCGGCGATGGGTACGATTAAATGATCTCCATTGTCCTCGGTCATATGTCAAGTCTAATGCCCCCTTAATGTTAGTCCAAGTGATGTTACGTCCTCAGTTATATTATCTATCCAGCGTAGTCTTGGTCTGCCTTTGTGTCTTTTCCCCTCGAATCGTGCATGCAGTGCACTGTGTGGGATTCGGTCAACTGGCATTCTCTCTACATGTCCAAACCATCTGAGTCTTCGTTGAACGACTTTGTCTAGCAGAGTTGTTTTGATGCCTAATGATTGTCATATGTCATCGTTCCTTATTTTCTGCAGTCTTGAAATCCCTGCAATCTTCCTCAGCCAGCTCATTTCTGCTGTAAGAATTCTTCTTTCATCTTGTTTTCGCATTGTCCAACATTCCGATCCATATAGGAAAATGGGTTGTATCATTGTCTCGTATATTTTTGTCTTGGTTTTCTTTGTTAATTCTTTACTCCTCCATATCCTGTTCATTTTTCCAAATGCTTTTCAAGCGCGTCCAATTCTTCTTTGTATATCTTTTTCGTTTACTGTAATGTATTGTATTCTATTTGTGTATTGATTTGCGTGAAATTTACCTGAAAATATAATCGGAGAGTTATCAATCGTTTGAAATTCTGTAGATGGTGGCATTATGAAATTATGTCTAATGCTTAAAGAAGTACAGTCCTTTTAACTGGATCTGAAAAAATGATTTGCTACCGACTTCATTTTTCCTTTCTCGGCATACGACGGCAAGTGACAAACCCTTCCTATTACCAACAAAGTGTACGGTTAGTGAACTCAAAATGGCTAAGATGGCTAGGGGGCCTAAATCTGACTATATATGGACCAAACTTAGAGCAGTTTCTTTTCTCTGAAAGTTTCTTTCCGACTGTATTTGAGGATACCAATAACTCCAAATCGCACTTTAGGTCCCTTTTTCCAGATATGGTCACAAATGGAGCCGAAGCATCGAAAAGAATGTCTGTTTCGGAGGAGATTTGAATGTGGAACCTTTCGATTGACAGTCTAGCGCGTTAATCTCTAGAGTATCGCACACAACTAACTAGACAAACTAACAAATAATATAATAAATACATAGACCTATGTGAATAATATGCTTCATCTACATCATGTCGTGGCGCTTAACACGTCTTACATTGAATTGTAATAAATACAGCTGATTATATATAGATCCTGCTATCCAATCGGATTTAACTGACATTGGTTCTATTGACGATTTCTTACCAGCAATATCAAGAACCATATAATTTTGTCGATGGTTAACAATCGCACTGCCTTTACGTTCCCACTGTTGGTCCACTTTACCCGCCTCGTAGGGATTCAGAACAAGTCGGCCACCTGGAACACATAATCACAGGTTAGACAACCGTCTGAAAAATGGCTAATTAACCAGTTCATATATTTCTGCCTAATGTTTCGATGACTGGTGTAGACTAAAAGACAACTTTCTCCTTCTGTGTTTTGTGGGATTAACGAAGTACTTATATGGGTAATTTTCTCCGATTTTTACGTCATAACACATTCTAAAATTACAACGTAGAGTAATGGATAACATACTGGCGTGAAGAGCAGTATGTCAAGATCGCACCCCGTACACCCCGCAAGGTTTATTCAGCCTTCCACTCTCTAGGTAGCGGCGCTTATGAAATGAATAGTGGGCCGTTTTTAGCGCCCCTTTGGCTGCCGTATAAACAGTTATATTCGACTCCTGTAAAACTGTTATCATGTGCTTCTACTGTATCCACGTATGTAAGGCACCTTGCGTGGCTGCCGTTTCTACTATATGTATATTCACTCTACAGCGCAGTGCGGTTAGCAGACGCTTAAATAAAGAAAAGATTATTATTATTGTTATTATTATTATTATTATTATTATTATTATTATTATTATTATTATTATTATTATTATTATTATTATTATTATTATTATTATTACTACTACTACTACTACTACTATATTTAGACGAGAATAATAAGGTTTTTTAAAACTGATGTCACTCAGTTAGTCTAAGTTATGTTTTGATGGCGTTGTAAATTTGCATGATGACATATCAACGTCTTCCTTAAATATTTTCATACTTTCAGAACCACTGTGTAGAAGGAAGTCCCAGTTGGTCTTGTTAAACATATTAACAAGTGACCATGATGACGAAGATAATAACCATAGGCCTACTGATAGCAAATGAAAAGTAGTAGTCACAAAAATATAATAATAATACTTATAATAATAATAATAATAATAATAATAATAATAATAATAATAATAATAATAATAATAATTTTGACCACCTGTGGGATCATATTATTATTATGATCTTGATTGTACTGTCATTTTCTGATGTGATCTTGCTGTGTGCTTGTCGATTTGAATTAATAAAGATAAAAATAATAATAAAAAAAAATAATAATAATAATAATAATAATAGTAATAATAGGGCCTAATAATAATAATAATAATAATAATAATAATAATAATAATAATAATAATAATAATAATAATGCAGCAGAGGCCGGAGCAGCGGCGGAACTGGCGGCTGCAAGAAAAACCATCAAGTACAACCAACTACTCGCAGACCACTTGTTCGTACCTGTGGCTTTCGAGACTCTAGGCCCCATTAACAACGGCGGAATGGACTTTGTTAAAGAACTGGGCAAACGTCTAACGTTAATCACCGGAGAACCCAGAGAGACTTGCTATCTCTTCCAACGCCTCTCTGTCACCATTCAACGCTTTAATGCAATTGCATGTCGAGGAACCTTTGTCCAACAGAATCTTGAAGAGGGAGAAGCTGTTCCATAATAACACCATAATATCTCCGGAATAGTTCTGACCACCTGAGGGATCATATTATTATTATGATCTTGATTGTACTGTCATCCTCTGATGTGATCTTGCTGTGTGCTTGTCGATTTGAATTAATAAAGATACGTTATAATAATATTAAAAAAAAAAATAATAATAATAATAATAATAATTATTATTATTATTATAATTACAATAATTATTATAATTATAATGATAATAATAATAATAAAAAATAATAATAATAATAATAAAATAAATAATAATTATAATAATAACAAAAACAATAATAACAACAATGATAACAAATAATAATAACAACAATTACTGATTTTATTATTCTTAATATTACTTTTATTATTATTAAATTTATAATAATAACAATAACCATAATAGTAAAAATGCGTTAAGAAATACCTCGAGTAAAAATAAATCCAGGTGGATTGCTCCAATGTAGGATTCAAATATTAAAATGTTTTTCCTCCTCCTTTTCTCTGCCTTCTTCTTTCTTGTTTTCTTCTAATTCCGCTAGTATAACTAGTAGTAGTGGTAGTAGTATTGGTGGGGGTGATGGCAATGGTCGTGGTAGTAGACGCTACCATTTATACAGCGCTTCTGCCACTACTATCAATACTACTACTGCAACTACTACTACTTGGGTTATCACAACTACTATTACCACAACTACTAATACTCCTACTACTACTACTGCTACTGCTGCTGCTGCTGCTGCTGCTGCCGCCGCTATTTTCATTAGCAATAGTATAATTAATAGGCCTATGCTTTTCCCTAGTTCAATAATTTTACCTGCAATGTCCAGGCAGAAGTCATTGAGCACGCTACGGATAGTTCCTGTTGCTGGGTCGTCGTACCAGACCTGGGCGGCTGTGCCGCTTCTTACCCATGGAGATACCAACGCGCCAGGCGAGCGATTGCTCCATTGCACATCCAGGTAAAGCCCGTTCAAATGGCTCTTTATGAAATAATACTGAAAGATGAAGCAGAAAGGCATTCACGTCTTCCTTGAAACGACTTATTTAGAGACTTACTTTTTCTGATAACCCGAATACTTACTATAGTAATTATACTGATACATGATATACACTAAGTAAAATGCCACACAGAATCTTTTATGAAGATTTTCTCTTCAATTCTTCTCTTCATTCTGGAAAAGCTGGATAAGGCTGCCGATAAAACCTTATTCTAATTCGCTAGAATTAAAAAATTTGGCTTTTGAGTGAATGTTGTCTTGTTTTTTCAGGTCTGATTCACATCTTAATGGGTTTTATAGGGGATACCATATGAGTAAGAAATTAAGATGACGAGCTGCGCTTCCCTAGTCGTGGCCAAACTGTGAAAATTTTTCCAATTTGAAATGTGATCCGAATATCTCAGAATTGAGAGCATACATGCAAGATCCTCAGTTTCCTCAGCATTCGGGAACCCTAGTAATACAGTATCTACCCAACACTGGCAGATAGTAAATACCAAATTCTTTTTGCCAGTGTCCAATGCACAAGAGTCACCGATATTCAATGAATTTTGACCACCCTGGTTTCATTTGTCACTGTGGAGTACCAGGTAGTATATATATATATATATATATATATATATATATATATATATATATATATATATATATATATATATATATATATATATATATATATATATATATATATATATATATATATATATATATATATATATATATATATATATATATATAGAGAGAGAGAGAGAGAGAGAGAGAGAGAGAGAGAGAGAGAGAGAGAGAGAGAGAGAGAGAGAGAGAGAGAGAGAGAGAGAGAGAGAGAGAGAGAGAGAGAGAGAGAGAGAATATATATGTGCGTTTGTGTGTATCTGTGACTGTATAAATACATACATGTCATATGATGACCAACCACAATTTAATTTACATAGGTACGTACCAGTGGCGTAACCAGGTTTTAACACCAGGGGGAGCGAGCACATAAAAGGCCCAAATTAACAAAATAAATAATTTCAATGAATTACATTCATTATGAGGCTAAATTACCAAAATAAATAATTTCAATAAATTACATTCATTATGATTATACGTATTTATTTTTGTTTTTTAAATAGAAACACTAAATTAACCAAAAGGTGGCTGAAAAGTTATATCTATAGTAAATGAGCAATAGTATAGTATACTATAACATAGCAGACTATAGTAAAAACACAAACCAATTAAAACAACCTTTTTTGTCTAGGCTTCATTTTAGCAAAGTTATCAATTAATTCGCTATAATCCACTTCACTAAGCCCCTATGGAATTGTCTTTCGATCGTAATCAAAGCTTAACCAGACAATCTGTTCTCGCACATTGTATTATAACGCAACAACACTGTTTATTGGTAAGGTCAGAAAAATGCGGAACAATGTGGACAGGCTAAGGAACATGTGTCATGACTCATTGGCGATCATGCTTTTTAGGCCTAGTAGCCTACATTATTCATGGTCACTTCTTTGACACTGGAATTTTCCTTATTAATAATACTTATAATTTCTTTTGTACATGTCTTTAAATGAAAGAAACTCTTATGCAATTTCACTTCGACTTTCGATTACGCCCGAGTACATGTCTGCCAAAGATTCTAATTTGGTCACATTATCGGAATTCACATTGCTAAAATACTTTGGATCTAAACAACTAAATTTGGACGCCACATTTGTAAAATGCACAAATCTTTCAGTTTCCTATTTATGACACAATCTAATGACACTACGTGGGTTTCAACCATGATTTTTTCTTGGAATCAGTCTATATAGGCCTAAGATATTCCATCATCCACTTACATATCCTCATGAAATCTCTTCTTTTCGGAACTCTATGTTGCTTATAGTCAGTATAACAGTAATAGGTCCTATATGACATTTTTGAGCCAGCTTAGTTGGCTTCATTCTCAATCCGTTAAAACTCTGACTCAAATTTATTTAACATGTTTTTCATATCGTTTTCAAATAGTTGAATCAAGTGAGAAGCCGTTACAAGATCAATGATACTTCTTTGTAAATAGATGGATAAACTGAAAATCTTCTCCATCACTTTTTAAAAGAATATTAAAAGAACTAAGAATTCGAACGCATCAAGTGTTACATGAATACCCTTTGCCTCAGCCAACTGCTTAGTAGTGTAGTTTTTAATCTTACCATTCACGATTCTTTGCAGGGCAACTATTAGCTTGTGCAAGTAAATTCTGCAAGAGTGCTTCTCCTTATGATTTCCTGGATGCATATCTGGTATTACTAAGTCTTTTAGAGTGCACGCGAAAGATTCCCTACGATTGCATTCCTCTTCTTTTAATATTGAAAGACGAGGTAAACTGCCAGAATTCAGTTTCCAGATCACAGTATGGGCCTACTTCATTTTCTATTAGTTTGATATTTTATTTTTGCAATAAAAGCAGACGAATGAGACCGCTGAAACGATGCTAAGATAAATAAAGTAAATTAACTTCGGGTTGTAAACATTTGCTGTGAAACAGTAACTAAATTAAACTGTGAAAAAGGCCCCAAATTTTGGAAAATGGTCTCAGGGGAGCGGTCACTCCCCTGCTCCCCCCCTAGCTACGCCTCTGGTACGTACCCGAAATATTGTGCGGGGTCGATAGAATTAACAGAGCGAATAATTCTAAGCTTGGATGCGGTACGACCTTCTTAAATCGACTTCCTAATATGCTTTATATAAAGTTATGTAACTTTGGCTTCACCCATCATTCAAGGCAGAGTGACCAAGACAGTCATTGGCGTATGCTGATAGGAAAGGTTAGCTTATGGAAGATGTCGCGCACTCCTCCTCCCGCCGACAAACCGGCAGTTTTGTGGTGTCGTGTCCTCGTATACAGAAGGCAGAGGAAGGCCCAATCAGAAGTCAGGCCAAGACATAGCGCTAGAAGAGATGGAGAACTCGGTTCGGATCTCACTTCCATAGGTTATTTCAACCTTCTCTCTTAAACCGTCCCTTCTACGCAAGTGACAAGGTGGTGTCAAAGTTTCGAGTTGGGTCCTTACTTCACTCAACTCATTTGTTTAGCCGAAAGTTAATTTAAGTGGTGCGATTGCAGCGTGCTAAGTACCCTCCATCAAAGCCAGAACTTGTATCCACTACTTGTTACACGACAAAAACTTACTTGAATCTCTTATTTCTCTTGAAACAATTTCTAGGCTACTTATTCGGGTTTCTAATCCATTTAAAGCCTGGGTCTGTCGTTCGTTCATTTCTCTTTGTTTTGGGTTAATAGACTTTAAAATGAAAACCATTAACCATAACTGTCACAAAAATAAAATCTGTAACTAAAATCACACGGTTAATGAAAAAAACATATGTTGCAAACTAACATGATGCTACGGAACGTGATGTATATTAAGCGCGAGAGGGTAGTTGTCAACGTTTGCTTGAGCTGGACTGTATTATATGTAAAATTTCATAACTGTTATGATAGAAATAAAGCCATAGATTGAGATTAATTAATTCTAGACCTACAAAAACTGCTATATAAGCTATATAACAATAGGTTAAATGTAAGCAGAAAATTAACTAATCTAAAAAGTATCGAGAGGGGCAGAGGCGTGCGTTTGACTGGCTAATTCGAAAAGTTTCAGAGCGACCGTGTAACCAGGATCCGAGCTGAGTCAGAGAAGGATCATGAATGTCGAAACATGTTGCGAGTCTAGAAATAGTCCTAAGCACCATCAATGGTATCAAAAGCGGTCCAAAGATGAAATGAGATCAGAATCGTGGGTTTCCCACGATCTGGATCATGGTAAGTATAACAGAGGCTGTTTAATAAATCAGTTTTTAATGGAATACTTGGTAAGCGGAGTGTTAAGAGATGGTTGAATTCTGACCAGAAATAAACGCTCAAATGGTTCGGAAAATCTTTTTCAATAAGTAAGTCAGAAGAACATGTAAGTAAGCAGGTAGATAAACAACTAAGTATGTATGGAAGAAATTATTGTCAGGACGTTAAAGCTCTGTCTGCTGGACAATTAATCGTATTTTTGTGAATCTTAACCAGCAGGGTTAAGTTAATTGCGGTATATATAATACGTCACTTTACTTCGGATGAGATCAAGTGCTGTGTTAAGTATGACTGCACAAGACAGAATTTGGTGTCTCTGGCGTGTGTGACCCCAAAAGGGCTGTAGAATAGAAAGAGCACTATAGTCTTGTGGGAACGTGTGTTCGACTGTCAATCGAAAGGTCCGAGGTTCAAATCTCAGTCATGGCAGACATTTCTATTGTGGACTACTTCGGCACCACATACGCTCCTTAACGATCTAGACTATTATGAATACAGCGACTGTGTTCACGGTCGGAGAAAAGATCAGACGGTGAGGTAGATGACTAGTGATGTACTGAGACTAGTAACAATAAAGTCGCTAACAATAATTTCACGTTCATGTTCGCCTCTCACTAAGTAAGTAAGTAAGTAAGTAAGTAAGTAAGTAAGTAAGTAAGTAAGTAAGTAAGTAAGTAAGTAAGTAAGTAAGTAAGTAAGTAAGTAAGTAAGTAAGTAAGTAAGTAAGTAAGTATATTCTTTATTGAACCACCTACATGCGCACTGTGGATCTGGATCATGGTAAGTATTACAGAGGCTGTTTAATAAATTAGGGTCTGACAATAATTTCACGCTCATGTTCGCCTCTCAGGGTCTGGCAAAAGAGCTCCTTCTTCTTCTTCTTCTTCTTCTTCTTCTTCTTCTTCTTCTTTTTCCTCTTCTTCATCGTCGTCAGCAACATGACTATTCTTCGCATTCGCATTCTGCTCCAAAGTACTTACGTGACGCACTTCTTCTTCCGTAAGCGGAGGTGTTACTGGGACAACAGTCCCCTCTTCCGAAGGTGCTTCAAAGGTCCAGGACTGATTTGGATTGACGGTTTTTCCAGACTTGATCACGTATATCCTGCCTCCTTTACCGGTGTCTGTAAACCAGATTATTACGTTAAATTTTATAATTACAAATGAAAATTTAAGAAAAGTAAGATCAAACCAGCAAATGGAACTTCAAAGCTGCGCAATCAAGGCTTCTGGTAATCATACGACTAAGTGTCAGCAGATGGTTTATTTGATTGAGTTTTCGTTTTCTAAATTCGAGCTTGTAATGTATTGTATTCAATTTGTGTTTTGATACGCATGAAATTTTCCTGAAAATATAACCGGGGAACCATCAATCGTTTGAAATTCTGCAGATGGTGGCATTATATAATAATGTCTAGGGGTGAAAGAACAAGTACAGCCCTTTTAAATGGATCTGTAAGGGCAAAGAAAACATGAATTGCTACCGACTTCATTTTCCTTACCTCGGCATACGAGGGCAAGTGACAAATACTCCCCGTTGCCGTCTGTTCTTCCAACAGAGCTTACAGTCTATGAACTCAAAATGGCTGAGGTGGTTAGAAGGCCTAATTGGAGCCGAAATATCGAAAAGAATGTCTGTTGCGGAGGAGATTTGAATGTCCAACCTTTCGATTGACAGACTAGCGCGTTAATCTCTTGAGTATCACGCACAACTAACTAAACAGACTTACAAATAATATAATAAATATATAAACCTATGTGAATACTGTGCTTTATCTGCAACATTTCAGGGTGCTTAACATGTCTTACATTACATTGCAATAAAATCCAACCGATTACAGATCCTGTTATCCAATCGTATTTGACTGACATTGGTTTAGTTGTCGATTTCTTACCACCAAAATCAAGAACCATATTGCTGTTGCGGCGGTTAACAATCAAATTGCCTTTAAGTTCCCATTGTTGGTCCTCCTTACCCAATTGGTAGGGATTTAGAACAAGTCGACCACCTGGAACGCATATCACAGCATAAGAAACAGTTTGCAAAATGACAAATTAACCTGTTCATTGATTCCTACGTAAGGTTTATATGTCTGGTGTAGATTAAATATTTACTTTCTTCTTTTCTCGTTTTTCCCTTCTCCTCCTGCTTTTTTTCTATGGACTCGTCACCCGAATTGCATGTCCTACTCTCTGTTTAATCAATCTGGTATGGTCCATCTTACTTATATGGCCTAAGAAATTGAGCTTTCCTTCTAATATTCACTGTATGATGCTTCTGGTATTCTGCGTCCTTCTTCGGGCTTCTTTATTTGATACTTTCTGCAGCCATCTTATGCGTGGTATCCTTCTGTACCATCTGATCTCAATACCATAAATCTCTCCGTGTCGTGTTTGTGCCACACCCGCGATTCACACGCAAATTGTAAAACACCGAATAAACATAATTATCTTTATGATCTTAAAGATGGTGACCGCACTTAAGTCACGAAATTGGTAAACGATTATAACATTTCGCTTGGTGCCATCCGGCTCACTTCCAGTTTTTTTCTTTATTGAATACACGTACAGTAAACGCGTATGCTCGAACGTTTAAAGGATAACATTATGATCTTTGCAAGTTTCAGGAACATTAGGAGATGAGGGATTCGTGTGCACATAAGTACACACTAATCCCTCAGCTCCTCCGAATATTCTCGAAACTTACCATTGCTGCCGCTGCCTTTTGCTATTGTTATCCTCATCTGGTTACCCGCATTCATTGTCTCAAGTCAGCAGGCTTTCCAGATATGCAAATTTCTCCTCATTCTATAATAGTCTTGCACCTTTCCCGTCTCCATGGAGAGTTTCCGGGTTTTTGCTGGTTGAAGTTTAGTTGTTCTTGCAGGAACCACAATTCGTGTTCCATTGCTTTGGATTTGTCCATTATTCTTTCCATATAAGACATGAATTATGTTTGTGATGTTGGGTCACTCTGTCTTTCACCTCTTTAGAAACTGAACGACTCAACCAGCTCTTTGCCTACTCTGACCGTTGACTTCCCATTTTCGCAGACAGTTTGGATCATTTTTGCAAAAAAATTCAAACGAAACTAGTTATAGGTCCTTTGCATGAAGTTCAGCGTGATACCCTATGAGTGATGAAATTTAAAGAGTAGGATTAATACCTGTACGTGAATTAAATCTTTATATAAACTCAAATTCTTAACATTAATAGTTATCAATGAATTGAAAATTATAACATCAAAAACAAAGGCCGCTTAAAGTGAACTCGCATTCAAAATAATTCAATAAAGCTAGGTCGAAACCAGAAATTAAACTACAACCAGTAGGTAGGCTGGAAAACGAGTTTTAAGTTTAGATTCGGACCCTCTGAAGACCCAAACGAACCAAAAAACTACCAAAAGTGAATCCAAAGCCTTGCAACAGATACCTAGAAAGCCCGGAAACTCCAACAACGCTCAAGAGCCCTATCCAAGAAGTCAGATGGTCATATGCAGGATGTCGACCAGTGTGCTCGAGCATGCAATCTGGCTTCCTCGGGATATGCTTCATCACTCTGCTGCCTCTCAAACACGGGTGCCGGGCAAACCAGCGACGTCAGCAAAGCATCCCTCGGCCATCACCTACGTCGCTCGCGGCACCCTCGACCCTCCAACTCGACGTCCTCGTCCGACCGTGGGGAGTTATCCAACTCCGTACCCTGCTCCAGTGAAAGCGACGCACCGGCCGAGGCCAGAGAAGGCATCCGCTAACCAGAGCAGGGATTGTTTCGTGGCTCATGTGCATGAACTGTGTCGTCTCGCAGGTGCAACTATCTGACTACCAAGCACCTGCTACACACATCGCTGGCTTTGTTGACTCTGTGGTACGCTTACGAATTAGGGTCGGGTCGTGATTGGCTGGACCGTCTCAGCATGGTCTCATCTATTTAAAGTCTTACCTTTTACTATCGCTCATCTCAAAATTCGGTGACGAAAACAACCTCAAAATGCAACACAACAAAAGAAAACTGATCCAACGTTCACGGCAGATAGGCTCCCTGCGAATATCCTTCGGCAAAAATCAAGCTAATAGCTATAAGTGCTCCGAAAACGTTTTAAACTAATGAAAATGTCGCAGCCACACAAGCCTGCGACTGAAAGTGGTGTGTGCCCCAAGCTTATTCCAAGCTCATAATAATTATAATAATAATAACAATTGCTACAATAATAATAATGCGCTAACAAATACCTCGAGTAAAAATAATATTCCAGGTGGATTACTCCGATGTAGGAATAAAAAATTCGAATACTTCTCCTGCTTCTTTTCTCCGTCTTCTTCTTTCTTTCTTTTCTTCTTACACCGCTAATACAATAATCCCCTAATGATAATGCTAATAAATATAGCAGTAGAAGTTGTTGTTGTAATAGTAGTAGTAGTAGTAGTAGTAGCAGCAGCAGCAGCAGCAGCAGCAGCAGCAGCAGCAGCAGCAGCAGCAGCAGCAGTAGTAGTAGTGCTTGCAGTGTTCGTGGTAGCAGTATCAATAGTGCTACTCTTTCTATGACTACCACTACTGCTGTTACTACAACTACTACCACAGCCAATACTAATACTGCTTACGTTAGCAACAGTAGAAAAAATATGCTTTTGAAATTTTGCCGAGATTAATAATTTTACCTGCAATGTCCAGGCAGAAGCCATTGAGCACGCTACGGATAGTTCCTGTTGCTGGGTCGTCATAAAATATCTGGGCGAGTGTGCCGTTAAATGTGAATAGAGAAACCACCGCGCCTGCCTTCTTATTGCCATCTTCCACATCCAGTACAAACCCTTTCTTGCTGCTTCTTATGAAATAATACTGAAAGATAAAGCAGAACGGCATTCACGATTTCGCTCTAATAAACTAGTTAGCGATATACTTCTTCTGATTAACCCGAACACCTATTATTGCAATTACACTGACACATGATATACACTTAGTATAATGCCACTTCCGAATCTCTTATGAAGATTTTCTCTTCATTTCAGAGTATACATTCAAGTTCCTCTTTTCATGCTTTCCTCGAAATTCGGAAACCCCGGTAATGCAATGTCTAGCCAAAGTTACTATTAACTATGCCTAAAGAAAACACTTACGAAAATTCATCGCTATTTCCGATACAAAAGAATACAAAGTGCAATATAGACCAAAATGAGGAAGTGAAAATGCGCGACAACTAATTGCCTAAGTTCGGTCTGGATATTGGATTTGTCACTTAACACAGTAGTAGTAGAGTATTTACTATATTTGCCTATTTTGTAAACGTTTCTATAGCGATTGCGACTCCAATTGACTACCGCAAATTCGCGAAATTACATGTCATAGTTATCTTATAGTCAAAATGTCTCTAAAGATCTTTTGCTGAGCTATTTTGCAACTAAGCGCTAACTAAAATAAAAATCCTGTAACTGTACCTATGACTAAAAAATGCTAACTATAACTTTAACTATAACTAGAATGAAAGCCATTGACCATAACTGTGACTAAAATTAAATCTGAAACTAGAATCACACGGTTAATGAGAAAAAACCATATGTTACAAAATGATATGCATGCTACCGAATGTGATGCATGTTAAGCGCGAGAGGGTAGTTGTCAACGTGTGGCTGACTGTTGAGATGTAAAATTTCATAACTGTGATGTTAGAAATAAAACTATAGATTGAGATTAATTAATTATACAAATAGGTGTCACCAACATAATGCTGATGAGAAATGCCAAACTGCTATATAAGCTGACAATAGGTGAAACGTAAGCAGAAAGAGCACTAATTTAGGAACAGGGCCCTGCGGAACAAAAGTATCGAAAAGGCAGAGGCGTGCGTTTGACTGGCTAATTTGAAACGTTACAGGACGGCCTCGAATGCAGGATGCGAGCCGGGAGAGAGAAGGATAAGGAATGTCGAAACATGTTGCGAGTCTAGAAATAAGCACCTTCAATTGTATCAAATGCGGTCCAACGATCAAGTGAGACAAGAAAAGTGGGCTTTCCAAGATATTATCCTGGTAAATATTACACAGGCTGTTTAATAAATCAGTTTCTTTTGAATGGAATGGTTGGTGAGCGGACTGGAGTGTAAAGAGATGGTGAATCAGTAACACATCATGCGGCTGAATTCTGGTCAGAAAAAAAGGCTCAAGTTTTATTAGAAAAGTAATTGAATAGGTAAATCAGCAGTACATGTAAGTAAGCAGGTAAAGATGTAAGTAAGTATGCATGGAAGAAAGTATTTAGTTAAGACGTTATAAATCCAACTGCTGGACAATTAATCGTAGGTTTGTGATTCTTAGCCAACGCAGTAAAGGTGTTTGGGCTATGTCGAAGGTCAGTTTATCTCGTGTCTCTGGCCTGTGTGACCTCAAAGAAGCTGTAGAATAGATAAAGCGTCTTGTGGAGAACGTGTGTTCGACTGTCAATCGAGAGGTCCGAGGTTCAAATCTCGGCCAGGGCAGAAATTTCTGCTGTGGAAAATTTAAGCACCATTTATACTATTATGAGTAAATTGACCGTATAAGCGGTCGGTGAAAAGATCAGACGGTGATGTAGATAACTTGTGATAAAATATCAACAAGTCATACATAAAAATAGCATCATCGTTGAACTCCAGAAAATTTCTCATATTTTAGAGCCTATTTTATTTACAAAAACTTAGATACTGCAGTGGCAAAAACAAGTTTGAAGTGATGGGTAAAGGTATCCCGAGCCCCGAAGTTTGCAGGCATGTCATGTCATGATATTGACAATGAATTTTCATCTTCTGACAATGAATTCATTGGAGATTTGAAGATCGCCCATTACCGCGTTGCATGGGACGCGTCTAGTTGACATTTTGGACCAAAGTCTGACACCGAATCTTGTCTTTTGTGTAACGATGACTGTTTTGCACGTTGGCATTCTAAGTCTGCTATAAAAATCAAGTTTTGTTCACAATAAAAAAAATAAATTTCAGAGCCAGAAGTCTGCTGATTCAGAAAATATGTAGTTTATTATGATTAGCTGTAACCCTTTTGCATTATTGTTGTTCCACCATGGGAACCATCAATTTACTCATTTAAAAAAAACAATTCAGGCGGGAATGTGTTCAGGCAGGCCCGGCTCTAGGCCAAGGCGAACGAGGCAGCCGCCTTGAGCCCCGCGCTTTCAGGGGCACCGCGCTGCTGACTATAATATTTTTTACTGTGAAGAGATTAAACGCTGACATCGCCAAAATCCCTTAGCAACAATACTGGCAGTCAATTTGCGGCGTGAATGTGATAGGATGATTTAGGAAAGCGAGCATTCGAATTCTGCTAACTGTTCCTGTCACTGTTGCTTCTGGAAAAAGAAGTTATTCAAAGCTAAAAACTTATCAAGACCTACATGCGATCAACGACGCTTCAAGAACGGCTCACTAACTTAGCTATTTTGTCAGTTGAGAATGATGTTGTTAAAGATCTGAACTATAGTGAAATCATTGCGGATTGTGCATCCATCAAAGGAGATTCAAAGCTCGCAAGATTTGCTTGTGAATAAAAATATTTTAGAAGCTTGAACCCACGCTGTTGTCTATAGTAACGAACAAACTTTCAATTAGAAGGGTGTTAAAATATTTTAAATATTAACATCCTTTTTCGGTTGTCAGATATTAAAATAATTAAATAAAACATTATTATTGCTTTCATAGTAAAATGCTAGTATACAGAGCCTGATTTGCATTTTCTGTTCATTAAACCATTTAATTTTGATTTTGAATATGGTATTGCCAATGCCGTATTGGCAGCAAATCAACTCCACAGTGCCATGTTTTTGTTTGGGCCCCGCTGATCACTTGCTGCATTGGGCCCCGGTCACCCTAGGGCCGGGCCGGGCCGGGGTCCAGGTGTTTGCGCAACGTCGAAGGTCAGTTTATCTCGTGTCTCTGGCCAGTGTGACCTCAAAAGGGCTGTAGAATAGAAAAGGCGCTATAGTCTTGTGGAGAACGTGTGTTCGACTGTCAGTCGAGAGGTCCGAGGTTCAAATCTCAGCCAGGTCAGACATTTATTTTGTGGACTACTTCGGTACCACATACGCTCTTTAACGATCTAGACTATTATGAGTACATTGACCATATACACGGTCGGTGAAAAGATCAGACAGCGAGGTAGATGACTAGTGGTCAGCCCTCATGGAGCCTAGTGAGGCTAATAACATTGAAGTCACTAAAAATAATTTCACACTCATGTATCATGTCTCTCAGGGTCTGCCAAAGAAGAAACGTCTTTTTTATACCTCTTCTTTATCGTCATCATCACTATCACTATTCTTCGCATTCGAATCCTGTTCCACAGTACTTACGTAACGTATTTCTTCGGTCACAATCTCCTGTTTCGCAGGTGCTTCAAAGGTCCAGGACTGATTTAGTTTGCCGCTTGCTTGAAACTTGATCACTTTTGCCCTGGAGTCTCTTACGGATTCTGCAAACAACATTATTACGTTATCTGTAATTACAAACGAACATAAGTGAGATTCGACCAGCAAATGTAGATTAAAAGCTGAGCAATCAAGGCGTTTGTTAATCATACGTTTAAGCATCAGCTGGTGTTTTATTTGACTAAGTTTTCGTTTTCTAAAGTACAGCTTGCACGCATTCTATTACTGTCATGTATTGTATTCTATTTGTGTATTGATATGCGTGAAATTTAGGCCTACCCGAAAATTTTATCGGAGGGCCATTAAATCGTTTGAAATTCTGTAGATTATGGCATTGTAAAAATAATGACTAATGCTCAAAGAAGAAGTACAGTCTTCTTAACTGGATCTGTAAAAGCAAGCAATATATGAATTGCTGCCGATTTCAGTTTCCTTACTTCGGCATACGAGAGCAAGTGTCAAGCCCTTCCCGCTGCCGCCTGGTCTTCCAGCGGCAGAGGTTAATGAACTTAAAATGGCTGAGGTGGCTAGAAGGCCTAATTGGAACCTAAATATCGAAAAGAGTGTCTGATGCGAGGGAGATTAGAATGTCGACTGGCAGTCTTGCGCGTTAATCTCTAGAGTATCGCACACAACTAACAAAACAAACTAACAAATAATATAATAAATAATCTTGGACCACCCTAATATAGACCCATGTCGAAAATGTGCTATATCTGCATCATTTCCTGGGGCTTAGCTTGTCTTACATTACATTGTAACAAAATCCAACTGATCATAGATCCTGTTATCCAATCGTATTTGAACAAAAATTGGTTTTTATTGTCGACTTCTTACCAGCAATATCAAGAACCATGTTATTGTTGGGGCGGCTAACAATCAAATTGCCTTTACGTTCCCACTGTTGGTCCTCTTTACCCGCCTGGTAGGGATTCAGAACAAGTCGGCCACCTGGAACACATAATCACAGGTTAGACAGCGTTTTTAAAAATGACTAATTAACCAGTTCATTGATTTCTGCCTAAGGTTTAGATGTCTGGTGTAGATTAAAAGGCAACTTTCTCCTTCTGTGTTTTGTGGGATTAGCCAACTACTTAAATGGGTAATTTTCTACCGTTTTTCCGTCATTACACATTTTAAGATTACAATAATATATCCCAAAATATGCACCAGTTTCAACTTATATGCGTGATGTCCTGCATTGGCTTCCTGCCTCACAGCGCATCTCCTATAGGATTGCTTCTCTTGTTTGGCGGTCTCTCTCTGGTGAAGCTCCGTCTTACCTATCTGATCTCTGTTGTCCGCTCTCTAGCCTAATGTCCCGTCGAGTTCTACGTTCTGCAACTGGGGGTGAGCTGTTAGTTCCTTGGTCCCGCTCCTCAGTTAAACAGCGTCGTGCCTTCTCAGTGGCTGGCCCCTCTTTGTGGAATGGGCTCCCACCTTCTTTGCGTTTATTTCCACGAGGTAGTTCGCCTGTTTTCTACCGCCTCCTTAAGACTTCCCTTTTTGACCGTGGCTGGACTAGGAGCACCTCTGAGTAGGTTTCTTGAAGAGGCGCTATATAAATTATCAAAATGAATGAATGAATGAATGAATAATAATATTATTCAGAAGAGAACTATAAGGTTTTCAAATCTGATGTCACGCAGTTAGTCTAAGTTTTTTTATGGTGTTGTAAATTTGTATAATGACATATCAACGTTGCCGTTGTGTCAACCCGTAAATATTTTATGCTTTCAGAAACACTGTGTAGAAGGCAAGTCCCAGTTGGAATTGCTAAACATATTTACAAGTGATCATGATGACGAAGATAATAGGCATATTGATAAATTAAAGAGCGTATGTGGTTCCGAAGTAGCCCACAAAATAAATTTCTGAGCTGACCTGACCTGTTATCTGGAATAAATTACCCGGCAATCTGGGCAGTCTCCCATCCCTGACATCTTTGAAAAGATCACTACGAACACATCTGATGATTTAATCAATACAAATATTGGGATCTCCCAGGTCACTCCCTCTATTCTCTTCTTTTTTTTTCCTGTTTTCCTTTCTTACTGATTATTCTATTTTCTCTACTTAAGACTAACCGGTTTATGATAGTTAGCGTAAAGACTACTTATATGGTTTGATATGTAAGCGTCATGGAGATAGATCTCCTACTTAGCCCTTATTAATTCTGCCTCGTCATGTTCTAACTATAATGATACCACCGGGGGTTCTACCTAGCGGGATACCATCTTTTTTGGATCTCCCTGTTGTATCCCATCTAACCGATACGTCAATCGAAACAATGTGCATGTAACTGGTATTGGCTGTACGATGACTAATTTTTTGTTCCGTCTTTTGTACTGATCTATGCTTGATGAGATACAACAAACGCTTATGATATGCTAAGTTCTTACAAATAAAAAGGAGTAGTAGCAAAAACATAATGATGATAATAATAATAATTATTATTATTCTAATAAAATTACCATTATTATGAAAATAATTAAAACACTGTTATTGTTATAAAAATAATTTTAATAAAAACACTTATTAATATTATATTTATAATAATAACAGTAACTATAATAGTAAAAATGAGCTAAGAAATACCTCGAGTAAAAATAATAATCCATGTGGATTGCTCCAACGTAGGATTCAAGAATTAAAATGTTTTTCCTCCTCCTTTTCAACGTCTTCTTCTTTCTTTCTTTCTTCTCATACCGCTAGTATAATAGTAGTAGTAGTAATAGTAGTAGTAGTAGTAGTAGTAGTAGTAGTAGTAGTAGTAGTAGTAGTAGTAGTAGTAGTAGTAGTAGTAGTAGTAGTAGTAGTAGTAGTAGTAGTAGTAGTAGTAGTAGTAGTTGTAGTGGTAGTAGTAGTAGTAGTAGTAGTAGTAATAGTAGTAGTAGTAGTAGTAGTAGTAGTAGTAGTAGTAGTAGTAGTAGTAGTAGTAGTAGTAGTAGTAGTAGTAGTAGTAGTAGTAGTAGTAGTAGTAGTTGTTGTTGTTGTTGTTGTAGCGGCAGTGATCGTAATAGTAGAAACTATTATAAACATAGCGGTACTACCACTACTATCAATACTGCTGTTACTTTTGTTACTACAACAACTATTACAGCTACTATTACTACTTACGTTAACGACAGTACATAAAATAGCCCTATGCTTTTGATATGCAGCCGAGTTCAATAATTTCACCTGCAATGTCTAGGCAGAAGTCATTGAGCCAGCTACGGATAGTTCCTGTTGCTGGGTCGTCGTACCATATCTGGGCGACTGTTCCATTTCTTTCCCATGGAGATACCCACGCGCCAGGCAAGCAATTGCTCCATTCCACATCCAGGTAAAGTCCGTTCAGTTTGCTTCTTATGATATAACACTGAAAAATAAACCCGAGTACTTACTATTGTAATTATACTGATACATGACAAGCAATTTATGAAATGCCACTCCCGAATCCGTTAATTTAGAGTGTGCGTTCAAGATCCACTTCACATGGTTTCCTCGACCTTCGAGAACCCCGGTAATGTAGTGTCTAGCCAACACCGGCGCTTAACTAATAGTAACTTCTATTGCGCCGTTGACAGTATACAAGAGTCACCGAGGTTTAGAGAATTTTAGCCATTCAAGTTTCTTTTGTCGCTGTTCAGTACGCAGTAGTAGAAATATATATATGTATGGTAGAAATATATATATATATATGTATTTATATATGTATATGTGTGTATCTGTGACTGCATGCATATATACATGTTATGGGATGACCAACCATAACATACATAGGTACGCACCCGAGTTATCGTGCGGGGTCGATAGAATTTAATGAGCGAATCTCTTCAAAGAGAAATAATTCTAAGCGAGGTGGTATCTTGGATGAAGTCGGAATAGCCGACCGATGGCAGATACACCAGGATGTGACACGACCTTCTTATATCGACTACCTTATATGCTTTAGATAAAGTGATGTAACTTTTGCCCCAACCATCTTCCAGGGCAAAGTGAGCAAAAGTCATTGCGTATGCTGCTAGGAGAGGTTAGCTTGTGGAAGACTACGCGCACTCCTCCTCCCGCCAACAATCCGGCAGTTTTGCGGTGTCGTGAAACCTCAGGTACAGAAGGCAGAGAAAGGCCCAATCAGAGGTCAGGAAAAGACATAGCGCTGGAAGAGACGAAGATTTGGTTCGGATATCACTTCCATAGGCTTCTCTCTTAACTTTTCACTTCTACGCAAGTGACAAGCTGTTGTCAGAGTTTCGAGCTGAGTGCTTACTTCACCCAACTCATTGGTTTAACCGATGGCAAATTTATGTGGCGCCATTGTAACGTGCAAAGTAGCCCCATCAAAGCCAGAACTTGTATCCACTACTTGCTACACGACAAACTTACTTGAATCTCTTATTTCTCTTGAAACATTTTCTAGACTACTTATTTGGGTTTTCCAATCCATTTAATGCCTGGGTCTGCCGTTCGCTCATTACTGTTTGTTTTGAGTTAATACACTTTTAATGAGTCTTTCTCTATATTGGTCAAATCTTACTCTATATTTTCTGTATCTATTATGTTCCGCGCAGTTTAAGCACGTGCGGGATGAAAAAGGTCAGTGTAGCTCGGATGAGATCAAATGCTTAAGCCTGACTGACTCCTTTGGATCTTGACCTGGAACTGATTCGACACCCCCTGCCTATAGATTTTGATTTGACTAAGCGCCTGTGAATAAGCTGGTTCCCGCGACGTAGCTTTTTTGGGCGCTGTAGAAGTCTCGAGATTACGATTACGATTACGATATAAACATTGTGATTCTCGTTAAGCAATAGCGCTAACAAAAATGTTCATTAGCTCAAATAGAACGAGTTCGTTAACCATAACTCAAGCTGTAACTAAAAATATCTTTAATTGTAACTATGACAATGACGGAATAAACACTACCGAAAATTCATCGTTATTTTCGTTACAGAAGAAAAACGGGTGCAATATCGACGAACATTTTCTTCTGGTTCCCTGCCTTCAGGCAGGTTCAAACGTCCGCCGTCGCCACTTCTCTCGATTTTGAGTCTCCTCCTTGAGTCTTTTGTATCCTTCCTTCATCATCCAATCCAACATCATCAATCTTGGTCTTCTCCTTGTCCTCCTCCCCTCCATTCTTCCCTCGATTACATTTCTTAGCAGAGTCTCCTCTCAGTGTGTGTATGATCCATTTCCACTGCCTCTTTCTTAGTGTGTTTATCAAGGACCTGTCTTCTCCAATCCTTTAAAACACTTCTTCGTTTGTTTTACGTTCTGTCCAGCTGATCTTCTCATTCTTTTCAAATTCCACATCTCGAACGCCTCCAGTTTCTTGATGTCAACTTTCCTCATGGTCCACGTCTCTGATCCGCATAACACCATTCATTCATTCATTCATTCTGATAATTTATATAGCGCCTCTTCAAGAAACCTACTCAGAGGTGCTCCCAGTCCAGCCACGGTTAAAAAGAGAAGTCTTAAGGAGGCGGTAGAAAACAGGTGAACTTCCTCGTGGAAATGAGCGCAAACAAGGTGGGAGCCCATTCCACATAGAGGGGCCAGCCACTGAGAAGGCACGACGCTGTTTAACTGAGGAGCGGGACCGAGGAACCAACAGCTCACCCCCAGTTGCAGAACGTAGAAATCGACGGGACATTAGGCTAGAGAGCGGACAACAGAGATCAGATAGGTAAGACGGAGCTTCACCAGAGAGAGACCGCCAAACAAGAGAAGCAATCCTATAGGAGATGCGCTGCGAGGCAGGAAGCCAATGCAAGACATCACGCATATAAGCTGAAACTGGTGCATATTTTGGGATATTTGAGCTAATGAACATTTTTGTTAGCGCTATTGCTTAACGAGAATCACAATGTCTATATCGTAATCGTAATCGTAATATCGAGACTTCTACAGCGCCCAAAAAAGCTACGTCGCGGGAACCAGCTTATTCACAGGCGCTTAGTCAAAACAAAATCTGCACACCAGTGTCTTTACCATTATTTTCTTTAGATTCCTGTTCATTTTTCCTCTCAATAGCTCTTTCCTTTTTGTGAATGCCTCTATACCTAGTGCTATTCTTCTTCTAATTTATCTATGGCATCTGTCGTAATCATCCTTGCCAGGTAGCAGACTTCTTTTACTTGCTCTATTTCCTCTACACCGATTTTTATTCTGACTATATTTCCTTTTCCTTTATTTATCCTCATTACCTTCGTTTTTTAAGGTTTATTTTCATACCGTATTCAATTGATATGGTGTTTAGTTGGTCCATCATCTTCTGTAGTCCTCTCTGGCCTCTCGCCATCATTGCCTGGTCATCTGCGAACCTGAGAGCCCTAATCAGTCTGCCTCCAACCTTCATCCCCTCCTCCATGTCTTCCAGTGCTTCTCTAATAAGCTCTTCTATGTAAATATTGAAGAGTAAATATTCTCGACGAACATTAGAACGTGAAAATGCGCGACAACCAAGAGCCTATGTTCGGCGCGGATTTTGGATTCGTCAATTAACATAGTGGTGTGATTATTAAATTTGCCTATTTTGTAAACGTTTCTATAGCGATTGCGGCTCAAACTGATTAGCACATATTCGAATAATTATGCTACTTGTCATAGTTATCTTATAGTCAAAATGTCTCAAAAGATCTTTTGCTTAGCCTTATTGTAACTAGGTGCTAATTAAAGTAAAAGTCATGTAACTGTGCCTGCAACGAAAAAACAATGCTAACTATAACTGTAACTACAAATAAGATGAAAAACCCTTAACCATGATTGTGACTAAAAATAAAATCTGTAAGGAGAATCACACTGTTAACGAGAAAAACCACATTTTACAAAATTACATGTTGCTACGGAATGTGATATAGGCCTAGATTAAGCGCCAGAGTTTAGTTGTCATCCCGTGCTTGACAGTTGAGATGAAAAATTTCAATATTGTGATGTTAGAAAAAAGCTATAGATTGAGATTAATTAATTATACAAATAGGTGTCATCAGCAGCAGGCTGATGAGAATTGAGAAAATGCTATGCAAGCTGACAGAAGGAGAAATATGAGCAGAAAAAGTACTAAACTAAGAACAGATCTCTACGGAACAAAAGTTTCGAGCGGGGCAGAGGCGTGCGTTTGACTGGCTAACTCAAAGAGTCTCAGCGCTACCGTGTAAGCAGGATGCGTTCCGAGACAGGGAAGGATAAAGAATGTCGAAACATGTTGCGAGTCTAGAAATAAGCACTTAATAAGGCCATTAATTCCTCGTCCTCTAACTAACGGGTCCTTGATGAGCAATCAATGGCGAGCTGCGAAGGTGGATGCCAGATGCCGGTAAAGAATCCAATAAGTCACGGGCGATCTGGGCGCCCGACCACAGAGGACGGTCTTTCAATTACGACAGTTGGCACGCCGTTAAGGCGATAAGCGAACTGTATATAAGGCTGAGCAAGGCTGGCCCCAGGGGGAGACTGGCGGAGGACATTGGCGGAGCGACACATGACGGAAACTGTAAGAACAAGCTTCGCGTAGCATTGCTGCACGAACGATCAGACTGAGAGCGTTTGAGAACTGTCGCTAGTCGATATCTAGTTATTTGCCTAGTGTACCTCACGATTTCCTTTAAATATCCCATCTCCGTAGTTGTAACTTTTATAATAAATATAAACCTTCCTTCGCAAATTGTCACGATCAGGGTCTTCTGACGCTAGAGAGCGCTAGGGTCGTGACAGCCATCGATTGGTAGTCTGGAATAGACTCCCCTTAGAGCTCCGCATGTGTCATGGGGTCACCTCTGGTCTATTTCTCGCAAATCTTAAAACTGTCTTATTTGAACGTGTTGGTGTCGGGAGGGCCTCTGAGTAGTTCCCTTGAAGGGGCACTATATAAATCTACGAATGAATGAATGAATAATAATTTGTGTGCATTGACAGTACATAGGCCTACTGTCGACGAAACGACCAGACGGCGAGGTAGCCTAGATGAAAACTGATATGCTGTAGCTAATAAAAATAAAGTCGCTAACAATAATTTCAAACTTATCCGCCTCTCAGGGTCTGGCGAAAGAGTCAGCTCTTTTTCTTCTACTTCTTCTTCTTCTTGTTCATCGTCATCATCACCATCACTATTCTTCGCATTCGCATTCTACTCCACAATACTTACGTGAATTTCATCGGCCACAACAGCCGGTGTCGTAGGTTCATCTAAGATCCAGGACTGATTTGGACTACCGGTTTTTTCAATCTTGATCACGTATCTCCTGCCTCCTTTACCGGTGTCTGTAAACAAGATTATTACGATTAACCACATAACTACAGACGAATCTACATGGAAATTTAAGAAAAGGAAGATCCAGCCAGCCAAATGTAACTTCAAACCTGCGCAATCAAGGCGTTTGTAAATCATGCGATTAAGTGCCAGCTATTTCACTGAGTTTTCGTTTTCTGAACTGGAGATTGCACGTATCCCAGTACTGTAGTGTATTGTGTTCTACCGACTACATTTTCCTTACCTCGGCATACGCGGGCAAGTGACAAACCCTTTCCACTGCCGCCTGGTTTTCCAGAAGGGTGTACGGTTAGTGAACTCAAAGTGGCTGAGGTGGCTAGTGGGCCTAAGTGGAACCGAAATATCGAAAAGAATGTCTGTTGCGGAGATTTGAATGTGGAACCTTTCGATTGACAGTCTAGCGCGTTAACCTCTAGAGTATCGCACACAACTAACTAAACAAACTAACAAATAATATAATAAATATATTAACCAATGTGAATAATGTGCTTTATCTGCATCATGTCACGGCGCATAACATGACCAACATCACATTTTAATAAAATGCAACAGATTATAGATCCTGTTATCAATTGTATTTAATTGACATTGGATTTTATTTCCGATTTCTTACCACCAATATCAAGAACCATGTTATTGTTGAGGCGGTTAACAATCAAAGTTCCTCTAAGTTCCCACTGTTGGTCCTCCTTACCAGCTTGGTAGGGATTTAGAACAAGTCGGCCACCTAGAACACATATCACAGTTAGAAAAGAGTATGACAAATGACTAATTAACCAGTCCATTGATTCCTACCTAAGGCTAAGATGTCTGGTGTAGATTAAATTGACTTTCTTCTTTTTCTCGTTTTTTCTCTTCTCCTCCTCCTGCTTATTTCTATGGACTCGTCATCCGGAATGCATGTCTCACTCTCTGTTTCTAATCTATTTGCCGTCGATCATGCCAAACATCACCTGTTTAATCAACGTCGTATTGTCCATTCTACAGATATGGCCAAAGAAATTATGCTTTCATTCCAATATTCGCTGCATGATGCTTCTGGTGTTCAGTTTCATTCGCTCTTTTTAATTTGATAGTTTCTACAGCCATCTTATGCGTGGTATCCTTCTGTAGCATCTGATCTCAATGCTACACATCTCTCCTTGTCGTGTTTGTGCAACATCCACGATTCACACACAAATTGTAAAACACTGAATAAACATATCTTGATGATCTTTACCATAATGTAATAGGTAGATGGTGACTCACGTACATCCCGAAATTGGTTTGCGATTACTACATTCGCTTGGTGCAAGCGGTGTCGCTCCCAGCCAGCTTTTCGAAAAAAACGTCCTGTTAACGCGTATGCTTGTACGTTTAAAGGATTACATTATGATCTTCACCTTTATGTGCAACATTGTGCACACTAATCTCTCAGCTCCTCCGAATGTTCCCAAAACCTGCCATTGTTCCAGATGCCTTTGCTTCAGTTCTCCTCACGTGATTACCACAGTCATTGTCCCAAGTCAGCAGGCTTTAAAGACATACAAATTTCTCCACATTCTCTATTAGTCCAGCAGCTTTCCCGTCTCTGTGGAGAGTTACCTGGTTTTTCCTGGTTGGTGTTAAGTTTCTCTGTGTCCATTTCCACGTCATTCGCAAGCTTAAGGTTATTGTTCTTCCTGATAGGGAACCCGATTCGTGCTCCATTGCTTTGGAATTTGCCCACAATTCTTTCCATATTAGACATGAATTTTGTGTGTGAGGTTGAGTCTCTCTGTCTTTGAACTCTTTAGATTTTGAACGCCACAAACTGCTCTTTGACTACTCTGACCGCTAACTCTCCATTTTTACAGACAGTTTGGATCATTTTTCCAAAATATATATATAGGCGAAACAAGTTATATTATTTCTGTCCCATGAAGTTCAACGTTACACCCTTCGAGTGATAAAATTTAAAGAGTAGGATTAATACATTTACCCGAATTAAATCTATTTATAAACTCTAATTCTTAACATCAATAATGATCAATGAATTCAAAATTACAACATCAAACAAAGGCGGCTTATAGTGAACTCGCATTCAAAATTATTCAAAAAGTCAGGTCAAAGTCTAATGAGCCGGAGAATCTAGAAATTAAGCTACAACCTGTAGGTAAGCTGAAAAGCGAGTTTAAACTTAGTTTTGGACGATTCTGAAGACCCAAACGAACCACACAAACAACAGAAACTGAATCCAAGGCCTTGCACCAAATACATAGAAAGCCCGGCAACTCCAACAACGCTCAATTGTTTTATGAAGTATTATGAGAGCAGCCCTCAGCTGATCCTCAAAAAATCTACAGAAATGAAGTGTTAGTGACTTTATTTTCTTAGCTTCGGATGTGGTCATTTCTCTTCTTCGCCTCTTGATCGCCTCATTGACAACGTAGGTCAGTATACTCATTTAACAGCTGAGTTCGTAATGGGGCGCAAGTGGCCAATATAGCAATTTTATACAATGACATAAATTCTGTACATTTCTGTAAGCCAGAAATTTCAGGTGCGAGATCAAGTTTGATTCCTCCAAACCTGCGCCATCGCAAGTTTTTTGGAAGTGCGCCACGGTGTCCTTTAACTTTCGATTGATGTGTATCTGTTCGAAACTGCCGCATTGGGAGATTTAACCGCTCCAAGCATGGCCCTGCCAACCTTGTCACAGCAGGCGGCCCAGACAGCGGTTCCGTCGGCCTCTATCAAATCTCTAGCCTGCGATTTCTGCTTGTTCAGGAATGGCTCCGTTCCTGTTGGCAAGGAATCCCCCTGGGTATCCATGAGCTCATCGAGGTGGACGTACCGTCCCTCTTCTGATCCCAAGATGGCTCCAAAGTGTGATCCGATCTATGCAGCGGAAGCCAAATAGGCGGAAGATGTCCGCAACGAGAGACGTCTCATCCAGAGCCCGCCATCTCTGATCGGAACGGAGACCTGTAGCCATTGAATGTCATCGAGCCCGATGTTGAGAATGTTTTCTAGCCCACTGCGCCAAAAGTGTGTGGCCATAGAAGGGGGCGGTTCTCACGAGGTATGTGTGCCTCGTCGCCCAAAAGCACGCCCACAGCAAAATCAGTGCCGTTTGGATCCGCAGACAAGCCATGTACACCAGTGAGCGCTCTAGGACACCACAGCGGTCGAAGAGGATATCATCAAGCGCCTCTCCCCCGAAAAGAGGGGCCACCAGAAGGATGAGCCACTCAATGGGCACCAGTTGAAAACCTTTGAACTCCGCCTCCTTCGGCTCACTCGTTGCGTAGATCTCACATTTGAGTCCGTTCAAGCCGATCTCCTTCGAATACGCCAAGTCCGCACCTAGGGTTAGGTCACATCGGACCTCCTACAATGCCTCAGCAAGCGAGGTGTCATCCAGAGAGCCAAGTTTAAAGTCGGAGCGTATCTAGCGAAGCGCTGACTGCAATGAAAGGCAGAAAAGCAGGGGTTCCAGCGGGTCTTCCTGCTGCGGCCCCAACCGCAAATGCACCAGGGAAGAATTAAACTGAAGCCGAGACTCCGCCGCATCCGTCTGGTGTTAAATGCGTTAGCCAAATCAAGCTGCACGAAGAACTTATCATCTGACTGACACAGTCACAAAGCTTCTGGCGGCGGAACCGCCCGGGGACGCCACTCCAACCTGCAACGGTGCGAAGAAGCAGTCCCGTTTTCCAAGGGATTGCGTCGGATTGTGATTGGCTGGACCGTCTCACAATAGTCTCGTCTATTTATAGTCTTATGTTGTACTATCGCTCATTTCAAAATTTGGTGACGAGAACAACCTCAAACTGCCGCACAACAAAAGAAAACTGACCCTGCGCTCACCCTGGAGAGGTCGCCCAGCGAAAGTCCTCCAACAGAAAACAAGCTAAGAGCTATAAGTGCTCCGAAATCGTTTAAAACCAATGAAAATATTGCAGCCTCAAAAGCCTGAAGATGACAGTGGTGGGAACTACAAGCTTATTATAAGCTCATAGTAATCATAATAACAATAACAATGACTACAATAGTAATACCTAGGGTAAAATAATAGTCCAGCTGGATTACTCCTATGTAGTAATAACAAATTAAAACTCTTCTCCTTCTTTTCTTCGTCTTCTTCTTTCTTCTTCTTCTTCTTCTTATACCGCTAGTAGAGTAATGATAATAATAACAATAATAATAAAAAAAACAATAATAGATGTAGTAGTAGTAGTAGTAGTAAAGGCTGCAGTAGTAATGGTAGCAGTAGTAGTTGTAGAAGCCGCAGCAGTAGTAGCAGTAGTAGTAGTAGTAGTAGTAGTAGTAGTAGTAATAGTAGTAGTAGTAGTAGTAGTGGCAGTAGTAGTAGTAGTAGTAGTAATAATAGTAGTAGTAGTAGTAGCAGTAGTAGTAGTAGTAGTAGTAGTAGTAGTAGTAGTAGTAGTAGTAGTAGTAGTAGTAGTAGTAGTAATAGTAGTAGTAGTAGTAATAGTAGTAGTAATAGTAGTAATAGTAGTAGTAGTAGTAGTAGTAGTAGTAGTAGTAGTAGTAGTAGTAGTAGTAGTAGTAGTAGTAGTAGTAGTAGTAGTAGTAGTAGTAGTAGTAGTAGCAGCAGGAGTAGTAGTAGTAGTAGTAATAATAGTAGTAGTAGTAGTAGTAGTAGTAGTAGTAGTAGTAGTAGTAGTAGTAGTAGTAGTAGTAGTAGTAGTAGTAGTAGTAGTAGTAGTAGTAGTAGTAGTAGTAGTAGTAGTAGTAGTAGTAGTAGTAGTAGTAGTAGTAGTAGCAGTACTAGCAGGGTTCGTGGAAGCAGTAACAACCGTTAACATAGCGGTATTACCACTACTTTCAATACTGCTATTATTAATACAACTACTACTTCTACTGTCACTGCAACTACTGTTACTGCTTTTACTAATACTGCTAACGTTAGCAACAGTAAAAAATAATATGCTTCTGGTATTTTGCCGAGTTTAATAATTTTACCTGAAATGTCCAGGCAGAAGTCATTGAGCACGCTACGGATAGTTCCTGTTGCTGGGTCGTCGTAAAATATCTGGGCGTCTGTGCCGTTAAATGGGAATAGAGAAACCACCGCGCCCGCCTTCTTATTGCCATCTTCCACATCCAGTACAAACCCTTTCAAACTGCTTCTTATGAAATAATACTGAAAGATAAATCAGAACGACATTCACGTCTTCGTTGTAGCAACCCAGTTAGCGATGTACTTTTTCTGATAAACCTGAATACTTTAGATTGCAATTATACTGATACATGATAAACACTAAGTAAAATTCCACACCCGAATCTTTTATGAAGATTTTCTCTTCAACTAAGAGTATTCATTCAAGTTCCTCTTTTCATGGTTTCCTCGAAATTCGTGAACACTGGTAATGAAGTGTCTAGCCAAAGTTACTATTAACTATTAAAAACTAACACTAACGAAAAGTCATTGTTATATTCGATACAAAAGAATAGAAAGTGCAATATCGACAAACTTGAGAACGTGAAAATGCGCAACAACCACTATCCTATGTTCGGCGCGGACTTTGGATTTGTCAATTAACTCAGTAATAGTAGCGTATTTATTAAATTTGTCTATTTTGTAAACGTTTCTAGAGCGATTGCGACCCGAATTGACTAGCGCAAATTCGCAAAATGACTTGTCATGGTTATCTTTTAGTCAAAATGTCTCCAAAGAAGGGTAAAGGAATGTCGAAACATGTTGCGAGTCTAGAAATAAGCACCTTCAACGGCATCAAATGCGGTGCAATGATCAAGTGAGACAAGAATCGGAATCCTTTTTTGAGAGACGATAGCGGTTTCAGAAGCAGAAGTAAGTTTTCGTCATGTTTGAACTTTTGACAGTGATAATTTAAGAAGGCTCTTCTTCAATATTTATGAGGAGTTTGGGAATAATATTTCCCTGTGTTTTTCACCTACTTTATTAGCAGCAATTGCAACAATGTCTATTTTTGTAATATGTATGGTGACCCAAATAAATTGTCTATAGTGTAGTTGCCCAAGACGCACCACTTCCCAAACACTTGAAACGCGCCCGGTGCGTTTTGGGTACGCAAGTGTAGAATCTCGACCATTAACACGAATATGTTCAGAAGGGATAGAATCAATTAATCAACAACCAATGTCGCTAGTCTGAGATCTTGACATCATGACCATACAAAAAAACACTGATTGGGAAACAGAATTCTCGAAAAACTCTTAAAACTCCACAACTTAAACCACGTGAATCCAGAGATTGCCGAAAAAGCAGAAAATCTTCTGGCCCAAAAAAGAAACTAACTGTAAGGCAAGACAAACCAAGGGCTCGTAGGCCTAAGACAAATAGAAGAGATGCTAAAGTCTTGAAAATGACATCTCCCAGGGCAAACTGCGATAAGCGTAAATCCAAGACAATAGCTGTAGAACTTCATGACCTTGCGGAGTGTTGTGAAGGATTTGAAGAAGTAATCTCTGAGTCAACAGATGACCGGAACCAGTGCCGACATTGTGAACTATGGTTTGAAATGACTTGTGCGGGTATGCTTGGAAAATCTAAAGCTGTTCAAGACAAGTTTGTTTGTGACCACTGGCCAGTGCTGCCAATTCGTTTGTGACCGGGCTAATCTGACCTTGCTAATCCGTAGTTTCTAGACACTTGACTGAAACGCAGTTTTGTTAATCCCCAAACTGCAGCTTTAAAATTATCGCATTATCGTATCCATGCCAAGACTATGTTTTAGAACAGTATCTCTATGTGTTTTCTCCCATACTGGACACTAAAAGACTAGTAATGCTTGGCATGCGGTTAGTGTATTGTGGGGCGTGGTATCTCAGTGGTAAGTTCGGCGCCTTGTGACGGGAGAGTTGCAGGTTCGAATCCCACTCTAGCCGCTGCGTACGGACCTTGGGAAGTCCCTCACTCGCGATTGCTCGTGGCGCTTCGGCGTGGAAACTCCGACATAGTATCAAATGCTGTTGTCGGGAGCACCTCTGAGTAGTAGTAGACTTGAGGAGGCGCAATAGAAATATCCGAAATAAATAAATTAGGATATGCCATCAATGTTGTTCCCAAGAAGCACCCAGGGGTGCTTCTTCAGGTCACCCTTCTCCCAAGAGACTTAAAATTTAGCTGTTACAGTGCAATATTTGTTTTCATTCACAGGGCACATACTTTGAACAATAAAAGATCATACAAAGCGCTCATTTCATATATTCATAATGGCATTAATTATGACGTTATACGCTAGAAACGAAAAGGGAGTGCGTCTTGTGGCACTCTCCTCTCCCCTACATTGACCGTCTACACGGTCGGTGAATAGATCAGACGGCGAGGTGGATTAGTAGTGTTATGCTGCGTCTAATAACAATGAAGACGCTAACAATAATTTCACACTCATGTATGCCTGTCAGGGTTTGGCAAAAGAGACATCTCTCTTGCTTCAACTTCTTCTTCATCGTCATCATCAACATCATCACTATTCTTCGCATTCGCATTCTGCTCCACCGTACTTACGTAACGTATTTCTTCGGTCACAATCTCCAGTTTTGAAGGTGCCTCAAAGGTCCAGGACTGATTTTTATTGCCAGTTGCTTGATACTTGATCACTTTTGCCCTGGGATCTTTCACGGATTCTGCAAGCAAGGTTAATACGTTTAGCTATAATAATTACAAATGAAAATTTAAGAAGTGAGCTCCAACCAGCAAATGTAGCCATTGTATAAAGCTGAGTAATCAACGCGTTTGTTAATCTTACGATTAAGAGTCAGCGAGTGGATTATTTCACTGAGTTTCCGTTCTCTAAAGTGGAGCTCGCACGAATTTTATAACTGTAATGTTTTGCATTCTCTTTGTGTATTGATATGCATGAAATTTACCTGAAAATATAATCGGAGAGATATCAATCGTTTGAAATTCTGTAGATGGTGGAATTATAAAATGTCTAATGCATAAAGAGTGTACGGTTAGTAAACTCAAAATGCCTGACGTGGCTAGGGGGCTTAAGTGGAGCCGAAATATCGAAAGAATGTCTGTTGCGGGATAGATTTCAATGTCTAACCTTTCGATTGACAGTCTAGCGCGTACATCTCTAGAGTATCGCACACAACTAACAAGACAAACTAACAAATAATGTAATAAATATATAGACCTATGTCAATAATGTGCTTTATCTGCATCATGTGATGGGGCTTAACATGTCTTGAATTACATTGTAATAAAGTTTAGCCGATTTTAGATCCTGTTATCCGATCGCATTTAACTGACGTTGATTTTTTTTGTCGATTTCTTACCAGCAATATCAATAACCATATTATTGTATCGGCGGTTGACAATCGCATTGCCTTTACGTTCCCATTGTTGGTTCACCTTACCCGCCTGGTAGGGATTCAGAACAAGTCGACCACCTGGAACACATATAACAGCATAGAAACCAGTTTGCACAATGACTAAGACTTAATTAACCTGTTCATTGCCCTCTGCTTCAGGTTTAGATGTCAGATGTAGATTAAAATACAACTTTCTCCTTTTGAGTTCTTTTGGGATTAACGAACATACTTACATGGGCATTTTCTCCCGTTTTTGCGTCATTACACATTATAAGAATACAATTTCTTGACGAGAATAATAAGGTTTTTGACCAATTGATGTCACACAATTAGTCTAAGCTATGTTTTTGATGGTGTTCAAAATTTGTAAAATGACATAGCAGCGTTGTCGTTGTGTCAACCTATAAATATTTTATTCCCAATTGCCCTTCTTAAACATATTTACGAGTGACTACAATGACGAAGATGATAATCATACTGATAACAATGGACAGTAGTAATAGCAAAAAATATAATAATAATAATAATAATAACAATAATAATAATAATAATATTATAATAATAATAATAATAATAATAATAACAATAATAATAATAATAATAATAATAATAATAATAATAATAATAATAATAATAATAATAGTAACAACAATAAGAAGAATTACTGTGATTATTAATATTATTATTTTATTTATAATAATAACAATAACTTTAATAGTAATAATTCATCAAGAAAAAAAATTATAATCCAGGTGGATTGCTCCAATGTTGGATTCAAATATTAAAATGGTTTTCCTCTTCCCTCTTTCCGTGTTCGTCTTTCTTCTTTTCTTCTAATACCGCAAGGAAAATAATGGTAGTAGTAGTAGTAGTTGTTGTTGTTGCTGCTGTTGTAGCAGTATTAGAAGTAGTAGTTGTAGTAGAAGTAGAAGTAGTAGTGGTTGTAGTGGTGGTGGCAGTGGTCGTGGAGTAGAAACTGCCATTAATATAACGGTACTATCACAACTATCAAAACTACTACCGCAACTACTACTACTTGGGATACCACAACTACTATTACCACAAGCACTACTACTACTACTACTACTACTACTACTACTACTACTACTACTACTACTACTACTAATACTGCTACTTTCTTTAGCAATAGCACGGTTAATAGGTTTATGCTTCGATATTCACCCGAGTTCAATAATTTTACCTCCAATGTCCAGGCAGAAGTCATTGAGCTTGCTACGGATAGTTCCTGTTGCTGGGTCGTCGTAAAACATCTGGGCGACAGTGCCGTTTTTCTCCCATGGAGATACCCACGCGCCAGGCAAGCAATTGCTCCATTCCACATCCAGGTAAAGTCCGTTCAAATTGCTTTTTATGAAATAGTACTGAAAGATGAAGCAGAAAGGCATTCACGTCTTCGCTGTTCAACCTATTTAGAGATTGCTTTTTTTCTGATAAACCCGAATACTTGCTTTTGTAATTATACTGATACATGAAAAACACTTAGTAAAATGCCACTCCTGAATCATTAATGAAGATTTCCTCTTCAGTTCGTCTCTTCATTCTGGAAAAGCAGGATCAGGCTAACGATAAACCTGCTTCCAATTCGCTAGAGCTAAAAACACTGGGCATATATATGAGTGGTGTCTTGTATTTTCAGGTCTGATTCGTATTTATTGGAGCTATTAGGGGATACCAGGCCGAGCTATTGGTCCCCCGCACGCGGACAGCCATTATGCAGCGACGTTCTTTTTCGGTCGCTGGACCTCCAACCTGGAATGGCCTTCCTGTTGCACTTCGCCTGGTCCCTATGACTCACTCTACCTTGTTTCTTGCAAACTTAAAAACTTCTCTTTTTAGCCGTGGTTGGACTAGGAGCGCTCCTGAGTAGATAACCTTGAAGGGGCGCTATATAAAAGCTCATTAATAATAATAATGAGTAAAAATTTACGATAACGAGCTGCTGTTCCCAATATGTGAAAATTTTAGCAATTTGAAATGTGATTCGAAGATCTCACAATTGAGAGCATACATTCAAGATACCCTTCACATGGTTTCCTCGACATACGGGAACCCCAGTAAGTGTAGAGTTAGGTCCATACTTCACCCACCTCATTGGTTTAGCGGTCGGTTAATTTATGTGGCGCGATTGCTCTGCGAAAGCAGCCCCATCAAAGCCAGAACTTGTATCCACAACAGTAACTTGTAACCATAGGCGTAGACTATGGGGGCCAGACGGGGCACGTGCCCCACCAATAATTGAGCAGGGGGCAATGCCTCCTCAAAATCGAGAGAAGAATTTCTTCAAATATTAAAATATTATGTTTCAAAATAGACAAATGTCTTCAGAAACATATAAACAGAGACACAGAACTGAAATACTATCAGGAATTCATAATGAAAACAAAGATTTATTTTTATCTTCAATATCTTCAATATGAAACATTTTTACATGCAACCAAAACGCACCCAATTCTTACGCATTACGTAACACTGGAAGTCTCTGAGGCTCGCTGACCAGAGGTGAAAGATTTTCTTATTTTCGGCTTTTGGTTTAAAAAACACAAGAATAAGAAACCACAAAAGTTGCTTGTTTTTTCGGTTTTTAAAATAAATTTCTTATTCTTGTAGAAGTTATTTTAATAACACCGATTTAATTATTTTTAATTTTTGGAAATCGCAACTGAATTAAACTGAGTTAAAGCTCTTTTTCATGCCATTTTAGTGATTTTCATGGTCTGAAATCCGAACATCTTAAAAACAAATAAACAAAACAACAAAAACCACCAAAACAGAAAACCAAAAAGAACAACAAAAACAACTTTTCATCTTGAGAAAAACTTGGTTTTTTTATCCTCTGATCCAGACCCCATGCTCCCCAAAATTTTGGACGAGTTTACGTCAGTGCTTGTTACACGACAAACTTACTTAAATCTTCTATTTCTCTTGAAACATTTTCTAGGCTACTTATTCGAATTTCTAATCCATTTATTGCCTGGGTCTGTCATTCTTTCATTTTTGTTTGTTTTCGGTTAATAGACTTTAAAAAAAGTCTTTCTCTAGACTGGTCAAATTTTTTTATGTAGCTTCTGTTTCCATTACGCCCCGCGCAACTTAAAGGTATGTCGTATGAATACAAGGTTAGTGTAGTTCGGATGAGATCAAATGCCTAAGCATGATCTCTCGTCACATAGTAAAGTATACTGTCGTCTAATTATTTCATGACTTCCATGACAAACCCATACGTTGCATATGAGACAAACCCACAAGTTTATAAACAGTATGATTCTCGCTAAGGAAAACGGAAACGAAAATGTTAGTATCGAGAGAGGCAGAGGCATTCGTTTTACTGGTTAATTCGAAGAGTTTCAGAGTGACCGTGTAAGCATGATTCGATCTGCGACAGAGAAGGATAAGGAATGTCGAAACATGTTGCGAGTCTAGAAATGAGCACCTTCAACGGTATAAAAATCGGTGCTTGCAATGATCAAGTGAGACACGTAGAGTGGATTTCACACGATCTCGATCTTGGTAAGTATTACAGAGGCTGTTTAATAAATCACTTTATTTTGAATAGAATGGTTTGTAAGCGGACTGGAGTGTTACTAAATGGTGAACCAGGAACACATCACATCATGCGGTTGAATTCTGGCCAGAAATAAACACTCAAGTTTTCGGAAAATGTTTTTGAATAAGTAAGTCAGAATTACATGTAAGTAAGCAAGTAGATAAGTAACTAAGGATTCACGGAAGAAAATATTGTTAAGACGTTATAACTTCGTCTGCTGGACAATTAATCGTAGGTTTATCATTCTTAACCACCACAGTTAAGGTGTTTGCGGTATATAGTAGGTCAGTTAAATTCGGATGAGATCAATTGACGGAATTTGGTTTCTCTGGGCTGTGTGACCCCAACAGGGCTGTAGAATAGATAAAGCACTATAGTCTTGTGAGGAACGTGTGTTCGACTGTCAATTGAGAGGTCTGTGGTTCAAATCTCAGCCATGGTGGTTATTTATTTTGTCGATTACTTCGGCACCACTTACGCCCTTCAACGAGCTAGACAATTATGAGTACATTGACCATACATGCTGTCGGTGAAATGACAAACGGCGAAATTGATGAGAAGTGATATGCTGAGGCCAATAACTGTGAAGTCGCTGACACTAATTTCACACTCATGGCCGCCTCTCAGAGTCTACGTTTTCTTCTTTTTCTTCTTCTTTTTCATCGTCATCATCACCATCACTCTTCTTCGCATTCGCATTCTACTCTACAATACTTACCTGAACTTCTTCGGCCACAACATCCGGTGTCGAAGGTTCATCTAAGATCCAGGACTGAGTTGGCTTATCGTTCTTTCCAATCTTGATCACGTATCTCCTGCCTCCTTTACCGGTGTCTGCAAACAAGATTATTACGATTAACTATATAACTACAGACGAAAATCAGAAAAGTTAGCAGTCAAGGCGTATTCTATTTTCTTTAGGTATTGATATGCGTGAAATTTTCCTAAATACATAATCGGAGAGCCACAAACCGTTTGAAATTCTGTTGATGGAGGCATTATAGAATAATGTCAAATGCTGAAAGAAGAAGCGCAGTCCTTTTAAATGGATCTTTAACGACAAAGAAAAAATGAATTGCTACCGACTTCATTTTCAATACCTCGGCATACGAGGGCAAGTAACAAACCCTTCCAACTGCCTTTTAACGGGGTACTAAATAAGTTCATTCTACATAGATAGATAGATAGATAGATAGATAGATAGATAGATAGATAGATAGATAGATAGATAGATAGATAGATAGATAGATAGATAGATAGATAGATAGATAGACAAACAGACAGACAGACAGACAGACGGACGGACGGACGGACGGACGGACAGACAGACAGACAGATAGATAGATAGATATATAGATAGATAGACAGACCGACAGACAGACAGGCAGACAGGCAGGCAGACAGACTGACAGACAGACAGACTGACAGACAGACAGACAGACAGACAGACAGATAGATAGATAGATAGATAGATTGAAAATCCAATCGACTATCGACCCTGTTATCCAATCGTATTTAACTGATATTGGTTTTATTGTCGATTTCTTACCTCCAATATCAAGAACCATGTTATTGTTGCGGCGGTTAACAATCAAATTGCCTTTAAGTTCCCATTGTTGGTCCTCCTTACCCGCCTGGTAGGGATTCAAAACAAGTCGACCACCTGGAACACATATCACAGTTAGAAAACAGTTTGAAAAATGATTAATTAACCAGTCCATTGATTCCTACCTAAGGTTTCGATGCCTGGTGTAGATTAAAAGACAATTTTCTACTTTTTTGTGGGATTAACGAACTACTTATACGCTTTTGCGTCATTGCACATTATAATGTAATAGACAGATGGTGATTTCACTTACGCCCGAAATTGGGTCACGATTATTACATTCGCTTAGTACCATCGGTGTCGCTTTCAGTTCTAGCTCTATCGAATGCACGTACAGTTAACGCGTATGCTCGAACGTTTAAAGGATTACATTATGATATTCACCTTTATGTGCACACTAATCTCTCAGCTCCTCCGAATGTTTCCTAAACTTGCCATTGCTCTAGCTGAATTTTGCGATTGTTCTCTTCACCTGGTTACCGCAGTCATTGTCTCAAATCAGCAGGCTTCCCAGATATGGAAACTTCGCCACATTCTCTATTAGTCCAGCAGCTTTCCCGTTTGTGTGGAGAGTTTGTCCTATATATATATAGTTGGTGTTTAGTTGCTCTGTGTCCAGGTCTGTGTCATTCGGAAACTTAAAATAATTGTTATTGATGCCAGAGACACTTATTCGTGTTCCATTGCTTTTGAATTTGCCCACAATTTTTTCCATGTAAGACATGAGTTATGATGTGAGATTGAGTCACTCCGTCTTTCACCTCTTTAGATTTTGAACGACTCAACCAGCTCTTTGACTACTCTTTTACCTAATCTGACTTCCCAAATTGATGCAGGCGAAACTAGTCATAGGTCTTTAGATAGCAATATTATTAAACGACATAAAATCTGCACATTTCTGCAAATCAGAAATTTCAGGTGCGAGGTCAAGTTTGATTCCTCCAAACCTGAGCCATCGCAAGTTTTTTGGAAGCGCGCCACAGTGTCCTTTAATCTTATGTGTACGTATCTGAACGAAACTGTGTTTTGTGGGATTAACGAACTTGCCCATATAATAATAATAGCAGCAGCAGCAGAAGCAGCAGCAGTAGTAGCAGTAGCATAGTAGTACTGTAGTAGTAGTAGTAGTAGTAGTAGTAGTAGTAGTAGTAGTAGTAGTAGTAGTAGTAGCAGTAGCAGTAGCAGTAGCAGTAGCAGTAGCAGTAGCAGTAGCAGTAGCAGTAGCAGTAGCAGTAGCAGTAGCAGTAGCAGTAGTAGCAGTACTAGTAGTAGTAGTAGTAGTAGTAGTAGTAGTAGTAGTAGTAGTAGTAGTAGTAGTAGTAGTAGTAGTAGTAGTAGTAGTAGTAGTGGTAGTAGTAGCAGCAGCAGCAGCAGCAGCAGCAGCAGTAGTAGTAGTAGCAGTAGTAGCAGTAGCAGTAGCAGAAGCAGTAGTAGTAAAAATAATAATAATAGTAGTAGTAGTGATACTAACAGAGTTCGTGGTAGCAGTAACTACAATTAACATAGCTCTACTACCACTACTATCAACACTGCTACAATTACTACAACTACTATTACAGATGATACTAATACTAACATAACGCTTTATTGGTCCACATCAATTGTACATATTATTTATTTATATGGTACACAGTAGTACTTTGAACCCAAAAAGGAAGAAAAAATCAACATAAATGGATCATATCGTCAAAATAAACCTCACTATCGTTAACAATCGCACAGTAAGCTTAGCAACTAAAAGAGTTTTATCCGAACTCTACGCAACTGGTTCATTTGCCAAAGTCATGGCCCATACTTAAGTGTTGAGCTGTCTCTAGTTGTACGGTATCTTGGAATCAGGTGGAGGGAATCATTTGGACACAACAGGAGACCCAGAAGGGATGAAATCCCGCTAGGAATGGTCCCCCTTATTGATATTAATACATGACACGGCGGTAGTGAAGGTAAATTTCACAGTAATCACAATCTGGTAGGTGATTACCAAACAGAAGAGACCAACAAACACTAGCTTACACCAGTCTACATACTAGCTTAAGCAATATCTGTGACATCATCAGAATCAGTATCATTGTTCAGCCTTATCAGCTAATAACCAGCTTTTTAAGTAGCGTTTGAAAATATTAATATTGGGACTGTATTTTACATACAAAGGTATTAAGTTCCAATAAGATGGCCCTATGCATGCTATAGAGAATTTCCGTATATTACTTCTTGCAAATGCATCTCTTAAATTTAGAGGCCCTGCTTGTAGCATACTGGTGTATTTGAGAATTTATAGTGAATAAACACGAATATTCATAGGGCAGTAGTTTACTGACAGAAGAGTATATAAAATTCCCTATTTGGTACTCAAGGATTGTGCCTAGGCTCATCAAGCCCAAATTTTTTAATAGCTCTTCAGTATGTGCTAGGTAGTGAGATTTTGTTGATACTGCTTACGTTACCAACAGTAAAAATAATATGCTTTGGGAACGTTACCAAGAATATAATATGCTTTTGGTTACGTTAAGAACAAATTAAATGCTTTTCGTTATGTTACCAATAGTTAAAAATAATATACCTTTGGTTTTACGTTAACAACAGTAAAAATACTATGCTTTTGGTATTTTGCCAAATTTAATAATTTTACCTGCAATGTCCAGGCAGAAGTCATTGAGAACGCTACGGATTGTTCCTGTTGTTGGGTCGTCGTAAAATATCTGGGCGAGTGTGCCGTTAAATGGGAATAGAGAAACCACCGCGCCTGCCTTCTTATTGCCATCTTCCACATCCAGTACAAACCCTTTCAAACTGCTTCTTATGAAATAATACTGAAAGATAAAGCAGGACGGCATTCACGTCTTCGCTGTAATAAACTAGTTAGCGATGTACTTCTTCTGATAAACCCGAATACTTATTATTGCAATTATACTGATACATGATAAACACTTAGTAAGGTGCACTCCCGAATCTTTTATGAAGATTTTCTCTTCAGTTGAGAGTATACATTCAAGATCCTCTTTACATGGTATCCTCGAAATTTGAAAACTCCGGTAGTGAAGTGTCCAGCCAAAGTTACTATTAACTATGAGTAAAAATAACACTAGCGAAAATTCATCGTTATTTTCGATACAAAAAGAATACAAACTGCAATATCGACAAACATGAGAACGTGAAAATATGCGACAACCAATAGCCTAACTTCGGCCCGAATTTTCGATTTGTCAATTAACTCAGTGGTAGTAGCGTATTTATTAAATTTGCCTATTTTGTAAACGTTGCTATAGCGATTGCGACTCAAATTGACTAGCGCAAATTCGCAAAATTACCTGTCATAGTTATCTTATAAGCTTAGTCAAAATGTCTCTAAAGATCTTTTGCTTAGCAATTTATTGTAACTTACTAAGCTTACTAAGCTAAAAATCCTGTAACTGTGCCTATGCCTAAAAAATAATACTAACTATAACTGTAGCTATAAATAAATTGAAAACCGTTAACCATTACTGTAACTAAAATGAAATCTGTAAGGAGAATCACACTGTTAAAGAGACAAAGCATATTTTTCAAAATGATATGCATGCTACGGAACGTGATGTATATTAAGCGCGAGAGGGTAGTTGTAAAATTTCTTAACTGTGATGTTAGAAATAAAACTATTGATTGAGATTAATTAATTATACAAATAGGTGTCACCAGCAGTATGCAGGATGCGAGCCGGGACAGAGAAGGATAAGGAATGTCGAAACATGTTGCAAGTCTAGAAATAATGTAGCGAAATTGGGGGACCTCGATGCACCTTAGTGTCTCCCTGGGGCACTGATGCCCAGCCGAAGACTTCGCCGATGCGGCCTAGTGCCTTCGATGAATTTAAGGGGAACCTCGACGCTCTTTAACGTGTCCCTGGGGCACTGATGCCCAGCCGAAGACTTGGCCGATGCGGCCTAGTGCCTTCGATGATTTCACGTAGGGGGTAGTAATGGAGTGGTTTGGCGCGCAAAGCCTTCGATGAATCCGGGCGGGGAGCTCTATGCCTCTCGTGTATCCCTGGGGCACTGATGCCCAGCCGAAGACTTGGCCGGTGCGGCCTAGTGCCTACGATGAACTCAAGGAGGGGGATAGCGAGGGAGGGGTTTTGGCGCGCTAAGGGCCTCAGAAAAGTATAAAATGGCAGCCATTCGCATGCACAAAAACTTGGAAAGCTGCGAGTGGCGACAGTTATTGTCCGACGGTGTGGCATCTTTGGAGTAAAACCAAGGGATAGTAGCAGGTAATTGGCCGTCGTTGAGATAGAGTCGAGATAATTCTTGAGGTTCTTGATTGCGTATTACGAGTTGTAAAGCGCTAGTTCTGTGGAATATACGGATAATATTTTCGGACACACGAAGTGTATTCGTTTCAATTGGAAATATCGATTGTTGTGGTGATTATCGTGGATATATAAAAAGTCTTCAATCGTTATTCGGTCTTATGATTTCTTGAGTCGATCGGTCGTACGAAAACTCGTAAGTCCTTCGACGAGGCCTTATCTACGCGCATACGTCCCTGGCCCTTTTAACCACTCGGCTGGCCTTGGAGGTATTCGGTATAGAGATATACCCCGGCGAGAGAGGAGGTAGCATTTCCGCCACAATAAGCACATTCAATGGTATCAAATGCCGTGCCAAGATCAAGTGAGGCAAAAAGAGTGGGCTTTCCAAGATCAGGATCTTGGTAGATATTACACAGGCTGTTTCAAAAATCAGTTTCTGTTGAATGGAATCGTTGGTGAGCGGACTGGAATGTTAAGAGATGGTGAACCAGTAACAAACAACATCATGCGGTTGAATTCTGGCCAGCTCAGATTTTTTGAAAAAGTTATTGAATAAGTAAGTCAGAAGTGCATGTAAGTAAGCAAGTCAAAGAGTAAGTAAGCATTTATGAAGGAAAGTATTTGTTAAGGCGTTATAACTCCATGTGCTGGACAATTAATCGTAAGGGTGTGATTCTTAATCAGCCGAGTTAGGTGTTTGCCCTTTGTCAAAGGCCAGTTTATCTCGCGTATCTGGCCTGTGTGACCTCAAAAGAGCTGCAGAATAGAAAAGGCGCTATAGTCTTGTGGAGAACGTGTGTTCGACTGTCAATCGAGAGGTCCGAGGTTCAAATTTCAGCAAGGACAGAAATTTATATTGTAGACTACTTCGGCACCACATACGCTCTTTAACGATCTTGACTATTATGAATACAGTGACTGTGTTCACGGTCGGTGAAGAGATCAGACGGTGAGGTAGATGACTAGTGATATACTGAGACTAATGACAATGAAATCGCTAACAATAATTTCATACTCATGTCCGCCTCTAAGGTCTACCAAAAAAGACAGCTCTTTTCCTTCTATTTCTTCCTCTTCTTCTTCTTCTTCATCGTCATCATCACTATCACTATTCTTCGCATTCAAATCCTGCTCCACAATACTTACGTAACGTGTTTCTTCGGTCACAATCTCCTGTTTCGAAGGTACTTCAAAGGTCCATGACTGATTTGGATTGCCGGTTGTTTGATACTTGATCACTTTTGCCCTGGCGTCTCTTACAGATTCTGCAAACAAGATTATTACGTTTTTTGTTATTACAAATGAAAATTTAAGAGAAGTGAAATCCGACCAGCAAATGTAGCTTCAAAGTCGAGCAATCAAGACGTTTGTTAATCATACGATTAAGTGTCAGCGGGTGGTATATCTGACTGCGTTTTCTTTTCTAAAGTGGTTCTTGCACGCATTTTATTACGGTAATGTTTTGAATGCTATTTGTGTATTGATATGCGTGAAATTTTCCTGAAAATATAATCGAAGAGCCATCAATCGTTTAAAATTCTGTAGATGATGGATCAATCAAATAATGCCTAATGCTGAAAGAAGAAGTACAGTCTTTTAACTGGATCTGTAAGCGGATGCAATATATGAATTGCTGCCGATTTCACTTGTTTTACCTCGGCATACGATGGCAAGTGTCAAGCATTTCCCGCTTTTGCTTGGTCTACCAACAGAGTGTACGGATTATGAACCCAAACTGCCTGAGGTGGCTAAGGGGGCCTTAGTGGAGCCGAAATGTCAAAAAGTCTGTCTGTTGCGGGGAGATTAGAATGTCGATTGACAGTCTAGCGCTGGAGTATCTCTGTATACTCTGGAGTATCGCACACAACTAACTAAACAAACTAACATAAAATAATAAATATATAGACCTATGTCATTAATGTACTTTATCTGCATCATGTCGTGGGGCTTAACATGTCTCACATTACATTGTCATAAAATCCAGCTGATTATAGATCCTGTTATCCAATCGTATTTAGCTGACATTGGATTTATTGTCGATTTCTTACCAGCAATATCAAGAACCATGTTATTGTATCGGCGGTTAACAATCGCATTGCCTTTACGTTCCCACTGTTGGTTCGCCTTACCCGCCTGGTAGGGATTCAGAACAAGTCGGCCACCTGGAACACATAATCACAGGTTAGATAACAGTTTGAGCAATGGCTAATTAACTAGTCCATAGATTTCTGCCTAAGGTTTAGATGTCTGGTGTATATAAAAAGACAACTTTCTCCATCTGTGTTTTGTGGGATATACGAACATACTTATATGGGTAATTTTCTCCGGTGTTTGTGTCATTGCACATTTTAAGTATACAATACTCGGACGAGAAATTAAGGTTTTTACACAACGGATGTCACATAATTAGTCGAAGTTATGTTTTTGATGGTGTTGTAAATTTACAAAAAATGACATATCAGCGTTGTCGCTGTTTCAACCATTAAATATTCATGTGCTTTCAGAAACACTGTGCAGAAGGCAAGTCCCGGTTGGCCTTGTTAAACATATTTACAAGTGACCATTATGACTAAGATGATAATCATATTGAATCCAACTGAAAGTAGCAACAAAAAATATAATAATAATAATAAAAACCATTATTATAATAAAAATTACAACAACAATTATTCTTATCATTATTATATTCATAATAATAACAGTAACTATATTAGCAAAAATGCGCAACGAAATACCTCGAATAAAAATAATAATCCAGCTGGATTCCTCCAGTGTATGATTCAAAATTTAAATTGCATTTACTAATCTTTTTCTGCGTCTTCATCTTTCTTCTTATCTTCTTACGCCGCCAGTATGACTATTATTGTAGTAGTAGTAGCAGTAGTAGTAGTTATAGTAGTAGTAGTAGTAGTAGTAGTAGTAATAGTAGAAGTAGTAGTAGTAGTAGATGTAGTAGTAGTAGTAGTAGTAGTAGTAGTAGTAGTAGTAGTAGTAGTAGTAGTAGTAGTAGTAGCAGCAGCAGCAGCAGCAGCAGCAGCAGCAGCAGCAGCAGCAGCAGTAGTAGTAGTAGTAGTAGCAGCATTAGTAGTAGTGTCTGTGGCCATAGTAGTAGAAACCATCATCAGCAGTGAGGCACTATCACTGCTCTGAATACTACTACTACAACTACAACAAAACTTCTGTTACCACAACTACTATTACTACTACTATTACTACTATTTCTACTACAACAAAAACTACTACTACTATTACTATTACTACTACTAGCGCTACTTACATTGGCAACAGTACAAATAATAGGCCTATGCTTGTGATATTTCGCCGAGTTCAATAATTTTACCTGCAATGTCCAGGCAGAAGTCATTGAGCTTGCTACGGATGGTTCCTGTTGCTGGGTCGTCGTACCATATTTGGGCGACAGTGCCGTTTTTTTCCCATGGAGATACCCATGCGCCAGGCAAGCAATTGCTCCATTCCACATCCAGGTAAAGCCCGTTCAATTTGCTTCTTATGAAATAGTCCTGAAAGATAAAGCAGAACGGCATTCCAGTCTTCGTCGAAACAACCTAGTTAGCGATGTACTTTGTCTGATAGATCCGAATACTTCCTATTGTAATTATACTGATACATGATATACACTTAGCAAAATGCCACTCCCGAATTCTTGATGAAGATTTTCTCTTCAATTGAGAGCATAGATTCAAGATCCTCTTCATACGATTTACTCGACAGTCGGGAACCCGGTTTGCAGTGTCTATCCAACACGAGCGCATAGCTAAGTGTAACTTCTATTTCGCCGATGACCAATCCACAAGAGTAACCGAGTTTTAAAGAATATTTACCATTCAAGTTTCTTTTGTCGCTGTTGGTTACCCAGTAGTAGAAATATATATAGTAGTAGAAATATATATATATATATATGTGTATGTAACTGTGTCTGTGTGTATATATACGTGTTATGTGATGACCGACCATAATTTATATAGGTAGGTACCCGAGATGGTTCCGGGCCGCTATTCCGAGGGTCCACTATTCCGGGGTCCGCTATTCCGGGTCCGGTATTCCGCCGGAATGTACATACATACATACATACATACATACATACATACAGCATACATACATACATGCATGCATGCATACATACATACATACATACATGCATACATACATACATATATACATACATACACACAAACATACACACATACATATATATATTTATATATATATATACATACATACGTATATACACGCATACATAGATACATATATGCATGCATAAAAGATACATTTTTTTGCAGACCCTTAAGCTAGACGTGACTCAGCCATCAATATGAAGTGTTAGCGGACTCCTGGAATACCTGACCCCGGAATATCGGACCCACGGAAAGGCGGGTCGGTACCCCTGAGATATCGTGCAGGGTTGATAAAATTAACCGAGTGAATCTCTTCAAAGAGATAATATTCTAAGCGAGGTGATAACTTTATTGAAGTCGGAGTAGTCGACCGATGGCAGATACACCAGGATGTGGCACATCCTTCTTATATCGACTACCTTTATACTTTAAATAAAATGACGTAACGTTTCCCCACCTATAGTTAAAAGCAGCGTGAGCAAAAGCGTCATTGGCGTATGCTGCTAGGGAAGGTGAGCTTATGGAAGACGTCGCGCACTCGTCCTCCCGCCAACAATGCGTCAGTTTTGCGGCGTCGTGAAACCTCAGATAGAGAAGGCAGATGAAGGCCCAATCAAAAGTCATTCCAAGACATAACGCTAGAAGAGATGGAGAACTGGGTTCGGATCTCTCTTCCAAAGGCTATTTCAGCCTTTTCTCTTAACATTCGCTTCTACGCAAGTGTCAAGGTGGTGTCAAAGTTTCGAGTTGGGTCCTTACTTCACCCAACTCATTGGTTTAGCCGAGGGTCAATTTATGTGGTGCGATTGCAGCGTGTCAAGTAGCCTCATCAAAGCAACAACTTGTATCCACTACTTGTTAGACGACAAAGTTACTTGAATCTCTTATTTTCTTGAAACTTTTTCTAGGTTACTTATTTGGGTTTCCAATCCATTTAATGCCTGGTCTCTCGTTCGTTCATTTCTGTTTGTTTTGAGGTAATAGACTTTTACAAAGTCTTTCTCTATACTGGTCAAATTTTTCTCTATAGTTTCTGTACGCATTATGTTCCGCGGAAGTTTAAGAATATGCGGTATGAAGAAGGTCAGTGTAGCTCGGATGAGATCAGTTGCTTAGGCATGACCTCGCGTCACATAGTAAAGTATTCTGTCGTCTAATTACTTCATGACTGTTACATTAACATATTCCATGACAAACCCATACGTTGCATATGAGACAGAGCCAGAAGTTTAGAAACCGTGTGATTCGCGTTAAGGATAGCGGTAACGAAAATCTTCGTTAGGTTAAATAAAATGATTTCGTTAACGACAACTATAGCTGCAACGAAAAATATCTTTAACTGTAACTATGACAATGACGGAAATAAGACTAACGAAAATTCATCGCTATTTTTCATACAAAAGAATAGAAAGTGGAATGTCTACGAACATGAGTATGTGAAAATGCGCGACAAGCAAGAGGCTATGTTCGGCCCGGATTTTGGATTCGTCAATTAACACAGTAATAGTGGCGTATTTTATTAAATGGGCCTATAACTATTTTGTAAACGTTTCCATAGCGATTGCGGCTCAAATTGACTAGCGCTTATTCGAATAATTACTTGTCATCGTTATCTTATGACAAAATGTCTGTAAAGCGCCTTTGCTTAGCCTTATTGTAACTAAGTACTAGCTAAAATTAAAATCCTGCAACTGTACCTATGACTAAAAAACAATACTAACTATAATTGAAATTAAAACTAAAATGAAAAACCATTAACCATAACTGTGACTAAAATAAAATCTGCAAAAAGAATGACACTGTTAATGAGAAAAAACCATACGTTACAAAATGGCATACACGCTACGGAACGTGATGTATAATAAGCGCGAGAGTGTAGTTGTAAACGTTCGCTTGACTGTTGATATGTAAATTTTCAGAACTGTGATGTTAGAAATTAAACTATAGATTGAGATTAATTACTCATACAAATAGCTGTTATCACAGTATGGTGATGAGAAGTGAAAAAATACTAATTAAGGTGACAATTGTATTGTATTGTATTTACGAATTTATAAATCGCCTCTCGCAGTACAACCTAATGAGAGGCGCTCAATAGGTGACAATTGGTGTATTGTAAGCAGAAAAAGTACTAATCTAAGAACAGAACTATAATACGGAACAAATGTTTCGAGAGGGGTAGAGGCGGGCATTTGACTGGCTAATTCGAAGAGTTTCAGAACGACCGCGTAAGCTGGATGCGAGCCGGGACAGAGAAGGATAAAAATTGTCGAAACATGTTGCGAGTTCAGAAATAAGCACCCTCAATGGTATCATATGCGGTGCAAGGATCAAGTGAGACAAGCAGAGTGGATTTTCCACGATCTGGATCTTCGTAAGTATTAGAGAGGCCGTTTAATAAATCAGTTTCTTTTGAATGGAATGGTTGGTAAGCGGACTGGAATGTTAAGAGATGGTGAACCAGTTACACATCACAGCATGCGGTTGAATTCTGGCCAGAATTAAACGCTCATGTTTTAGGAAAAATGTTATTGAATAAGTATGTTAGAAGAACATATAGGTTAGCAAGTAAACAAGTAACTAAGGATACATGGAAGGAAATATTGTTAAGACGTTGTAACCACGTCTGCTGGACAATTAGTCGTAGGTTTATCATTCTTAACAAGCACAGTTATGGTGTTTGCGGTACATAATAACTCAGTTTAGTTCGTTGCATATGGGATAAATCCACAAGTTAATAAACATTGTGATTCTCGTTAAGCAATAGCGCTAACAAAAATGTTCATAAGCTCAAATAGAATGAGTTCGTTAACCATAACTCAAGTATTAACTAAAAATATCATTACTTGTAACTATGACAATGATGGAATTAACACTACCGAAAATTCATCTTTTTTCGTTACAGAGGAAAAGGGTGCACTATTGACGAACATCTTCTTCTGATTCTCTGCCTTCAGGCAGGTTCCAACGTCCGACGTCGCCAATTCTCTCGATTTTTAGCCTCCTCTTTCAGTCTTTTGTATCCTTCCTTCATCATTCAATCCAGCACCATCTGTCTTGGTCTTCCCTTGTCCTCCTCCTCCATTCTTTCCTCGATTACATTTCTTAGTCAATCGAGAGGTCCGTGGTTCAAATCTCAGCCATGGCGGTCGTTTCTTTTGTGGACCACTTACGCCCTTCAACGATCTAGACAGTAATTGTCTAGATCGTTGAAGGGCGTAAGTGGCGCAAGCTCGTAAGCTTAATAATTATGTTCCTTTTAATAGTACATACGGTCGGTGAAATGACCAGACGGCGAGGTAGATGAAAACTGATATGCTGTAGCTAATAAAAATAAAGTCGCTAACAATAATTTCACACCGTATCCGCCTCTCAGGGCCTGGAGAAAGAGACAGCTCTTTTTCTTCTACTTCTTCTTCATCGTCATCATCACTATTACTATTCTTCGCATTCGCATTCGCATTCTACTCCACAATACTTACGCGACGTGATTCTTCGACCACAACATCCGGTGTCGATGGTTCATCTAAGATCCAGGACTGAGTTGGCTTACCGCTCTTTCCAATCTTGATCACGTATCTCCTGCCTCCTTTACCGGTGTCTGCAAACAAGATTATTACGATTAACCATATAACTACAGACGTATCTACATGGAAATTTTAGAAATACAGGATGATCCAACCAGTAAATGTAGCTTCAAAGCTGCGGAATCAAGGCGTTTGTTAATCATACGATTAAGTGTCAGCTATTTCACCGAGTTTTCGTTTTCTAAAGTGGAGCTTGCACGCACTTTATTACTGTAATGCATTGTGTTCTAGTGTGTATTGACATGCGTGAAATTTACCTTAAAATTTAATTGGAGAGCCATCAATCGTTTGAAATTCTGTAGATGATGGTATTATAAAATAATATCTAGTTGTGAAGGAACAAGTACAGTCCTTTTAAATGGATCTGTAAGGGCTAATAAAAAATGAATTGCTACCGACTACATTTTCCTTACCTCAGCATACGGGGGCAAGTGACAAACCCTTCCCACTGCCGCCTTGTTCTCCAGCAGGGTGTACGGTTACCGAACTCAAGGTGGCTGAGGTCGCTAGGGGGCCCAAGTGGAACCGAAATAGCGAAAAGAATATTTGTTGCGGTTATTTGAATGTGGAACCTTTCGACTAACAGTCTAGCGCGTTAATCTCTAGAGTATCGCACACAACTAACTAAACAAACTAACAAATAATATAATAAATATATAAACCTATGTGAATAAAGTGCTTTATCTGAATCATGTCATGGCGCTTAGCATGTCTTGCATCACATTTTAATAAAATGCAACAGATTATAGATCCTGTTATCAATTGTATTTAACTGACATTGGATTTTATTGTCGATTTCTTACCACCAATATCAAGAACCATGTTACTGTTGAGGCGGTTAACAATCACATTGCCTTTAAGTTCCCATTGTTGGTCCTCCTTCCCAGCTTGGTAGGGATTTAGAACAAGTCGGCCACCTGGAACACATATCACAGTTAGAAAACAGCGGTAAAATGACTAATTAACCAGTCCATTGATTCCTACCTAAGGTTTAGATGTCTGGTGAAAACAAAATTAACTTTCTTCTTTAACCCGTTTTTTCCATTCTCCTCCTCCTGCTTATTTCTATATGGACTCGTCATCCGGAATGCATGTCTCACTCTCTATTTCTAATCTATTTGCCGTCGATCATTCCAAACATCACCTGTTTAATCAATCTGGTTATTGTCCATCCTACAGATATGGCCAAACAAATTAGGCGTTCATTCCAATATTCGCTGCATGATGCTTCTGGTGTTCAGTTTCCTTCGCTCTTTTTAATTTGATAGTTTCTACAGCCATCTTATGCGTGGTATCCTTCTGTAGCATCTGATCTCAATGCCACAAATCTCTCCTTGTCGTGTTTGTGCAACATTCGCGATTCACACAGAAATTGTAAAACACTGAATAAACATATCTTGATGATCTTTACCATAATGTAATAGATAGATGGTGACTTCACTTACGCCCGAAATTGGTTAATGATTAAACATTCGCTTGGTGCTACCGATGTTGCTCCGAGTCAGCGTTATCGAAAAAACGTACTGTTAACGCGTATGCTTGTACGTTTAAAGGATTAGGCCTACATTATGATCTTCACCTTTATGTGCACACTAATCTCTCAGCTCTTCCGAATGTTCCCGAAACCTGCCATTGCTCCAGCTGCCTTTTGCTATTGTTCTCCTCACGTGGTCACCGCAGTCATTGTCCCAAGTCAGACATACAAATTTCTCCACATTCTGTATTAGTCCAGCAGCTTTTCCGTCTCTGCGGAGAGTTACCTGGTTTTTCGTGCTTGGTGTTTAGTTGTTCTGTGTCCATTTCCACGTCATTCGCAAGATTAAGGTTGTTGTTCTTCCTGCTAGGGACCCCGATTCGCGTTCCATTGCTTTGGATTTTGCCCACTATTGTTTTCATATTAGACATGAATTCTGTGTGTGAGGTTGAGGCTCTCTGTCTTTGAACTCTTTAGATTTTGAACGCGTCAAACTGCTCTTTGACTACTTTGACCGCTGACTTTCCATTTTCACAGACAGTTTGGATCATTTTTGCAAAATATATTTAAGCGAAACTAGTTATAGGTCTGTCGCATGAAGTTCAACGTTACACCCTTCGAGTGATAAAATTTAAAGAGTAGCATTAATACATATACCCGAATTGAATATTTTTATATTCTCTAATTCTTAACATTAATAATGATCAATGAATTGAAAACTACAACATCAAACAAAAGCGGCTTAAAGTGAACTCGCTTACAAAATAATTCAAACAGTCAGACCAAAGTCCATTAAGTCGGAGAAACCAGAAATTAAACAATAACCTGCAGGTAAGCTGAAAAACGAGTGTAAACTTAGTTTTGGACGACTCTGACAATCCAAACAAACGCACAAAAACTACAGAACGTGAATGCAAAACCTTGCACCAGATACCTAGAAAGCCCAGCAACTCCAACAGCGCTCATGAGTTTTATGAAGTATTGTGAGAGCAGCCCTCAGCTGATCCTCAAAAAATCTACAGATATGAAGTTTTAGCGACTTTATTTCGCAGCATCATGTGTATGAGAGTTGGTGGTCAGTCCTCTTCTTCGTCTCTTGATCGCCTCATTGACAACGTAGGTCAGAATACTCTTTTAACAGCTGAGTTCGTGGCGCAAGTGGCCAATATAGCAATTTTACACAATGACATAAATTCTGTACATTTCTTTAAACCAGAAATTTCAGGTGCGAGATCAAGTTTGATTCCTCCAAACCTTCGCTATCGCACCAAAGTGTGTGGCCATAGAAAGGGACGGTTTTCACGAGGTATGTGTGCCACGTCGCCCCAAAGCACGCCCACAGCAAAATCAGTGCCGTCTGGATCCGCAGACAAGCCATGTACACCAGTGAGCGCTCTAGGACACCACAGCGGTCGAAGAGGATATCATCAGGTGCCTCTCCCCTGATTAAATGGGCCACCAGAAGTATGAGCCACGCAATGGGCACCAGTTGAAAACCTTTGAACTCCGCCTCCTTCGGCTCACTCGTTGCGTAGATCTCACATTTGAGTCCGTTCAAGCCGATCTCCTTCGAATACGCCAAGTCCGCACCTAGGGTTAGGTCACATCGGACCTCCTACTATGCCTCAGCAAGCGCGGTGTCATCCATATAATAATAATAATAATAATAATAATAATAATAATAATAATAATAATAATAATAATAATAATAATAATAATAATAATAATAATAATAATAATAATAATAATAATAATAATAATAATAATAACACGGACAATTTCTAGAGCGCCGTAACGCGACCATGCCGCTACAAGGGCGCTGAGCCAAGTTTGAAGTCGGAGCGTATCTAGCGAAACGCTGACTGCAATGAAAGGCAGAAAAGCAGGGGTCCCAGCGGGTCTTCTTGCTTCGGCTCCAACCGCAAATGCACCAGGGAAGAACCAAACAGAAGCCGAGACTCCGCCGCATTCGCCTGGTGTTGAATGGGTTAGCCAAATCAAGCTGCACGAAGAACTGATCATCTGACATGTCAGTCACAAAGCTGCTGGCGGCGCAACCGCCCGGGGACGCCACTCCAACCTGCAACGGTGCGAAGAAGCAGTTCCGTTTTCCAAGGGCGTATCTGTTGGCGCATTTAGCTGCCAGTCTCCTCCACAGCATACCCTCTCATCATTGGTCTCAGACCACCTGACTTCTTCGGCAGAACTATGAGAGTTCCGCCAAGACTAGCTCTTGAAGGGCATTCTCCTCGCAGCAGCACTTTAGTGAAACCCGTGAGCATCCGAAAGAAGGATTGCGACGATTCCTGATAGTTCAACCGGTCGAGCAGGTGTTGGGGACTCAGCCCCTCTGGTCCAACCTGGAAACACCGTATCGTGTTAGCCAACGCCTTCTCCAAGACCTGAAAAGGCGCGGTCCGTGTTGCGTTCCGTAAGTTTGCCAGAGTAGATGCCCATTTGTCAGGCGGGCGTTTCTCTTGCATTTCCGCAAAGGTGGCTTAGATAGCAGGGTAGTACAGGCTTCATAGGTTGCGGGATGATGCTCTGATGTTTCTATCCTCCAATTTGGCGTTGACTGCCGCCGATAACAGGTCCCTGGCAATGGCGCGTCTCCTCATAATCAATCTTCTGTCCACCTCCGTGCTCAGTCCACAGGAAATCACGTTTATCAATGCGCCTCTTTCCCGTGTTCGCCATGTTGCGTCTGCGTTCCGCACGCCGAGGCTGCACCAGGATGTTTGAAGCAATCCGCAAGAGCCCCAAGCCTCGGATCGATCCTGGCTACATAATATTATCAATGACCATCTGCAGGATGTCGACCAGTGCGTTCGAGCATACAATCTGGCTCCCTCGGGATATGCTCCATCACTCTGCTGCCTCTCAAACGCGGGTACCCGGCCAACGCAGCGACGTATCCAACGCATCCCTCTGCCACCACCTCCGTCGCGGGCGCGAGAGGCGGACCCGGAGCCAACGGGGCCAGCCCTTCGACCTTCCAACTCGACCTATTCCTCCGACCGTGGGGAGTTATCCAACTCCGTACCCTGCTCCTGTGAAGGCGGCGCACCGGAGGAGGCAGCAGAGGAGGCAGCTGCGAACCAAGGTTGGGATTGTTCCGTGGTTCACGCACATGAACTGAGTCGTCTGCCAAATGCAACTGTCCGACCGCCAAGCATCTGATGCACACATCGCTGGCTGTGTTAACTTTTTGGTGCATATACGGATTTGCGTCGGATCGTGATTGGCTGGACCGTCTCAGCATGGTCTCATCTATTTATAGTCTTATGATGTACTATCGCTCATCTCGAAATTTGGTGACGAGAAAAACCTCAAACTGCCACACAACAAAAGAAAACCGACCATGCGCTCACGCTGGAGAGGTCGCGCAGCGAAAGTCCTCCAACAGAAAACAAGCTAAGAGCTATAAGTGCTCCAAAATCGTTTAAAACCAATGAAAATATTGCAGCCTCAATAGCCTGAAGATGACAGTGGTGGGAACTACAAGCTTATTCCAAGCTCATAGTAATTACAATAACAATAACAATGACTACAATAGTAATAATCCGTTAAGATTAGAAAGACATGGAGTAAAAATAATAATCCAGCTGGATTACTCCTATATAGTAATAAAAAATTAAAATGCTTCTCCTCCTTCTTTTCTTCGTCTTCTTCTTACTTCTTCTTCTTCTTATACCGGTAGTAGAGTAATGATAAATATAACAATAATAACAAAAACAATAATAGCTGTAGTAGTAGTAGTAGAGGCTGCAGTAGTAATGGTAGTAGTAGTAGTAGTAGTAGTAGTAGTAGTAGTAGTAGTAGTAGTAGTAGTAGTAGTAGTAGTAGTAGTAGTAGTAGTAGTAGTAGTAGTAGTAGTAGTAGTAGTAGCAGTAGCAGTAGCAGTAGCAGTAGCAGTAGCAGTAGCAGTAGCAGTAGCAGTAGCAGTAGCAGTAGCAGTAGCAGTAGTAGCAGAAACTACCGTTAACATAGCGGTACCACCACTACTATCAATACTGCAACTATTACTACGACTACTATTACTGCTAATACTAAAACTGTTTACGTTACCAATAGTGCAAATTATTTTCTTTTGGTGTTTTGACGAGTTCAATAATTTTACCTGCAATGTCCAGGCAGAAGTCATTGAGAACGCTACGGATAGTTCCTGTTGCTGGGTCGTCGTAAAATATCTGGGCGTCTGTGCCGTTAAATGGGAATAGAGAAACCCCCGCGCCTGCCTTCTTATTGCCATCTTCCACATCCAGTACAAACCCTTTCAAACTGCTTCTTATGAAATAATACTGAAAGATAAATCAGAACAACATTCACGTCTTCGTTGTAACAACCTAGTTAGCGATGTAAGCCTACTTTTTCTGATAAACCTGAATGATCATTATTGCATTAAAACTGATACATGATAAATGCTAAGTAAAATTCAAAGCCAAAGTTACTATTACCTATAAAAAATAACACTAACGAAGTCCATTGTTATATTCGATACAAAAGAATAGAAAGTGCAATATCGACAAACATGAGAACGCGAAAATGCGCGACAACCAATAGCCTCTTTTCGGCCAGGATTTTGGATTTGTCAATTAACTCAGTAGTAGTGGCGTATTTATTAAATTTGCCTATTTTGTAAACCTTTCTAGAGCGATTGCGGCTAAAATTGACTAGCGCAAATTCGCAAACTACTTGTCATAGTTATCTTTTAGTCAAAATGTCTCTAAAGATCATTTGCATAGCCTTATTGTAACCTAGCGCTAACTAAAATAAAAATCCTGTAACTGTAGCCTACCTATGACTAAAAAAATGCTAACTATAACTTTAACTATAACTAAAATGAAAAACCATCAACCATAACTCTGACTAAAATGAAATCTGTAAAAGTAATCACACGGTTAATGAGAAAAAACCATAGGCCCCCTATGTTACAAAATGATATGCATGCTACGGAATGTGATGCATATTAAGCGCGAGAGTGTAGATCCCAACGTGTAGTTGACTCTTGAGATGTAAAATTTTATGACTTTGATTTCAGAAAAAAGCCATAGATTCAGATTCATTAATTATACAAATAGGTGTCACCAGTATACTGCTGATGAGAATACCAAATTGTTTTATTAGCTGACAATACAGTAGGTTAAATGTAACCAGAAAAAGTATTGTATTGTATTGCATCTAGAAATGCATAAAGCGCCTCTCGCAGAATAACTATTCAGAAGTGCTATCAACACAGAAGCTCAGGGGAATCAGAAATGCCTTTAGGGAACGCGAGACCGATGAGGAAAAGTCAGTAAACAGTTTGGTCCTGAGCAGAGGGGGACGGGCATTCTAGATCATGGAATATACTACATCAAACGCCCGGTGCTGAGCCAAGGCAGTTTTACCTTGGGAACAAAAATGGTCAAGCCGATTCACAGAACGCAATGAGCGAGATGAAGATGCAGATAGCGGGTTTCGCAGATAGTTCGAAAGATATTTCTGGGAGTATCCTGCCGAGTATTGGAGACAAAAAAGAGGATCTTATAACGGATGCGCGCGGCTCCAAAGTGTGATCCGATCTATGCAGCTGAAGTAGTAGTAGTAGTAGAGGCTGCAGTAGTAATGGTAGTAGTAGTAGTAGTAGCAGTAGTAGTAGTAGTAGTAGTAGTAGTAGTAGTAGTAGTAGTAGTAGTAGTAGTAGTAGTAGTAGTAGTAGTAGTAGTAGTAGTAGTAGTAGTAGTAGTAGTAGTAGTAGTAGTAGTAGTAGTAGTAGTAGTAGTAGTAGTAGTAGTAGTAGTAGTAGTAGTAGTAGTAGTAGTAGTAGTAGTAGTAGTAGTAGTAGTAGTAGTAGTAGTAGTAGTAGTAGTAGTAGTAGTAGTAGTAGTAGTAGGTGGAAGATGTCCGCAACGAGACACGTCGCTTCCCGAGCCCGCCATCTCTGATGGGCACCACTTACGCTCTTCAACGATCTAAACTATTATGAGTACGGGAAAGTACTCCAAGTATTCACAAGACGCACACCTCTATTAGTACCTGACTGGCTGATACAGGAACGCAGCAGCCTACTTACATAATAAATAGATCACATGTCCATATGTTAGTATTAATCGGCATCCTTTGTTCAGAGAGGAAAGCGGTTTCTGAAGCAGAAGTAAGTTTTCGTCATGTTTGAACTTTTGCATGTGATAATTTAAGAAAGCTCTTCTTCAATATTTATGAGGAGTTTGGGAATAATATTTCCCTGTGTTATTCACCTACTTTATTAGCTGCAATATTGCGACAATGGCTATTTTTGTAATATGTAGGCCTATGGTGACCAAATATATTGTTTTTAGTGTAGTTGCCCAAGACGCATCACTTCCCAAACACTCGAAACGCGCCCGGTGCGTTTTGGGCTTTTGGGTACGCAAGTGTAGAATATCGACCATTAACACGAATATGTTCAGAAGGGATAGAATCAACTAAGTAATTACCAATGTCACTAGTCTGAGATCTTGACATCATCACCATACAAAAACACTGAGAAAGAGAATTATCGCAAAACTCTTAAAATCAACAACCCAAACCACATGAATCCAGAGATTGCCGAATAAACAGCAAATCTTCTGGCCCAAAAAAGAAACTAACTGTAAGGCAAGATAAACTAAGGGTTCGTAGGCCTAAGACAAATAGAAGAGATGCTAAAGTCTTGAAAATGACATCTGCCAGGGCAAACTGTGATAAGCGTAAATCCAAGACAAAATCCGTAGAACCTGATGACCTTGCGGAGTGTTGTGAAGGATTTGAAGAAGTAATCTCTGAGTCAACATAATATTATGACGGGAACCAGCGCCGACGTTGTGAACTATGGTTTGAAATCACTTGTGCTAGTATGCTTGGAAAATCTAAAGCTGTTCAAGACAAGTTTGTTTGTGACCACTGGCCAGTGCTGCTAATTTGTTTGTGACCAGGCAAATCTGACCGTGCTACTTCGTAGTTTCTAGACAGTCGACTCAAACGCAGTTTTGTTTATCCCCAAACCGCAGCGTTCAAATTATCGCATAATCGTATCCATGCCAAGATTATATTATTGAGCAGTATTTATGTGTTTTTCCCATACTGGACAATAACAGACTAGTGATGCTTGGCATGCGGTTAGTGTATTAGGCTATGACATCAATGTTGTTCCCAAGAAGCACCCAGGGGTGCTTCCACCGGTCACCCTTTCCCAAGAGGCACCATCCGAGGCTTCAGATAAATTGTTACTGTGCAACATTTGTTTTCATTGACAGAGCACATACTTTGAACAATAAGAGATCATACAAAGTGCACATTTCATATATTCATAATGGCATTAATTATGACGTTATACGCTAGAAACCAAAATGGAGTGCGTCTTGTGGCACACTCCTCTCCCCTACATTGACCGTCTACACGGTCGGTGAATAGATCAGACGGCGAGGTGGATTAGTAGTGTTATGCTGCGTCTAATAACAATGAAGACGCTAACAATAATTTCACACTCATGTATGCCTGTCAGGGTTTGGCAAAAGAGACAGCTCCTGGAGCTGTCTCTTTTGCCAAACCCTGACAGGCATACATGAGTGTGAAACTTCTTCGTTAGCGTCTTCATCTGTTCTTAGACGCAGCACTAACACTATCTCAATCTCCAGTTTTGAAGGTGCCTCAAAGGTCCAGGACTGATTTTTATTGCCAGTTGCTTGATACTTGATCACTTTTGCCCTGGGATCTTTCACGGATTCTGCAAACAAGATTATTACAAATAAAAATTTAAGAAGTGAGATCCAACCAGGAAATGTAGCCGTTGTACAAAGCTGAGCAATCAAGACGTTTGTTAATCTTACGATTAGGTGTCAGCGGGTGGATTATTTCACTGAGTTTTCGTTTTCTAAAGTGGAGCTTGCACGCATTTTATAACTGTAGGCCCTAATGTTTTATATTCTATGTGTATTGATATGCATGAAATTTACCTGAAAATATAATAGGAGAGATATCAATCGTTTGACATTCTGTAGATTGTGGCATTATAAAATGATGTCTAATGCATAAAGAGTGTACGGTGAGTGAACTTAAATTGGCTGAGGTGGCTAGGGGGCCTAAGTGGAGCCGAAATATCGAAAGAATGTCTGTTGCGTGGGAGATTTCAAGGTCGAACCTTTCGACTGACAGCCTATCGCGTAAATCTCTAGAGTATCGCACACAACTAACTAGACAAACTAACAAATAATGAATATAATTAAAATATAGACCTATGTCAATAATGTGCTTTATCTGCATTATGTGGTGGGGCTTATATTATATTTGTGGTGGGTAGTAAGAGTAGTAGTAGTTGTTCAGTGGTCGTGGTAGTAGAAACTCCCATTAATTAATATCTTACATTACAGTGCAATAAAATTCAGCTGATTATAGATCCTATTATCCAATCGTATTTAACTGACGTTGATTTTAATTACTTACGAGCAATATCAATAACCAAATTATTGTGTCGGCGGTTGACAATCGCATTGCCTTTACGTTCCCACTGCTGGTTCACCTTACCCGCCTGGTAGGGATTCAGAACAAGTCGACCACCTGGAACACATATCACAGCATAGAAACCAGTTTGCACAATGACTTAGACTTAATTAACCTGTTTTTTGCATTCTGCTTTAGGTTAAGATGTCTGGTGTAGATCAAAACACAATTTCTTTCTGAGTTTTTTCTCTCACCTTTTTTGCGTCATTACACATTTTAAGATTACAATATTTACACGATAATAATATTATAATAAGGTTTTTCAAAACTAATGTCAACCAGTTTTGATAGTGTTGTAAATTTGTACAATGGCATATCAGCGTCGCCTTTGTGTGAACATTTATGCTTTCAGAAACACTGTGTTGAAGGCAAGTCCCAGTTGGAATTGCTAAGCATATCCATAAGTGACCATGATGACGAGGATAATAATCATACTGATTACAATGAAAAGTAGTAGTAGTAGAAAAAATTAAATGATAATAATAAAAATAACAAAAAACAATAATAATAATTATTATTGCTGTTATTATTGTTATTTTTGTTATTTTTATTCTTATATTTATAATAATAATAACAATAACAATAAAAGTTAAAATGCGTCAAGAAATACCTCGAGTAAAAATAATCCAGGTGTTTTGCTCCAATGTACGATTCAAATATTAAAATGCTCATCCTCCTCCTTTCCTCCGACCTCATCTTTATTCTTTTCTTCTTATACCACTATTATGATAATGGTAGTAGTAGCAGTAATAATAGTAGTAGTAGTTGTAGTAGTAATAGTAGTAGTAGTAGTAGTAGTAGTAGTAGCTCTTTAATTTTAATAAGTAACCCCTCATCTTCTTTTACTTTCCTCAAGACTTATTTCTTTTCTCTCGGCCTTGCGCACTGGGAGCGCCTCTGAACGGTTCACCCTACTAGAGGCGCTTTATAAATGTTTAAATACAATACAAAAAAAAATACAATAGTAGTTGCAGTAGTAGTAGTATTAGTAGTAGTATCAGTGGTGGTGGTGGTGGTGGTGGTGGTGGTGGTGGTGGTGGTGGTGGTGGTGGTGGTGGTGGTGGTGGTGGTGGTGGTGGTGGTGGTGGTGGTGGTGGTGGTGGTGGTGGTGGTGGTGGTGGTGGTGGTGGTGGTGGTGGTGGTGGTGGTGGTGGTGGTGGTGGTGGTGGTGGTGGTGGTGGTGGTGGTGGTGGTGGTGGTGGTGGTGGTGGTGGTGGTGGTGGTGGTGGTGGTGGTGGTGGTGGTGGTGGTGGTGGTGGTGGTGGTGGTGGCATTGGTCGTGGTAGTAGAAACACCCATTAATATATAGCGGTACTACCACAACTATCAATACTACTACTGCAACTACTACTTGGGTTACCACTACTACAACAACTACTACAACAACTACTACTACTACTACTACTACTACTACTACTACTACTACTACTACTACTACTAATAATAATAATAATAATAATAATAATAATAATAATAATAATAATAATAATAATAATAATAATAATAATAATAATAATAATAATAATAATAATAATAATAATAATAATAATAATAATACAGCTACTTTCGTTAGCAATAGAACAATTAATAGACCTATGCATTGATATTCGCCCGAGTTCAATAATTTTACCTGCAATGTCCAGGCAGAAGTCATTGAGCCAGCTACGGATTGTTCCTGTTGCTGGGTCGTCGTACCACATCTGGGCGACAGTGCCGTTTTTTTCCCATGGAGATACCCACGCGCCAGGCAAGCAATTGCTCCATTCCACATCCAGGTAAAGCCCGTTCAAATTGCTTTTTATGAAATAGTACTGAAAGATGAAGCAGAAAGGAATTCACGTTTTCGTTGTTCAACCTATTTACAGATTGCACTTTTTCTCATACACCCGAATACTTACTATTGTAATTATCCTGATACACGATATACACTTAGAAAAATGCCACTCCCGAATCTTGTATGAAGATTTTCTCTTAAATTCTTCTCTTCATTCTGGAAAAGCTGCATAAGGCTGCCGACAAAACCTGATACTAATTCGCTGGAGCTTAAAACATTCGGCATTGATATGAGTGTTGTCTTGTATTTTCAAGTCTGAATCGCATTTAATAGGGTTTTCAGGGTATACCATATATGAGTAAAAATTTACGATAACGAGCTGCGCTGCCTCAATCTGTGAAAATTTTAGCAATTTGAAATGTGACTTGAAGATCTCTCAATTGAGAGCATACACTCGAGATACTCTTCACGTGGTTTCCTCGACATTCGGGAATCCCAGTAAGTTTCAAGTTAGGTCCGAACTTCACCAAACTCGTTGGTTTAGCCGACGGTTAATTTATATGGCGCGATTGCTCTGCGTAAGTAGTCCCATCAAAGCCAGAACTTGTATCCACTACTTGTTATACGACAAACTTACTTGAATCTCTTATTTCTCTTGAAACTTTTCTAGGCTACTTTTTCGGGTTTCTAATCGATTTAATGCCTGGTCTGTCCTTCGCTCATTTCACTCTGTTTTGAGTTAAAAGACTTCTTAAAAGTGTTTCTCTAGACTGGTCAAATCTTTCTATATAGCTTCTATATCCATTATGACCCGCGCAATTTAAAGGTATGTGGTACGTGTACAAGGTCAGTGAAGTTCAGATGGGGTCAAATGCTTAAGCATGATCTCTCCTCAAATCGTAAAGCATGCTGTCGTCTAATTATTTCATGACTGTTACATTTACCTTCCATGACAAACCCATACGTTTCATATCAGACAAAGCCACAAGTTTTTAAAAAAAGTATGATTCTCGTTAACAATAGTAGTAACGAAAATGGTCGCTAGCTCAAGTAAAAATGATTTCGTTAACGATAACTATAATAGCTGTTACTGAAAGGACCATTAGGCCTAACTGTAACTTTGCGAATGACGAAAATAGCACTAACGAAAACCATCGTTATTTTCGTTACGAAGGAATAGAAAGTGCAATTTCGACGAACATGAGAATGTGAAAATGCGCGACAACCAATAGCCTATGTTCGGCCCGGGTTTTGGATTCGTCAATTAATACAGTAGTAGTGGCGTATTTTGTTAAATTTGCCTATTTTGTAAACGTTTCTATAGCGATTGCGACTCAAATTCACTAGCGCAGACTCGCATAATAACTTGTCATAGTTATCTTATAGTCAAAATGTCTCTAAAGATCTCATGCTCAGCCTTTTTGCAACAAAGTAATAACCGAAATAAAAATCCTGTAACTGTAACTATAACTGTAACTACAGCTAAAATGAAAAACCATTAACCATAACTGTCACTAAAATAAAATCTGTAAGGAGAATCACAGCGTTAATGAGAAAAACCATATGTTACAAACTGACATGATGCTACGGAACGTGATGCATACTAAGCGCGAGAGTGTAGTTGTCAATGTGTGCTTGGCTGTTGAGATGTAATATTTCATAAATAAAGCTATAGTTTGAGATTAACATTAATTTCACACTCATGTCGCCTCTCAGGGTCTGGCGAAAGAGACCCCTATTTATTTTTCTACTTCTTCTTTTTCTTCTTCTTCGTCGTCGTCATCATCACCATCACTTTTCTTCGCATTCGCATTCTACTCCATAATACTTACTTCGACCACAACCTCCTGTGTCGAAGGTTCATCAATGGTCCACGACTGATTTGGATTACCGGTTTTTTCACACTTTATCACGTATCTCCTGCCTCCTATACCGGTGTCTGTAAACAAGATTATTACGATTAACTATATAACTGCAGACGAAAATTTTAGAAAAGTCAGCAATCAAGGTGTTTTTCATTATAACGATTATGTGTCAGCGGGTGGTTTAGTTCACTGAGTTTTAGTTTTAAAATGGACCTTGCACGCATTTTATTTCTGTAATGTATTGTATTCTCTTTGGGTATTGATATGCCTATGCGTGAAACTTTCATGATTATATAATCGGAGGGCTATGTTCCGTTTGAAATTCTGTTGATGGTGGCATTATAAAATAATGTCAAATGCTGAAAGAAGAAGTACAATCCTCTTAAATGGATCTGTAGCGACAAAGAAAAAATGAATCGCCACCGACTTCATTTTTCTCACCTCGGCATACAAAGGCAAGTGATAAACCCTTTGCACTGCCACTTGAAAAGGCGCCTCATAAATTCATTCTAGATAGATAGATAGATAGATGGATGGATGGATGGATGGATGGATGGATGGATGGATGGATGGATGGATGGATGGATGGATGGATGGATGGATGGATGGATGGATGGATGGATGGATGGATGGATGGATGGATGGATGGATGGATGGATGGATGGATGGATCGATGGATGGATGGATAGATAGGTAGATAGGTAGATAGGTAGATAGATAGATAGATAGATAGATAGATAGATAGATAGATAGATAGATAGATAGATAGATAGATAGATAGATAGATAGATAGATAGATAGATAGATAGATAGATAGATAGATAGTCCAAACGATTATAAATCCTGTTATCCAATCGTAAGTAACTGACATTGGTTTTGTTGTCGATTTCTTACCACCAATATCAAGAACCATATTATTGTTGAGGCGGTTTACAATCAGACTGCCTTTAAGTTCCCATTGTTGGTCTCCCTTGCCCGCCTGGTAGGGATTCAGAACAAGTCGGCCACCTGGAACACATATCGTAGTTGAAAACAGTTTGAAAACTGACTAATTAACCAGTCAATTGATTCCTACCTAAGGTTTAGATGTAGACTAATTATTGACTTTCTTCCTTTTCTCGTCTATTCCCTTCTCTTCTTCATCCCCTGCCTCTTTCTGTGGACTCATCACCCAGATCACATGTCTCACTCTCTATTTCTAATCTCTGTGCCGTCGATCATTCCAAGTACGACCGGTTTAATCAATCTGCAACGACGTCAATTTGATTCCTCCAAACCTGCGCGATCGCAAGTTTTCTGGAATTGCGCCACAGTATCCTTTAATTTTGACGTGTACGTATCTGTTCGAATCTGTGTTTTGTGGGATGAACGAACTTGCTTATAAGGGTACTTTTCTCCCGTTTCTGCGTCATTGCATATTCTAAGATTACAATATTTAGACGAGAATAATAAGGTTTTTGCACAACTGATGTCACATAATTAGTCTAAGTTATATTTTGATTGTGTTGTAAAGTTGCATAATGGCATATCAGCGTTGCCTCTGTGTCTGTCCACCCGCAAATAACTTGGTGATTTCAGAACCACTGTGTTGAAGGGAAATAACAGTTGGCCTTGTTAGAACGTTGAAAGGGAGTTGTGTCACCCTACCTCGGGGGTCTTGCGGCGATCTGCCCTTCGCTCGGCTGACCAGGCCGAGCACTTGGTCCATCGCACGCGGACAGCCATTGTGCAACGCCGTTCTTTTTCGGTCGCTGGCCCTGCAACCCGGAATGGCCTTCCTGTTGCACTCCGTCTGGTTCCTATGACTCACTGTACCTTGTTTCTTACACACTTGGAAACTACTCGCTTTAGCGCTAAGAGCGCTTCTGAGTAAATAACCCTGAAGGGGCGCCATATAAACGCTCCTTAATAATAATAATAATAATAATAATAATAATAATAATAATAATAATAATAATAATAATAATAATAATAATAATAATAATAGTAATAATAATAATAATAATAATAATAATAATAATAATAATAATAATAATAATAATAATAATAATAATAATAATAATAATAATAATAATACTAATAATAATAATAATAATAATAAGAGGATGATGAAGCAGAATAATAACAATTACAATCAATTTTTTCGCCCGAGGTAGGTAATATCCCTCAGGCACTAAGATATTAACAGTTGATTGAAAGGTCACGCTTGGAGTACGTGGTCCTCATCCCCAGAGTGTATGGTGAGCGTGCCTCTAAAGGTTACCGCGTTAAAATGCTGGGTGCAAATTGATATGCGTTGACAAAAGGTATACTGTTTCTCTTGGGTTGCCGGACTCGACGATCCCTTCCCACCTCCGTCAGAAATCCGCGTCCCGCGCCGTTGATGGTGCCAAAAGTTTCGATTACGAATTGTATCAACTCTTGTGTGATGGGAAGACAGGCGTATTTGAGGCACTTTCTGTCTTCTACATGTTCGGCAGACCCGCAGGGCATGATGATGTCAGGTGGGTGTAGAAGGATGCACAAGTGTGTATGCTGGTAGTGTCCCAGGAGACGTCTCTTCCTCGGGCCCAGGGAATTAGTGTCGCCCCGTCCAGTTTTTTACCATCTGTCCTATTGAGACCTGGAGGCTTCTTAGAACTGGGGGTGCCTTCTGGCAGGGAATCATTTCAGGCCTCCATGAGCTCATCTAGGTGGGCGTCCGTGACGGACTGAGAATTGCAGAAAAAGACTGGGGGTTTAGACCTTGATTTACGTGGAGTTGGGGTATGCAATGAAGACTTAACCATGGGTCCTAAGAAAGACTAGGGGGGTTGAACCCCCAACCCCCGACAATTCTCACCCTGCGTCCGTCCCTCTTCTGACCTCAAGATAGCGCCAACGAGAGATCCGGTCGATGCAGCTGAAGCCAAATAGGCGGAAGAGGCCAGCATCGAGACACCTCTCATTCCGAGCCCGCCATCTCTGATCAGAAGGGATGCCTGAAGCCATTGAATGTCACCGAGCGCGATGTTGAGAAAGTTTTCTACCCCGATGCGGAGTAGGTCATTGATTCTCTCCAAAATTGGGTGAAAAAGCAAAAGAAGATTGTCAAAAGGCGGTTCTCAAGACTTATGTCTGTCTCGTCGCCCCAAAGCACGCCCGCAGCAAAATCAATGCCGCCTAGATCCGCACACAGGCCATGTCACCAGCGAGCGTTCTTGGACACCACAGTGGTCGAGGAGGATATCATCAAGTGCCTCTTTCCTGAGAAGAGGGGCCACCAGAAGGACGAGCCACTCGATGGGCACCTGTCGGAAACCTTCGAACTCCGCCTCCTTCGGCCCACTCGTTGCGTAGATCTCACATTTGAGTCCGTTCAAACCCATTCCCATCGAATCCGTCAAGTCCACAACTAGGATCGCATCACATCGGACCTCCTCGTATGCCCCGCCAAGCGAGGTGTCATCCAGATAGCCAAGTTTGAAGTCGGAGCATATAGAGCGAAGCGCTGACTGCTATGGCAGGCAGAAAAGCAAGGGCCCCAGCGGGTCTACGTGCTGCGGCGCCAACCGCTAATGTACCACGAAATAACCAAACTGAAGGCGAGACTCCGCCGAATACACCTGGTGAATGAAAGCGTCGGGATTGTATCATGAACGGCGTTGAGCGCATGGTATTTAGCGCGTGTGCGAAATCAAGTTTCACCAAGATCTGAAATTCTGACTTGTTAGTCACAAAGCTTATGCGGCGTGCACCGCCGTCTCGCAATCGCCCGGGGACGCCACTCCAACCTTTAAACGGTGCGAAAAAGCAGTCCAGTTTTCTCAGGGCGTATCTGTTGGGCATTTAGCTGCCAGTCTACTCCACAACATGCCATATCGTTATTGGTTGCAGACCACCTGAATTCTTGGAAAGGACTATGAAAGTGCCACCGAAAACTAGCTCTTGCACCTCCGAAGGCTTTTCTCCTCTCAACAGCACGTTACTGAAACCCGTATGGGCCCGCAGGAAGGAAATCGACGATTTCTGATAGCTCAACAGGTCGAGCAGGTGTTAAGGACTCAGCCCATCTGATCTTCCGCAAATCCAAATGGGAAACACCGTAACGTATCCCTCCGCCATCACCTCCGCCGCGGGCGTGAGAGGCGGACCCGGAACCAACGGGGCCGGCACCTTCGATCCTCCAACTCGACGTCCTCCAACGCCGTACCCTGCTACACAGACTCCCGGCTGTGTTTACTTGGTGGTCCGTGTACGAGTAAGCATCGGGTCGTGATTTGGTGGACCGTCTCAGCATGATCTCATCTATTTAAAATCTTACGTTGTATTATTGCTCGTCTCAAAATGTTGTGACGAAAATAACCTCAAACTGCCACAGAACAAAAGAAAACTGACCCTCGGTTCACACCGGAGAGGACGTCCAGCGAAAGCCCTTCGCCAGAAAACAAGCTAAGAACTATAAGTGCTCCGAAGTCGTTTAAAACAAATAAAATATCACAACCTCAAAGCCTGCGACAGACAGTGGTGTGTACTCCAAGCTTATAATAATTACAATAACAATAATTAATTAATATTTAAGTCCCCAAGGGATCATATGTACCTTGGGGCAAAAACAAACAAAAAACAAAAAAACAAAAAACATAACAATAACAATTATTACAATAGTAATAATACGTTAAGAAATAACTGGAGTAAAATTAATAATAGAGCTGGATTATTTTATGTAGTAATAAAAAAATAAGATGCTTCTCCACCTCCTTCTCTCCGTCTTATTCTTTCTTCTTCTTCTTCTTATACCGCCAGTATAAAATGATAATAATAATAGTAATAATAATAATAATAAAAATAATAACAATAGCAGTTATAGTAGTAGTAGTAGTAGTAGTAGTAGTAGTAGTAGTAGTAGTAGTAGTAGTAGTAGTAGTAGTAGTAGTAGTAGTAGTAGTAGTAGTAGTAGCAGTAGTAGTAGCAGTAGCAGTAGTAGTATTATTAGTAGTAGTAGTAGCAGTAGTAGTAGAAGTACTAGTAGTAGTAGTCGTAGTAGAAGTAGTAGTAATAATAATAATAATAATAATAATAATAATAATAATAATAATAATAAAAATAATAATAATAATGATAATAATAATGATAATAATAATGATAATTATTATAATAATAATAATAATAATAATAATAATAATAATAATAATAATAATAATAATAATAAGCGACCTGACGGCGTGACGCTTATCCCGTGGTCATGCGGAAGGTGCCTCACTTGGGATGTGACCGTTTCGAACACATATGCAGCGTCACATCTGGCTGCAACATCAACCGGAGCAGGTGAGGCCGCAAACCGGGCAGCCGCCGCCAAAAGATCCAAATACGACACAATCACCCGAACGCATGCTTTTGTAGCGGTTGCAGTGGAGACGAGTGGTGCATGGAGTTCCGAAGGATTGGATTTTGTATTGGAACTAGGACATAGACTGACGGATTCAACTCAGGACACGCTTGAGACAAGCTACCTGTTTCAGAGACTGTCGATAGCTGTCCAACGCGGGAATGCCATCTGCTTCTCATCGACATTTTCACGATAAATTGTTCACTGAGTGACGCTGAGATGGCGCTTCAGATTATTTAATCATTATTGTTAAATAATAATAATAATAATAATAATAATAATAATAATAATAATAATAATAATAATAATAATAATAATAATAATAATAATAATAATAATAATAATAATAATAATAATAATAGTAGTAGTAGTAGTAGTCGCAGTAGTAGTAGTAGTACTAAGAGAGTTCGTGGTAACAGTAACTGTCGTTAACATGGCTCTACTCCCTCTACTATCAATACTGCTACTATTACTACAACTACTACTACTATTGTTACTACGACTACTACTACTGATAATACTAATACTAACATAACGTTTTATAGGTCCACATCAGTTGTACATATTATTTATTTTTATAATTGCAGCAGTTTTTTAAACCCATAAAAGAGGAAAAAATAAACAGAACTGGATCATATCGTCCAAATAAACCTCACTATAGTCAACATATCACACAGTACACTTAGCAACTAAGAGAGTTTAATCCGAACTCTACGCAACTGGTTTATTTGCCAAAGTTATGGCCCATACTAAAGCATTGGGCTTTCTTTAGTTGCACATAGGAAATATACGGTATCTTGGAATCAGGTGCAGGAAATCATTTGGACACAACAGGAGACCCAGAAGGGATAAAATCCCGCTAGGAAGGGTCGCCCTTATTGATATTAATACACGACATGGCGGTGGTGAAGGTAAATTCCACAATTATCAAAATCTGGATAGGTGACACCAAACAGAAGAGACCAACAAACACTAGCTCACACCAGTCTACATACTAGCTTAAGTAATACCTGTGACTTCATCAGAATCAGTATCATTGTTCAGCCTTATCAGCTAATAACCAGCTGTTTTAGGTAGCATTTGAAAATATTAATATTAGGACTGTCTTTTATATATACAAAGGTATTAAATTCCAATTAGAGGGCCCTATGCATGCTATAGAGAATTTCCGTATATTAGTTCTTGCAAATGCATCTCTTAAATTAGAGGCTCTCCTTGTAGCATACAAGGTAATTCATAGTGAATAAACACGAATATTTATAGGGCAGTAGTTTATTGACAGAAGAGTACATAAAATTCCCTATTTCGTACTCAAGTAGTTTGTCTAGGCTCAGTTTGCCCAAATTTCTTCAGTAGGCCTATGTGCTAGGTAGTGAGATTTTGTTGATACTGCTTACGTTACCAACAGTAAAAATAATATGCTTTTGGTTACGTTACCAACAATATAATATGCTTTTGGTTACGTTACCAACAAATTAAAATGCTTTTGGTTATGCTACCAAAAGTAAAAAATAATATGCCTTTGGTTTTACGTTACCAACAGTAAAAATAATATGCTTTTGGTATTTTGCCGAATTTAATAATTTTACCTGCAATGTCCAGGCAGAAGCCATTGAGCACGCTACGGATAGTTCCTGTTGCTGGATCGTCGTAAAATATCTGGGCGTCTGTGCCGTTAAATGAGAATAGAGAAACAATGGCGCCTGCCTTCTTATTGCCATCTTCCACATCCAGTACAAACCCTTTCAAACTGCTTCTTATGAAATAATACTGAAAGATACATCAGAACGACATTCATGTCTTCGCTTTAACAATCTAGTTAGCGATGTACTCTTTCTGATAAACCAGAATACTTATCATTGCAATTATACTGATACATGATAAACACTTGGTAAAGTGGCACTCCCGAATCTTTTATGAAGATTTTCACTTCAGTTGAGAGTATACATTCAAGATCCTCTTTACATGGTGTAAAGAGGATCCAGCCAAAGTTACTACTAATTATGAGTAAAAATAACACTACCGAGAATTCATCGCAATTTTCGGTACAAAATCTCGCAGCTGCATTTAGGACTTACTGCAGAGGCATGAGATACAAAAGAATACAAACTGCAATATCGACAAACATGAGAACGTGAAAATATGCGACAAACAAAAGCCTAAGTTCGCCGCGGATTTTGGATTTGTCACCTAACTCACTAGAAGTAGCGTATTTATTAGATTTGCTTATTTTGTAAACGTTGCTATAGCGACTGCGACTCAAATTGACTAGCGCAAATTCGCAAAATTACTTGTCATAGTTATCTTATACTCAAAATGTCTCTAAAGGTCTATTTTTTTAGCTTTATTGTAAATAAGCGCTAACTAAACAAAAAATCCAGTAACGGTACCTATGCCTAAAAAATACTAACTATAACTGTAACTATAAAGTATAAATAAAATGAAAACCGTTAACCTTAACTGTAACTAAAATGAAATCTGCAAGGAGAATCACACTGCAAAAGAGACAAAGCATATGTTTCAAAATGATAGGGGCCCATGTATGCTACGGAAAGTGATGTAGTTTAAGCGCCAGAGGGTAGTTGTCAACGTGTGGCTGACTGTTGAGATGTAAAATTTCATAACTGTGATGTTAGAAATAAAACTATTGATTGAGATTAATTAATTATACATATAGGTGTCCCCAGCAGTATGCTGACAAGAAATGTCAAATTGCTAAATAAGCTGACAATAGCTGACACGTAAGCAGAAAGAGTAGGCCTACTAATCTAAGAACATGGCCCTCCGGAACAAAAGTATCGACAGGTGCAGAGGCGTGCGTTTAACTGGCCAATTCGAAACGTTGCACTGCGACCGCGAATGCAGCGAGCCGGGACAGAGAAGGAAAAGGAATGTCGAAACATGTTGCAAGTCTAGAAATAAGCACCTTCAATGGTTTCAAATGTGGAGCCAAGATCAAGTGAAACAAGAAGAGTGGGTTTTTCCACGACCTGGATCTTCATAAGCATTGCCGAGGCTGTTTAATAAATCAATTTCTCTTGAATGTAATGGTTGGTGAGCGGACTGGAGTGTTAAGAGATGGTGAACCAGTAACACATCACATCATGCGGTTGAATTCTGGCCAGAAATAAAGGCTCAGGATTTTTGAAAAAGTTATTTAATAAGTAAGTCAGAAGTGCATGTAGGTAAGCAAGTAAATAAGCGAGTAAGCATGTATGAAGGAAGGTATTTTGTTAAGACGTTATAACTCCATGTGCTGGAAAATTAATCGTAAGCGTGTGATTCTTAATCAGCAGAGTTAGGTGTTTGCGCTTTGTCGAAGGTCAGTTTATCTCGTGTCTCTGGCCTGTGTGACCTCAAAAAAGCTGTAGATTAGAAAAGGTGCTATAGTCTTGAGGAGAACGTGTGTTCGACTGTCAACCGAGAGGTCCGAGTTTCAAAATTCAGCCAGGACAGAAATTTATATTGTGGACTACTTCGGTACCACATACTATCTTTAACGATCTAGACTATTATGAATACAGTGACTGTGTTCACGGTCGGTGAAAAGATCAGACGGTGAGGTAGATGACTAGTGATATACTGAGACTAATAACAATGAAGCCGCTTAACAATAATTTCATTCTCATATCGGCCTCTAAGGGTCTGCCAAAAAAGACAGCTCTTTTTCTTCTACTTCTTCTTCTTCATCGTCATCATCACTACCACTATACTTCACATTCAAATACTGCTCCACAGTACTTACGTAACGTGTTTCTTCGGTCTCAATCTCCTGTTTCGAAGGTGCATCAAAGGTCCATAACTGATTTGGATTGCCGGTTGTTTGATACTTGATCACTTTTGCCCTGGCGTCTCTTACGGATTCTGCAAACAAGATTATTACGTTTTTTTATTACAAATGAAAATTTAAGAGAAGTGAAATCCGAACAGCAAATGTAGCTTCAAAGTTGAACAATCAAGACGTTTGCTAATCATACGATTAAGTGTCAGCGGGTGGTATATTTGACTGCGTTTTCTTTTCTAAAGTGTTGCTTGCAGGCATTTTATTACGGAAATGTAATGTAGTCTTTTTGTTTATTGAATGCGTGAAAATTTCCTGAAAATATAATCGAAGAGCCATCAATTGTTTGAAATTATGTAGATGATGGATCTATGAAATAATGCCCAATGCTGAAAGAAGAAGTACAGTCTTTTAACTGGATCTGTAAGAGGATGAAATATATGAATTACTGCCGACTGCATTTGTTTTGCCTCGGCATACGATGGCAAGTGTCAAGCATTTCCCACTGCCACTTGGTCTTCCAACAGAGTGTACGGATGATGAACCCAAAATGGATGAGGTGGCTAGGAAGACCTAAGTGGAGCCGAAATGTCAAAAAGAATGTCTATTGCGGGGGAGATTAGGATGTCGATTGACAGTCTAACGCGCTATCTCTGGAGTATCGCACACAACTTACTAAACAAACTAACACATAAGATAATTAATATATAGACCTATGTCAAAAATGTACTTTATCTACATCATGCCGTGGGGCTTAACATGTCTTTCATTACATTGTTATAGAATCCAGCTGATTATAGATCCTGTTATCCAATCGCATTTAGCTGACATTGGTTTTATTGTCGATTTCTTACCAGCAATATCAAGAACCATCTTATTTTGTCGGCGGTTAACAATCGCATTGCCTTTACGTTCCCACTGTTGGTTCGCCTTACCCGCCTGGTAGGGATTCAGAACAAGTCGGCCACCTGGATCACATAATTACAGGTTAGACAAAGTTTGAGAAATGGCTAATTAACCAGTTCGTAGATTTCTGCCTAAGGTTTAGATGTGTGGTGTATATAAAAAGACAACTTTCTCTTTCTGCGTTTTGTGGGATATACGAACATACTTATATGGGTAATTTTCTCCCATTTTTGCGTCATTGCACATTATAAGTATACAATACTCGGACGATAAATTAAGGTTTTTGCAAAACTGATGTCACATAATTAGTCGAAGTAATGATTTTGATGGTGTTGTTGTGTCAACCATTAAATATTCTTGTGCTTTCAGAAACACTGTGCAGAAGGCAAGTCCCGGTTGGACTTGCTAAACATTGTATTGTGTTGTATCTAAACATTTATAAAGCGCCTCTCGCAGTATTCGATAATCAGAGGCGCTCCCAGTGCGAAAGACCCAGTGAATAGAAAGTGGTTTTAAGACAGCGGAACGAGGCAATTGGGCCACCAGCTAATAAAGAGGCACGTGTAGCTGGAGGGAGTTGATTCCATAGGGCAGGACCAATGCAAGAAAAGGCTCGAGTTTTGGCCATAGTGGTCTTGGCTCGTGGTACAAGAAGATCATGGCGATTAAGCGATAGCAATGGACGGAGGGAAGTAGCTGAAACTGGCAGACGAACAATGTCACAGAGGTACTTGGGTGCTAAGCCTGTACAGGACCGAAGGACTAAAGTGAGAACCTTAAGCTGAATCCGAGCAGTAATGGGAAGCCAATGAAGATGATCGAACATGAAAGAGGAAATATGAGACCAGCGAGGAAGTCGGGCTATTAATCTGGCCGCAGCATTTAGAACAGTCTGGAGGGGGGGGGAGACGGACTTTTGGCAGCCCAATCAAAAGAGAATTACAGTAGTCAATTCTAGAGCAGATGAAGGCGTGGATGATAGTGGTAAAAACGGAGGAGGAGACAGAGCGTCGGATTGCTCTAAGCCGTCTCAGGTGAAAGTAAGAAGAACGGGTAAGATTAGCAATGTGTTCAGAAAAGGTGAGCGTACTGTCAAGGACAACACCAAGGTCACGGACACTAGAAAGAAAAGTGAATGACGGGAATTTCTCAGCAAGAAGTGGGAAGTCTAGTTTGAGGAGCTGTTGACGAGTACCAAACCATATAAGCTGAGTCTTAGTTGGGTTCAAAGAGAGACGATTAGAAGACAGCCAAAGGTGTAAATCACGTGAGAGAGCATCAATGCGTCCAGTTAATGCAAGCTGTGCAGAGGGAGTGCCATGAACGAGCGCTTGGGCGTCGTCTGCATAAAGATGACCAGTTGATAAGTGCTTAGCAAATATAGCGGAAATGTCAGCCGTGTATATGAGGCAAAGGAGAGGGCCCGAGACAGAGCCCATATTTACAAGTGACCATTATGACGGAGATAATAATCGTATTGATTACAATTGAAAGTAGTAACGAAAAATATAATAATAATAATAATAATAATAATAATAATAATAATAATAATAATAATAATAATAATAATAATAATCTTTCACACACTTAGTATCTGACTCCTGAGGGATTATATGTACCTCGGGGAAAAAAAAAAAAAAATAATAATAATAATAATAATAATAATAATAATAATAATAAAAATAATAATAATAATAATAATAATAATAATAATCATAATCATAATAACTACCATTATCATAATAATAATTATAACAATAATTACTCTTATCATTATTACATTTTCTATAATAATAACAGTAACTGCAATAGTAAAAATGGGCTACGAAATATCTCGAGTAAAAATAATAATCCAGCCGGATTCCTCCAGTGCAGGATTCAAATTTTAAAATGCATTTCCTCCTCTTTTTCTGTGTCTTCTGCTTTCTTCTTTTCTTCTTACACCGCCAGTATGCCAATAATTGTAGTAGTAGTAGAAGTAGTAGTAGTAGTAGTAGTAGTAGTAGTAGTAGTAGTAGTAGTAGTAATAGTAGTAGTAGTAGTAGTAGTAGAAGTAGTAGTAGTAGTAGTAGTAGTAGTAGTAGTAGTAGTAGTAGTAGTAGTAGTAGTAGTAGTAGTAGTAGTAGTAGTAGTAGTAGTAGTAGTAGTAGTAGTAGTAGTAGTAGTAGTAGTAGTAGTAGTAGTAGTAGTAGTAGTAGTAGTAGTAGTAGTAGTAGTATTGTATTGTATTGTATTGTATTGTATTGTATTGTATTGTATTCGGATATTTATAAAGCGCTTCTAGCGGGAGGGCCATTCAGAAGCGCTCCCAGTGCGATAGACCCCGAGAGAAAAAGCAAGTTTTAAGAAAGGTAAAAGAGGAAGAGACGCTACCTGAGAGAATAGAAGAACGAACAAACGGAGGAAGCCCATTCCAAAGAGCAGGGCCAATGGAAGCAAACGACCTAGATTGAGCCAGTGAAGTCCTGACACGGGGAACGAGGAGGTCCAAACGGTCAGATGAACGAAGAAGTAGTAGTAGTAGTAGTAGTAGTAGTAGTAGTAGTAGTAGTAATAGTAGAGGTAGCAGCAGTAGTGGCAGTGGCCATAGTAGTAGAAACTATCATTAACAGTACGGCACTATCACTACTATTAATACTACAGCTACAACTACTACAACTTCTGTTACCACAACTTCTATTACTACTACTATTACTACTATTACTTCTACTGCTACTTACATTGGCAGCAGTACAAATAATAGGCCTATGCTTTTGTTATTTCGCCTAGTTCTATAATTTACCTGAAATGTCCAGGCAGAAGTCATTGAGCATGCTACGGATAGTTCCTGTTGCTGGATCGTCGTACCATATCTGGGCGACAGTACCGTTTTTTTCCCATGGAGATACCCATGCGCCAGGCAGGCAATTACTCCATTCCACATCCAGGTAAAGCCCGTTCAATTTGCTCCTTATGAAATAGTACTGAAAGATAAAGCAGAACGGCATTCAAGTCTTCGTCGAAACAACCTAGTTAGCGATGTACTTTTTCTGATAAACCCCAATACTTCCTATTGTAATAATACTGATACATTATATACACTTAGCAAAATGCCACTCCCGAATTCTTGATGAAGATTTTCTCTTCAATTGAGAGCATAGATTCAAGATCCTCTACAAATGATTTCCTCGACATTCGGGAACCCCGGTTTTGCAGTGTCTATCCAACACGGGCGCATAGCTAAGAGTAACTTCTATTTCGCCGATGATCAATGCACAAGAGTTTTGAAGAATTTTAACCATTCAAGTTTCTTTTGTCGCTGTTGATTACCCAGCAGTAGATATATATATCAGAATCAGAATCAGAATCAGAAAATCTTTATTGCATCCAGACAACGTTATGTACATAATGTCAATCACCTAAAGCTATAATAATTCTTCCACGTCCCTGGAGGCAAAGGTGTCCCCTAAGGGATGGTAGTCCCGCTGAGGGGGGACACCTAACTATTCCATTATTCCTAGATATAAGACTGTCGTGCTATCAGATATATTCTGTTGTTGATACAACCACAGGAGAGATGTAAGATTGATATTAAGAGAAGAAAAATAAATCTTAATTAATCTTAACTATCCTACTTAACTAGTATAGGCCTACTAAGATAGGCCCATGTGCGATCGTGCGTACCTACACCAGTGACGACCCAACCCAATAATTACTCATTATAAACAGTCGTAGTCGATTTTTAAATTGATAGCGACTGGTGGATTGTCGGATTTCTAAGGGAATTTCATTCCATAATTTTGGCCCATAATATTTTAAACTGAACATTCGTATATTTGTGCGGGCTCTAGTTGAGCGGTAAGAGGACGCACTTCTCGTGTTATAAGTATGAATCTGGGATCCCAAAGTAAAGTAGTTCATAAATGACGCTGGTAGTAATTTGTGCTCAAAACAGTATAGGAAGTTCCCTATTTGAATAGTTCGGATTTGTTTTAATTCCAGTATGTTAAGTTTTTCGAAAATGGGTCTGCTATGGGTACCTCTGGGGACTCCCGCAATTACTCGGACTGCCTTCTTTTGGAGAATTTCAAGTTTATGTAACCTTGAGTCATAGTTGGAAGCCCAGATTAAGTTACAGTAATTTAAATACGGGAAAACTAACGAGTGGTATAAATTTAGACGAATATCTACGGGAAGTAGGTACGAGATTCTGTTAATAATTCCTATGTTTTTTGCTATTTTTTGGGCGATGTAGGTAATGTGCTGTTTCCACGATAGATGGCGGTCTACAACCACACCCAGGAACTTGGTAGATTCCAGTTGAGAAAGGGGGTTTCCTGCGATTTCCAGTGTGACGTCAATTGGACTAATTTTTCTATGTGACTTGAATAATATAAAGTTGGTCTTATCTATATTAAGGGTAAGCCTGTTAGCTGTGAACCAATTGTTAACGAGTATTAGCTCGGAATTTATGATTTCCATTAGAGATTGCCATGACTCGTGAGCGAAGAAAATGTTAGTGTCATCTGCGAATAATATAAAGTAAAGAGTTTTGGATACATTGGCCAGGTCATTTATATATAATAAAAAAAGTAAGGGACCAAGGTTAGAACCCTGAGGTACCCCATAAGTGATGTTTCTACTTTCTGATAACACTCCATTGCACGACACTTTTTGGGTTCGATTATCAAAATAACTATAAAACCACTTTAATAGCGAACCTCTGATACCATAGTTTTCCAATTTTTTTAGTAATATGCAGTGATCCACAGTATCGAAGGCCTTTGCCAAATCAATGAATATTCCTACAGAATATTCATTGTTATCGATAGCTTGAGAGATCCTATCCTCCATATCTAATAGTGCCATATACGTGGAATGACCATGTCGAAAACCATGTTGTGAGTGATGTATCAAATTAAAGCTGGTTATGTAATTGCTGAGTCTGTCATATATTACTTTTTCGAAGAATTTAGCGAAGTAAGGGAGCACTGATATAGGTCTGTAGTTAGCCGGGTTATCTTTTTCGCCTTTTTTAAAAATTGGTATAACCTTAGCCGTCTTTATCTTCAGTGGGACAATTCCATGTAGTAGGGAGCAGTTTATGATTGCCGCAAGTGGCTTAATTATCTGGGATAGGTTTGGAGTGGCAATGTAGGGATCGATGCCATCTACCCCTTTAGAATGTGTTTTTTTAAGGATGCAGCCAATCCCCAAAAGTTCCTCGGGAGAAGTCAAGGATAAACCCATAGAGTTCAATCGAGACGGTGGCAAGTACTCCTCAAAAGATCCAGAGGAAACCTGGATTTTACTAGCCAGATCGTTAGCTATACTGGCAAAGTAATTATTAAAATTATTAGCAATCATTCCTGGATCCTCCACCAAGATTCCATTAATTCGCAGGGAAGTTATTTTGAAGGCCTTATCATCGAGTTGCATTGCAGCTCTAATTAATTTCCAAGTAGCTTTTAAGTCATTGTGGTGTTTGTAAAATTCAGTTGTATAATAGTTGCGTTCTGCAAGCTTTCTTATACTTTTAAATTTGTTCCTATATTTAACATATTTTTGTTTATTATGAGGATTAGGAGCTTTCAGATATCGTACGTACAAAAGGTTTTTCTTCTTACTTGATTTTAGAATACCAGTTGTCATCCATGGTTTTTTAAATGTTACCTTTCGGTCCTTGGTATCCGTAATAATTGGGAAGGCATTGGTATAAGCCTGGGTATATTTACCAATGAATAGTTCATAAGCCTCATTTGCGTCACCCAGGTCACAAGTCCTCAATATCGGGTCCCAATTGGTTTCTTCAAGAGCAGACTTAAAGATGGCTACTCTATCTGCATTAATAAGTCTGTTTATCTTGGGGTGCAAGTGTTTACTAGGTATGGTCTCTAATGCAAATCGAGCACAGATCGGGAAATGGTCAGAGATGTCAGAAATAATGATGTGAGCGTCGAGTAGCTTCGACCAGGCACTACTATATATATTATCAATTAACGTGCGGGTGCAGTGGGTGACTCTTGTTGGTTTGGTTATAAAAGGTAAGTAAAGATGAGAAGCTAAACAGTTATAGAAAGAGTTAGAGTCCTTATGTTCGTTTATTTTTAAGAGATCTATATTAAAGTCCCCTGCCAGAATTGCTTCTTTTGAACTGCTTTTTATTCCCGTTATCAGTTCATCTATTTCCTCGTTAAATTCAGTAAGTCGTTCTCCAGGTGATCTATATATTACCCCGACGACAGGTGAACCCATTTTTAAATTGACACGAATAAAGAGGCTCTCGTAGGTTTTATGATCCGAGAGTAGGCCCGTTGGTTTATATTGCTGATATTTTAGGTTATCCTTAACAAGCAGACCAACACCTCCCCCTCTGACTCCTTTTCTGGGTTCACTGATAAAATTGTAGCCCGGAATAGAGATAAAGTCATCCGATTCTGGTTCAAGCCAGGTCTCCGTGAGAGCAACTATCGAGGCTTGTAAAGTGCTAGCTAGCTCAGAGATTTCCGCTTGTTTATGTACCATGCTTCGGCAGTTGATGTGTATTACCGTGAAATCCGATACACCATGATGGCGTTCTAAATCAAAATGATTGGCAAGTGCAGAAAGATCGATGTAATTACTCGACCAGTTGGCGTTTTTAAAGTAATTTTGGTCGGGGTCTGCATTTAAGTTGTCAAGGTTTGAGTTGGTTTCAATTTCGCTAGAGATTACTTCAAATTCAGGTACTCCACTTATCAGTCCAGTAAAATTAGTTATTGGGCCTGTGATATTCTCCTCCTCTACTTCCTCCTCCTCTGACTCGAGAGTTAAGTCTATAATGCATTTCGGGCAGGTCCAGAATGTCTGTCCCTTATCAGTGGCAGTCAGATCCAAACAGCAAAGCCGATGGAAGACTCGGTCGCACCTGTAACACCTGCTTAATAGGCTGGGTGGTACCACTAGTTGGCAGCACACGTCGCACAATGGGCCTAATGTATATGCATCAATGACTATCAACCGCACTCGGCGTGCAGCAGCTCCCATCTAGATACATTGTGGTCTACTTAGTCCAGGATGAAAACACTTAGGCAACCACTTAATTAAACTGAAAGAAAATTGGTGCTATAGTGCAAAGTTAACTAAAATAACATAACCATTCAAATGAATATCAGTAATGTACACCAGACAAATGAAAAGAAAATCAAGTAAATGCATCGAGAGTTTAGCTATACAAGAGAACTAACATGGTTAGCTACACATACTTGCAGTGATATATATATATATATATACATATATAGTACAAGAAATATATATTGTATGTAACTGTGTCTGTATGTATATGTACATGCTATGTGATGACCAACCATAATTTATACAGGTAGGTACCGAAGATGGTTCCGGTCCTCTATTCCGGGTCCACTATCCCGGGCCGGCTATTCCGAGGGTCCGCTATTCCGGGGTACGCTATTCCGCCGGAATGTACATACATACATACATACATACATACATACATACATACATGCATGCATACATACATACATACATACATACATACATACATACATGCATACATACATTAATACACATATAAATGCACACATACATACATACATACATGCATACATACATACATACATACACATACATTTTATCCCACTATCCCGGGGCCGGCTATTCCGGGGGTCCGCTATTCCGGGGTACGCTATTCCGCCGGAATGTACATACATACATACATACAGCATACATACATACATGCATGCATACATACATACATACATACATACATACATTCATACATACATATATACATACATTAATACACATATAAATGCACACATACATACATACATGCATACATACATACATACACACATACATAAATACATACATACATAGTTACATACATACATACATACATACATGCGTATATATATGCACACATAGATACATAAATACATACATAAAAGATACATATTTTTAGCAGTCCCTTAAGCTAGACCTGACTCAGCCACGAATATGAAGTGTTAGCGGACTCCAGGAATACCGGACCCCGGAATATCGGACCCACGGAAAGGCGGGCCGGTACCCCCGACATATCGTGCAGGGTTGATAGAATTAACCGAGCGAATCTCTTCAAAGATATATAATTCAAAGCGAGGTGATAGCTTGGATGAAGTCGGAGTAGTCGACCGATGGCAGATACACCAGGATGTGGCACGACCTTCTTAAATCGACCACCTTTAATGCTTTAGATAAAGTTATGTAACATTCGCCCCACCCATCATCAAAAGCAGCGTGAGCAAAAGCGTCATTGGTGTATGCTGCTAGGAAAGGATAGCCAATGGAAGACGTCGCGCACTCCTCCTTCCGCCAATAATCCGGCAGTTTTGCGGCGTCGTGAAACCTCAGGTAGAAAAGGCAGATGAAGGCCAAATCAGAAGTCAGGCCAAGACATAACGCTAGAAGAGATGGAGAACTGGGTTCGGATCTCACTCCCAAATGCTATTTCAGCCTTTTCTCTTAACATTCGCTTCTACGCAAGTGTCAAGGTGGTGTCAAAGTTTCGAGTTGGGTCCTTACTTCACCCAACTCATTGGTTTAGCCGAGGGTTAATTTATGTAGTGTGATTGCAGCGTGTAAAGTAGCCACATCAAAGCCAGTAAGTTTCGAGTTGGGTCCATACTTCACCCAAATCATTGGTTTAGCCGAAGGTAAATTTATGTGGTGCGATTGCAGCGTGTAAAGTAGCCCCCATCAAAGCCGGAACTTGCATCCACTACTTTTCACACGACAAACTTACCCGAATCTCTTATGTCTCTTGAAACATTTTCTAGGCTACTCATTCGGGTTTCCAATCCATTTAATGCCTGGGTCTGTCGTTCGTTCATATTTGTTTGTTTTGGGGTAAGAGACTTTTTAAAAGATCTTTCTCTAGACTGGTCAAATCTTTCTCTATATTTCTGTATCCATTATATTCCGCGCAGTTTAAGCACATACGGGATGAAAAAGGTCAGTGTAGCTCGGATGAGATCAATTGCTTAAAAAGTCTTTCTCTAGACTGGTCAAATCTTTTTATATAGCTTCTGTATCCATTATGCCCCGCGCAACTTAAAGGTATGTGGTATGAATACAAGGTCAGTGTAGCTCGGATGAGATCAATTGCTTAAGCATGATCTATCGTCACATCGACTAATTATTTCATGACTGTTACATTAACATTCCACGACAAACCCATACGATGCATATGAGACAAAGCTACAAGTTTATAAACAGTGTGATTCTCGTTAAGGAAAGTTACGTTATAGTCAAAATGTCTCTAAAGATTTTTTGCTTAGCCTTATAATTGTAACCAAGTGATAATTAAACTAAAACTCCTGTAACTGTACCTGTATCTAAAAAACAATACCCACTCTAACTGTAACTCCAAGTAAGATGAAAAACCATTTACCATGACTGTGACTATAATAAAATCTGTAAGGAGAATCACACTGTTAATGAGAAAAACCATATTTACAAAATTACATCTTGCTACGGAATGTGATATATAGTAAGCGCGAGAGTTTAGTTGTCATCCTGTGCTTGACAGTTGAGATGTAAAATTTCAACATTGTGATGTTAGAAAAAAGCCATAGATTGAGATTCATTAATTATACAAATAGGTGTTATCAGCAGTAGGCAGATGAAAAACGTAAAAATGCTATGCAAGCTGACAGAAGGTGAAATATGAGCAGAAAAAGTACTAAACTAAGAACAGAGATCTAAGGAACAAAAGTTTCGAGCGTGCGTTTGACTGGCTAACTCAGAGTTTCAGAGCGACCGAGACGGGGAAGGATAAGAAATGTCGAGTCTAGAAATAAGCACCTTCCATGGTATCAGATGCGGTGCAAAGAACAAGTGAGACTAGAAGAGTAGTTTCCACGATCTGGATCTTAGTGAGTATTCTACAGGTTTTTTAATAGATCAGTTTCGTCTGAATGTAATGGTTGGTGAGTGGACTGGAGTGTTAAGAGATGGTGAATCAGTAACACATCACATCATGCAGTTGAATTCTGACCAGAAATAAATGCTCAAGATTTTCGGAAAATGTTATTGAATAAGTAAGTCAGAACTACTTGTAGGTAAGCAAGTAAATAAGTAACTAAGTATACAAGGAAGAAAATATTTTTAAGGCGTTACAACTCCGTCTGCTGGTCAATTAGGCCTAATCGTGGGTTCGTGATTCTGAACCAGCACAGTTTAGAGTGATTGCGGAATTTAGAACGTCAGTTTAGTTCGGATGAGATCAAGCGCTGTGTTAAGTATGACTGCACAAGACAGAATTTGGTGTCTCTGGCCTGTGTTACCCAAAAAAGGCTGTAGAACAGATACAGCACTAAATTCTTGTGAGGAACATGTGTTCGACTGTCAACCGACAGGTCAGAGGTTCACATCTCACCCAAAGCGGTCATTTATTTTGTGGACCACTTCGGCAGCACTTACGCCCTTCAACGATCTAGACAATAATTGTCTAGATCGTTGAAGGGCGTAAGCGGCGAAAGGGCGTAAGCATAATAATTATGTGTACATTGACAGAATATAGGGCCTACGGTCTGCGAAATGACCAGACGGCGAGGTAGATGAAAAATGATATGATGTAGCTAATAAAAAATATAGTTGCTAACAATAATTTCACACTTATATCCGCCTCCCAGGGTCTAGCGAAAGAGACAGCTCTTTTCCTTCTACTTCTTCTTCTTCTTCTTCCTCTTCTTCTTCTTCTTCTTCTTCTTCTTCTTCTTCATCGTCATCATCATCATCATCACCATTACCATTCTTCGCATTCTCATTCTACTCCAAAATACTTACGAGACGTTTTTCTGCGACCGCAACATCCGGTGTCGAAGGTTCATCTAAGATCCAAGACTGAGTTGGTTTACCGGTTTTTTCAATCTTGATCACGTATCTCCTGCCTCCTTTACCGGTGTCTGCAAACGAGATTATTACGATTAACCATATATCTACAGACGAATCTACATGGAAATTTAAGAAAAGTAAGATCCAACCAGCAAATGTTACTTCAAAGCTGCGCAATCAAAGCGTTTGTTAATCATACGATTAAGAAAGTAAGTAAGTAAGTAAGTAATCTTTTATTAGTATAAGACAAACGCTCATACTTTACAACAATACATACAAAAGGATCACAATATCAGTAATACTGTAAGACAGTTTAAACACAAGCAATTCTATATAATGTCTTATTTACATACATATACATTATACAGTATTATAAACAATAAACGATAGTGTCTTATTTACATACATAGGCCTATCTATAACTAAAGTTATGATCTAAGCCTTACATTCTAAGGAACATAAGCATTACTATGGTCTACAAAAAGAGCCAGTTTAGATATCAGAACAGGTACTAGAACCAGCATTAACCCAGTTTTTATACTTGTACAGTGAGCGAATGATGAAGGATTTCTTATGTAGCAATGTATTAAAGTGCGGTAATTCAAAAGCATGTCCCCTTTTTCTTAAGTTGAATTTATGAAGGTGCTCTGCAGGCAGTAATTGGTGAAGACAGTGTTGGGGTGACTGGATGCTTTTGAAGAACTTCAATTCAATTTTTTCACAAAACTTCTCTAAAGTTAAACCATCACCACTAAAGAGGTTACTGCGCCCAGCCCTGCGCAAAAAAGATTCAATTTTTCCACCCAGCTCAGCCGACAGGAATCCCCCCCAAGATGGTATGGCATACGTTAGTCGGGAGACTACAAGGGCTTGAAAAATGTTCTTTAGTTTGCTGGGAGGCATTCCTTGAGATCGGAGGACTTTTAGGGGGTATAGGCGTTGGCTGCATATCTTCAAAATAAATGAAACATGGTCATCAAATTTTAAGTCTTCTCGAAAAAGAACACCCAGCAATTTGACAATTTTTACTCTTTCAACATTGCTGATAGGATCCGGAAGAGATAAGTGTCTTGGATTCGGTCTATGAAATACAATTTCTTTAGTCTTGGAAAAATTAAGTGTCATTCGGTTCCTGGAGGCCCAATCCTTAATATTATCAAATTCAGATTCCAAGCTAACAGGAGAATTTTGGGGGGTGAGAAGGTTAGTATCATCTGCAAATTTGAAAAGGATGTTGGACAGAGAGACGGGTTTAAGATCGCTCTCCATTACAATGTAGAGGGTGGGACCAAGACCAGACCCTTGGATAATACTGCGATTAATGGAAGTAGAATCAGAAAGTACATTGCCATATTTGAGGACTTGAGATCGACCACTTAGGAAGTCAATGACCCAATTTGAAATTTCAGGCAGCATGTCAGCTACTTCACCGAGTTGTCGTTTTCTAAAGTGGAGCTTGCACGCACTTTGTTACTGTAATGTGTTGTGTTCTAGATGTGTTTTGATGTGCGTGAAATTTACCTGAAAATTAAATTGGAGAGCCATCAATCGTTTGAATTCTGTAGGTGGTTGCATTATAAAATAATGTCTAGCGGTTAAAGAACAAGTACAGTCCACTTAAATGGATCTGTAAGGGCTAAGAAAAAATGAATTGCTACCGACTACATTTTCCTTCCCTCGGCATACGCGGGCAAGTGACAAACCCTTCCCACTGCCGCCTGGTTTTCCTGCAGGGTGTACGGTTAGTGAACTCAAAATGGTTGCGGTGGCTAGGGGCCTAGGTGGATCCGAAATATCGAAAAGAATGTCTGTTGCGGAGGAGATTTGAATGTCAAACCTTTCGATTGACAGACTAGCGCGTTAATCTCTCGAGTATCTCGCACAACAAACTAGACAAACTAACAAATAGTATAATAAATATTATAGACCTTTGTGAATAATGCGCTTTATCTGTATCATGTCACGCCGCAAAACATGTCCAACATCACATTTTAATCAAATGCATCAGATTATAGATCCTGCTATCAATTGTATTTTACTGACATTGGATTTTATTGTCGATTTCTTACCACCAATATCAAGAACCATGTTATTGTTAAGGCGGTTAACAATCACTGTGCCTTTAAGTTCCCACTGTTGGTCCTCCTTACCCGCTTGGTAGGGATTTAGAACAAGTCGGCCATCTGGAACACATATAGGCCTAACAGTTAGAAAACAGTTTAAAAAATGACTAATTAACCAGTCCATTGATTCCTACCTAAGGTTTAGATGTCTGGTGTACATTAAATTGACTTCCTACTTTTTCTCGATTTTCCCTACTCCTCCTCCTGCTTCTTTCTATGGACTCGTCATCTGGAATGCATGTCTCACTCTCTGTTTCTAATCTATTTGCCGTCGATCATTCCAAACATCACCTGTTTAATGACTCTGGTAATTTGCCATCCTACAGATATGTCCAAACAAATTAAGCGCTCATTTCAATATTCGCTGCATGATGCTTCTGGTGTTCTGTTTCCTTCGCTCTTTTTTATTTGATAGTTTCTACAGCCATCTTATGCGTGGTATCCTTCTCTAGCATCTGATCTCAATGCCACAAATCTCTCCTTGTCGTGTTTGTGCAACATCAACGATTCACACACAAATTGCAAAACACTGAATAAACATAATTATCTTAATGATCTTTACCATAATGTAATAGGTAGATGGTGACTTCACGTACATCCCGAAATTGGTTAATGATTATTACACTCGCTTGGTGCTACCGGTGTCTTTGAACTGTAATCTTTTAAACGTACAAGCATTGCTTGTACGTTTAAAGGATTACATTATGATCTTCACCTCTATGTGCACACTAAACCCTCAGCTCCTCCGAATGCTCCCGAAACTTGCCATTGCTCCAGCTGCCTTGGCTACGGTTCCCCTCACCTGGTTACCGCAGTCATCGTCCCAAGTCAGCAGGCTTTAAAGACATAGAATTTTCTCCACATTCCCAATTAGTCCAGCAGCTTTCCCGTCTCTGTGGAGAGTTACCTGGTTTTTCCTGGTTGGTGTTTATTTGTTCTGTGTCCAGGTCTATGTCATTCACAAGTTGTTGTTCTTCCTGCCAGGGACCCCGATTCGTGTTCCATTGCTTTGGAATTTGCCCACTATTCTTTCCATATAAAACACGAATTATGTGTGTGAGGTTGAATCCCTCTGTCTTTGAACTCTTTCGATAGTGAATGACTCAACCAGCTCTCTGACTACTCTTTTACCTAATCTGACTTCCTAAATTGATGCAAGCGAAACTAGTCATAGATCTTTAGCATGAAGTTCAACGTGATGCCCTATGAGTGATAACATCGAAAGAGTAGGATTAATACCTGTACGTGAATAAAATCTTTCTAAAAACTCAAAATCTTAACATTAATAATAATTAATGAGTTAACAATTACAACATCAAACAAAGGCGGCTTAAAGTGAATTCGCATTCAAAATAATTCAAAAAGTCAGGTCAAAGTCCATTAAGTCGGAGAAACCAGAAATTAAGCTACAACTTGTAGCTAAGCTGGAAAACGAGTGTAAACTTAGTTTTGGACTACTCTGACGATCCAACCAAACGCACAAAAACTACAGAAAGTGAATGCAAAGCTTTGCACTTGCACCAGATACCTAGAAAGCCCGGCAACTCCAACAACGCTCAAGAGTTTAATGAAGCATCGTGAGAGCAGCCCTCAGCTGATCCTCAAAAATCTACAGAAATGAAGTGTTAGCGAATTTATGTTCTTAGCCTCGGTGTATGAGAGCTGTGGTCAGTCCTCTTCTTCGTCTCTTGATCGCCTCATTGACGACGTAGGTCAGCATACTCATTTAACAGCTGAGTTCGAAATGGGGCGCAGAAATTACGGGTGCGAGATCAAGTTAAATTCCCCCAAACCTTCGCTATCGCAAATTTTCTGGAAGGGAGCCACAGTGTCCTTTAAGTTTCAATTGATGTGTATCTGTTCAAACTGTGTTTTGTGAGATTAACGAACTTACTGAGATGGGTCTTTTACCATCTGTCCCATTGAGACCTGGAGGCTCCCTATCACTGGGGATGTCTGCCCCCACGTGGGCAATCTCACCGCACTGGCAGAGATCTGGAGCGCATAGGTCCAAACGAAGTGTAGCCCAGTGGCCACCCCTACCGCCTCGTCACTCAAGAAAAGTCCGCACGCTGTCACCGGGATCTTCATATGCTAGACGTCCGCATTGGGAGATTTAACCGCGCCGAGCCTGGCCCTGCCAACAGTGTCACCACATGCGGCCCAGACAGCGGTTCCGTCGGGCTCTATCAAATCTCTATCCTGCGATTTCTCCTTGTTCAGGAATTGCTCAGTTTATGTTGGCAGGGAATCCCCCGGGCCTCCATGAGCTCATCGAGGTGGACGTCTCGTCCCTCTTCTGATCCCAAGATGGCTCCAAAGTGTTTATCTGAACGGAGGCCTGTAGCCATTGAATGTCACCGAGCCCGATGCTGACAATGTTTTCTAGCCCACTGCGTAGTAGGTCATCGACTCGCGCCAAAAGTGTGTGGCCATAGAAAGGGGCGGCTCTCACGAGGTATGTGTGCCTCGTCGCCCCAAAGCACGCCCACAGCAAAATCAGTGCCGTCTAGATCCGCAGACAAGCCATGTGCACCAGCGAACGCTCTAGGACACCACAGCGGTCGAAGAGGATGTCATCAAGTGACTCTCCCCTGAATAAATGAGCCACCAGAAGGATGAGCCACTCAATGGCCACCCGTTGAAAACCTTTGAACTCCGCCTCCTTCTTCTCATTCGTTGCGTAGATCTGACATTTGAGTCTGTTCAAGCTGATATCCTTCGAATACGCCAAGTCCGTACCTTGGGTTAGGTCACATCGGACCTCCCAACCGCAAATGCACCAGGAAAGAACCAAACTGAAGCCGAGACTCGGCCGAATTCGCCTGGTGTTGAATGCGTTAGCCAAATCAAGCTGTACGAAGAACTGATCATCTGACATGTTAGTCACAAAGCTTCTGGCGGCGCAACCGCCCGGGTACGCCACTCCAACCTGCAACGGTGCGAAGAAGCACTCCCGTTTTCCAAGGGCGTATCTGTTGGCGCATTTAGCTGCCAGTCTCCTCCACAGCATACCCTGTCGTCATTGGTCTCAGATCACCTGACTTCTTCGGTAGAACTATGAGAGTTCCGCCAAAAACTAGCTCCTGAAGGGCATTCTCCTCGCAGCAGCACTTTAGTGAAGCCCGCGAGCATCCGAAAGAAGGATTGCGACGATTCCTGATAGATCAACCGATCGATCAGGTGTTGGGGTCTCAGCCCTCTGGTCCAACCAGGAAACACCGTACCGTGTCAGCCAACGCCTACTCCAAGACCTGAAAAGGTGCGGTCCATGTTGCGTTTGGCAAGTTCGCCAGAGTAGACGCCCATTTGTCAGGCGGGTGTTTCTCTTGCATTTCCGCAAAGGTGGCTTAGATATCAAGGTTGTATAGGCTACATAGAATGCGAGAGGATGCTCTGATGCTTCCCTCCTCCAATTTGACGTTGACTGCCGCCGGGAACAGGTCCCTGGCAATGGCGCGTCTCATCGTAGTCAATCTTCTGTCCATCTCCGTCCTCAGTCCACAGGAAATTGAGTTTTTCGATGCGCCTCTTTACCATGTCGCCATGTTGCGTCTGCGTTCCGCCCGCCGAGGATGCACCAGGATGTTTGAAGCAATCCGCAAGAGTCGGCCCCAAGCCTCGGATCGATCCTGGCTACATAATATTATCAATGACCATCTGCAGGATGTCGACCAGTGCGCTCGAGCATACGATGCTGGTTCCCTCGGGATATGCTTCATCACTCTGCTGCCTCTCAAACGCGGGTATCCGGCCAACACAGCGACGTATCAAACGCATCCCTCTGCCATCACCTCCGTTTCGGGCGCGAGAGGCGGACCCGGAGCCAACGGGGCCAGCCCCTCGACCTTCCAACTCGACCTCTTCGTCCGACCGTGGGGAGTTATCCAACTCCGTACCCTGCTCCTGTGAAGGCGACGCACCGGTCGAGGCACCGGTCGATGCCAGAGGAGGCAGCTGCGAACCACGGTTGGGATTGTTCCGTGGTTCATGCACATGAACTGAGTCGTCTCCCAAATGCAACCAAACATCTGCTGCACACATCGCTGGCTGTGTTTATTTTTGGTGCTTATACGGATTGGCGTCGGATCGTGATTGGCTTTAACCGTCTCACAATAGTCTCGTCTATTTATAGTCTTATGTTGTACTATCGCTCATCTCAAAATTTGGTGACGAGAACAACCTCAAACTGCCATACAACAAAAGAAAACCGACCCTGGACTCAAGCTGGAGAGGTCGCCCAGCGAAAGTCATCCAACAGACAACAAGCTAAGAGCTATAAGTGCTCCGAAATCGTTTAAAACCAATGAAAATATTTCAGCCTCAAAAGCCTGAAGATGACAGTGTTTGGAACTACAAGCTTATTCCAAGCTCATAGAAATTATAATAACAATAACAATGACTACAAGAGTAATAATGTGTTAACGAATACCTGTAGTAAAATACAAATCCACCTGGATTACTCCTATGTAGTAATAAAAATTTAAAACGCTTCTCCTTCTTTTCTTCGTCTTCTTCTTACTTCTTCTTCTGCTTCTTCTTCTTCTTATAGCGCTAGTAGAGTAATAATAATAATAACAATAATAATAAAAACACTAATAGCTGTAGTAGTAGAGGTTGCAGTAGTAATGGTAGTAGTAGTAGTAGTAGTAGTAGTAGTAGTAGTAGTAGTAGTAGTAGTAGTAGTAGTAGTAGTAGTAGTAGTAGTAGTAGTAGTAGTAGTAGTAGTAGTAGTAGTAGTAGTAGTAGTAGTAGTAGTAGTAGAAGTAGTAGTAGTAGTAGCAGTAGCAGTAGCAGTAGCAGTAGCAGTAGCAGTAGTAGTAGTAGTAGTAGTAGTGGTAGTAGTAGTAGTAGTAGCAGAAACTACCGTTAACATAGCGGTACCACCACTACTATCAATACTGCAACTATTACTACGACTACTATTTCTGCTAATACTAAAACTGTTTACGTTACCAATTGTGCAAATTATATTCTTTTGGTATTTTGACGAGTTTAATCATTTCACCTGCAATGTCCAGGCAGAAGTCATTGAGAACGCTACGGATAGTTCCTGTTGCTAGGTCGTCGTAAAATATCTGGGCGTCTGTGCCGTTAAAAGGGTATAGAGAAACCAGCGCGCCTGCCTTCTTATTGCCATCTTCCACATCCAGTACAAACCCTTTCAAACTGCTTCTTATAAAATAATACTGAAAGAAAAATCAGAACGACATTCAAGTCTTCGTTGTAACAACCCAGTTAGCGATGTGCTCTTTCTGATAAACCTGAATACTTAATATTGCAATTATACTGATACATGATAAACACTAAGTAAAATTCCACTCCCGAATCTTTTATGAAGATTTTCTCTTCAACTAACAGTATACATTCAAGATCCTCTTTTCATGGCTTCCTCGGAATTCGTGACCCCTGGTAATGCAGTGTCTAGCCAAAGTTACTATTAACTATAAGAAAAATAACATTAACGAAAGTCAGTTTTATATTCGATACAAAAGAATAGAAAGTGCAATATCGACAAACATGAGAACGTGAAAATGCGCAGCAACCACTATTCTATGTTCGGCCCGGATTTTGGATTTGTCAATTGATACACTTGTAGTAGCGTATTTATTAAATTTGCCTATTTTCTAAACGTTTCTAGAGCGATTGCGACTAAAATTGACCAGCGCAAATTCGCCGAATTACTTGTCATAGATATCTAATTGTCAAAATGTCTCTAAAGATCATTTTGCTTAGCCTTATTGTTACCTAGCGCTAACTAAAAAAAAATTCTGTAACTGTACCTATGACTAAAAAATGCTAACTACAGCTTTGACTATAGCTAAAATGAAAAACCATTAACCATAACTGTGACTAAAATTAAATCTGTAACTAAAATTACACGGTTAATGAGAAAAAACCACATGTTACAAAATGATATGCATGCTACGGAATGGGATGTATATTAAGCGCGACAGTGTAGATGACAACGTGTGGTTGCCTGTTGAGATGTAAAATTTCATAACTGTGATGTTAGAAATAAAGCTAAAGATTGAGATTAATTAATTATACAAATAGGTGTCACTAGCATACTGCTGATGAAAATGCCAAACTGCTACATAAGCTGACAATACAGTAGATTAAATGTAAGCAGAACAAGTTTTGTATTGTATTGTATATCGAAATTTATAAAGCGCCTCTCGCAGAATAACTATTCGGAAGTGCTCTCAACACAGAAGCTCAGGGGAAACAGAAATGCCTTTAGGGAACGCGAGACCGATGAGGAAAAGCCAGTAAACAGTTTGGCTCTGAGAAGAGGGACGGGCGTTCTAGATCATTGAACCCCCACTACATCAAACGCCCGGTGCTGAGAAAAGGCAGTTTTACCAAGTTGGAAACAAAATGGTCAAGCCGATTCTCAGAACGCTATGAGCGAGATGAAGATGAAGATAGAGGTTTCCTCAGATAGTTCGTGACATATTTCGGGGTATTGGAGACAAGGAGGAGGATCTTATAACGGATGCGCTCGGCAATAGGGTGCCAGAGCAGGAAATCAAACATAGGTAGAGAAATGGTTAAAGTGGAAGGTCGAGCGATGAGCATAGCAGGAGCACTTAGAACACATTGAAGGGGAGAAACGCTGCTTAAGGAGACCCATGAGGATCGAGTTGCAGTAGTCCAAGAGTGAGCAGAGAAATGCATGAACTATGGTGGTAAAGACAGAAGGTGAGACCGAGCATCTGATGGCCCTGAGACGCGTCAACTGAAAAAAACAGGAGCGAGTCATATTGGAGATATGCTCTGTGAATGTAAGGGAGGAGTCCAGTGTGACGCCCAAGTCGCGAACGGTGGAAGAGTAGATGTAAGCAGGAAATTTCTTAGTCAGCAGTGGAAATTCGAGTTTAGCAAGCTGCTGCCTATTCCCAAACCAGATCAATTGAGTCTTAGCAGCGTTGATTCTAATCTAAGAACAGAGCCCTGCGGAACAAAAGTATCGACAGTGGTAGAGGCGGCCGGTTGACTAATTCGAAGCCTTTCAGAGCGACCGTGTAAGCAGTATGCGAGCCGGGACAGAGAAGGGTAAAGGAATGTCGAAACATGTTGCGAGTCTGGAAATAAGCACCTTCAACGGTACGGTATCAAATGCGGTGTAATGATCAAGTGAGACAAGAAGAGTGGATTTTTTCAAGATCTGGATCTTGATCAATATTACACAGACTGTTTAATAAATCAGTTTATTTTGAATGGAATGGTGGGTGAGCGGACTGGAGTGTTGAGTATGCATTGAAGAAAGTATTTGTTAAGAACACATAACTCCATCTACTTAACAATTAATTGTAGGTTTGTGATTGTTAGCCAGCACAGTTGACATTTACGGTACGTATAAAGTCACTTTAGTTCGCATGAGATCAAATGCTGTTAAGTGTGTCTGCACACGACGGAATCTGTTGTCTCTGGCGTGTGTGACCCGAAGAGGCCTGTAGTATAGATAAGGCGCCATAGTCTTGTCGAGAACGTTTGTTCAACTGTCAGTCGTGAGGTCCGACGTTCAAATCTCAGCCAGGGAAGAAATTTATTTTGTGGACCACTTCGGCACCACATACGCTCTTAAGCGATCTAAACTATTATGAGTATCGAAAGTGGCCCAAGACTCACCCTATTCACAAGATCCAGACTGGCTGACACAAGAACGCAGCAGCCTACTTACATAATAAATAGATCACATGTCCATATGTTAGTATTAATCGGCATCCTTTGTTCAGAGAGGAAAGCGGTTTCTGCAGCAGAAGTAAGTTTTCGTCATGTTTGAACTTTTGCAAGTCATAATTTAAGAAGGCTCTTCTTCAACATTTATGAGGAGTTTGGGAATAATATTCCCCTGTGTTTTTCACCTACTTTATTAGCTGCAATTGCGACAATGTCTATTTTCTAATATGTATGGTGACCAAATAAATAATAATTGTCTTTGGTGTATGTTGTCTGTTAGTAGTTAAGATTTATCGCATAACATGTACATGTACAGCGCAGTGCGTTTGCAGGCGCTTAATTAAAGAATAAATATTATTATTATTATTATTAATATTATTATTTGCCCAAGACGCACCACTTCCCAAACACTCGAAACGCGCCCGGCGCGTTTTGGGTACGCAAGTGTAGAATATCGACCATTAACACGAATATGTTCAGAAGGGATAGAATCAGCTAAGTAATTAACAATGTCACTAGTCTGAGATCTTGACATCATCACCATACAAAAACAACACTGAGAAAGAGAATTCTCGCAAAACTCTTAAAACTCCACAACCCAAACCAAGTGAATCCAGAGATTGCCGAAAAAGCAGAAAATCTTCTGGCCCAAAGAAGAAACTAACTGTAAGGCAAGACAAACCAAGGGCTCGTAGGCCTAAGACAAATAGAAGAGATGCTAAAGTCTTGAAAATGACATCTCCCAGGGCAAACTGCGATAAGCGTAAATCCAAGACAATAGCCGTAGAACTTGATGACCCTGCGGAGTGTTGTGAAGGATTTGAAGAAGTAATCTCTGAGTCAACAGATGACCGGAACCAGTGCCGACATTGTGAACTATGGTTTGAAATGACTTGTGCGGGTATGCTTGGAAAATCTAAAGCTGTTCAAGACAAGTTTGTTTGTGACCACTGGCCAGTGCTGCCAATTCGTTTGTGACCAGGCTAATCTGACCTTGCTAATCCGTAGTTTCTAGACACTTGACTGAAACGCAGTTTTGTTAATCCCCAAACTGCAGCTTTAAAATTATCGCATTATCGTATCCATGCCAAGACTATATTCTTGAGCAGTATTTATGTGTTTTTCCCATACTGGACAATAAAAGACTAGTGATGCTTGGCATGCGGTTAGTGTATTAGACTATGGCATCAATGTTGTTCCCAAGAAGCACCCAGGGCTGCTTCCTCCGGTCACCCTTTCCCAAGAGGCACCATCCGAGGCTTCAGATAAATTGTTACTGTGCAACATTTGTTTTCATTGACAGAGCCCATCCTTTGAACAATAAGAGATCATATAAAGTGCACATTTCATATATTCATAATGGCATTAAATATGATGTTATGCGCTGGAAGCGAAAAGGGCACTTGTGGCACTCTCCTCTCCCCTACATTGACCGTCTACACGATCGGTGAATAGATCAGACGACGAGGTGGATTAGTAGTGATATGCTGTGTGTAAAAACAATGAAGTCGCTAACAATAATTTCATACTCATGTATGCTTCTCAGGGTTTGGCAAAAGAGACAGCTCTTTTGCTTCAACTTCTTCTTCATCGTCATCATCAACATCATCATGATTCTTCGCATTCGCATTCTGCTCCACCGTACTTACGTAACGTATTTCTTCGGTCACAATCTCCAGTTTTGAAGGTGCCTCAAAGGTCCAGGACTGATTTGGATTGCCGGTTGCTTGATACTTGATCACTTTTGCCCTGGCATCTTTCACGGATTCTGCAAACAAGATTATTACGTTTAGCTATATTATTACAAATTAAAATTTTAGAAGTGAGATCCAACCAGGAAATGTAGCCATTGAACAAAGCTGAGCAATCAAGGCGTTTGTTAATCTTACGATTAAGTGTCAGCGGGTGGTTTATTTAACTGAGTTTTCGTTTTCTAAAGTGGAGCTTGCACGCATTTTATAACTTTAATGTTTTGTATTCTATGTGTGTATTGATATGCATGAAATTTACCTGAAAATGTAATCGGAGAGATATCAATCGTTAGAAATTCTGTAGATGGAGGAATCATAAAATGATGTCTAATGCATAAAGAGTGTACGGTTAGTAAACTCAAAATGCCTGAGGTGACTAGGGGCTCAAGTGGAGCCGAAATATCGAAAGAATGTCTGTTGCGGTGGAGATTTCAATTTCGAACCTTTAGATTGACAGTCTAGCGCGAGAATCTCTAGAGTAGGCCTATCGCACACAACTTACAAGACAAACTAACAAATAATATAATAAATATATAGACCTATGTCAAAAAATGTGCTTCATCTGCATCATGTGGTGAAGCTTAACATGTCTTAACATGTCATTGTAATAAAATTCAGCTGATTATAGATCCTGTTATCCAATCGTATTTAACTGACGTAGATTATAATTGTCGATTTCTTACGAGCAATATCAATAACCAAATTATTGTGTCGGCGGTTGACAATCGCATTGCCTTTACGTTCCCACTGCTGGTTCACCTTACCCGCCTTGTAGGGATTCAGAACAAGTCGACCACCTGGAACACATATCACAGCATAGAAACCAGTTTGCACAATGACTTAGACTTAATTAACCTGTTCATTGCATTCTGCTTTAGGTTAAGTTGTCTGGTGTTGATTAAAATACAACTTTTTCCTTGTGAGTTCTTTTGGGATTAACGAACTTACTTACATGGGTAATTTTCTCCCGTTTGTGCGTCATTACAGATTTTAAGATTACAATATTTTGACCAGAATAATAAGGTTTTTGACCAACTGATGTCACACAATTAGTCTAAGTTATATTTTTGATGGTATTGTAAATTTGTATCAACCCTTAAATATCTTTATACTTTCAGAACCCAATTGCCCCTGTCAAACATTTTTACGAGTGACTATGATGACGAAGATAATAATCATATTGATAACAATGGACAGTAGTAGTAACAAAAATATAATAATAATAACAATAAATAAATTGTAAACCTGCTTCTAACTCGCTAGAGCTAAAAGCATCGGGCATATATATGAGTGTTGTCTTGTATTTTTCAGGTCTGATTCGCATAACAATAATAAAAATGATTATAACAATAAAAATTATTATGGTAAGAATAACTGTTATTATAATTATTATTATATTTATTATAATAACAATCACTTTAATAGTAATAATTCATCAAGCAATACCTCGACTAAAAATAATAACCTTGGTGGATTGCTCCAATGTAGGATTCAAATATTAAAATGATTCTCCTCCTCCGTTTCTCCGTCTTCGTCTTTCTTCTTTTCTTCTTATACCGCAAGTATAATAAAGGTAGAGGTAGTAGTAGTAGTAGTAGTAGTAGTAGTAGTAGTAGTAGTAGTAGTAGTAGTAGTAGTAGTAGTAGTAGTAGTAGTAGTAGTAGTAGTAGTAGTAGTAGTAGTAGTAGTAGTAGTAGTAGTAGTAGTAGTAGTAGTAGTTGTTGTTGTAGTAGTGGTGGTGGTAGTAGTGGTGGCAGTGGTCGTGGTAGTAGAAAGTACCAGTAGTAGTAGTAGTTGTTGTAGTAGTGGTGGTGGTAGTAGTGGTGGTGGCAGTGGTCGTGGTAGTAGAAAGTACCATTAATATAGCGGTACTACCACTACTATCAATACTACTACTGCAAATAGGCCTACTACTACTTGGGTTATCACAACTACTATTACCACAAACACTACTAGGCCCTACTACTACTACTACTAATACTAATAGCCTACTAATACTAATACTACTAATACTGCTACTTTCTTAAGCAATAGCACAGTTAATAGGTTTATGCTTTGATATTCACCCGAGTTCAATAATTTTACCTGCAATATCCAGGCAGAAGTCATTGAGCTTGCTACGGATAGTTCCTGTTGTTGGGTCGTCGTAAAATATCTGGGCGACAGTTCCGTTTTTTCCCCATGGAGATACCCACGCGCCAGGCAAGCAATTGCTCCATTCCACATCCAGGCAAAGCCCGTTCAAATTGCTTTTTATGAAATAATACTGAAAGATGAAGCAGAAGGGCATTCACGTCTTCGTTGTTCAACCTATTTAGAGATTGCATTTTTTCTGATAAACCCGAATACTTACTTTTGTAATACATGAAAAACACTTAGTAAAATGCCATTCCTGAATCTTCAATGAAGATTTTCTCTTCAATTCGTCTCTTTATTCTGGAAACGCTTGATCAGGCTAACGATAAAACCTGCTTCTAACTCGCTAGAGCTAAAAGCATCGGGCATATATATGAGTGTTGTCTTGTATTTTCAGGTCTGATTCGCATTTATTGGAGTTTTTAGGGGATACCATATATGAGTAAAAATTTACGATAACGAGCTGCGCTTCCTCAATCCGTGAACATTTTAGCAATTTCAAATGTGATTTGAAGATTCCACAATTAAGAGCATACATGGTTTCCTCGACATTCTGGAACCCCAGTAAGTTTCGAGTTAGGTCCATACTTCACCCATCTCATTGGTCAAGCCGACGGTTAATTTATGTGCCGCAATTGATCTGCGAAAGTTACCCCATGAAAGCCAGAACTTGTATCCACTACTTGTTACCATAGACGTAGACTATGGGGGATAGCCGGGGCACGTGCCCCGCCAATCATTGAGCAGGGGGCAATGCCCTCCCCAAAAAATCGAGAGAAGAATTTCTTCAAATATTAAAATATTGTGTTTCAAAATAGACAAATTACTTCAGAAACAGAGACACAGTACTGAAATACTATAAGAAATTCATAATGAAAAGATTTATTTTTATCTTCAATATCTTCAATATGAAACATTTTTTCATGTAACCAAAACGCTCCCATTTCTTACGCATTACGTAACACTGGAAGTCTCTGAGGCTCGCTGATTGTGCAGACCAGATATGAAAGATTTTGTTTCTTTCGGTTTTTGGTTTAAGGAACCAGAAGAAAAAAAATTTCGGTTTTTAAAATAAACTTGAATCTCTTATTTCTGTTGAAACATTTTCTAGGATACTTAATGGCTGGGTCTTGCTTTCGCTCATTTCTCTCTGTTTCGATTAAAATACTTTTAAAAGATCTTTCTCTAGACTGGTCAAATCTTTCTATATAGCTTCTGTATCTATTATGCCCCGCGCAACTTAAATGTATGTGGTATGCATACAAGGTTAGAGTAGTTCGGATGAGATCAAATGCTCAAGCATGATCTCTCGTCACATCGTAAAGTAAACGGTCGTCTAATTATTTCATGACTGTTACATTAACATTCCGTGACAAACCCATACGTTGCATATGAGACAAAGCCACAAGTTTATAAACAGTGTGATTCTCGTTAAGGAAAACAGTAACGAAAATGTTCGCATCGAGAGGGGCAGAGGCACTCGTTTTACTGGCTGATTCGAAGAGTTTCAGAGTGACCGTGTAAGCATGATGCGATCTGCGACAGAGAAGGATAAGGAATGTCGAAACATGTTGCGAGTCTAGAAATAAGCACCTTCAACGGAATACAAATCGGTGCAGTGATAAAGTGAGACAAGTAAAGTGGATATCACACGATCTCGATCTTGGTATGTATTACAAAGGCTTAAAACAGCAATTGATCTCATCCGAATTTAACTGACCTACTATATAACGCAAACACCTTAACTGTGCTGGTTAAGAATGATAAACCTACGATAAATTGTCCAGCAGACGAAGTTATAAAGTCTTAACAATATTTTCTTCCGTGTATCCTTAGTTACTTATCTACTTGCTTACTTACATGTAATTCTGACTTACTTATTCAAAACCATTTTCCGAAAAACTTGAGTGTATATTTCTGGCCAGAATTCAACCGCATGATATGATGTGTTACTGGTTCACCATCTTGTAACACTCCAGTTAAATTCGGATGAGATCAATTGCTGTTTTAAGCGTGATTGCACACGACGGAATTTGGTGTCTCTGTGCTGTGTGACCCCAACAGAATAGATAAAGCACTATAGTCTTGTGGGAACTTGTGTTCGATTGTCAATCGAGAGGTCCGAGGTTCAAATCCCAGGTATGGTTGTTATTTAATTTCTCGACCACTTCGGCACTACTTACGCCCTTCAACGAGTTAGACAATAATGAGTACAATGACCATGCATACTGTCGGTGAAACGACCAAACGGCGAGGTTGATGAGAAGTGATATGCTGAGGCTAATAACTGTGAAGTCGCTAACAATAATTTCACACTCATGTCCGCCTCTCAGAGTCTTAATCTTCTACTTTTTCTTCTTTTTCTTCTTCTTCTTCATCGTCATCATCACCATCACTATTCTTCGCATTCGCATTCTACTCTGCAATACTTAGGCCTACCTGAATTTCATCGGCCACAACATCCGGTGTCGAAGGTTCATCAAACGTCCAGGACTGATTTGGATTACCGGTTATTCCAATCTTGATCACGTATCTCCTGCCTCCTTTGCCGGTGTCTGTAAACAGGATTATTACGATTAACCATATAACTACAGACGAAAATATCATAGAAGGTAGAAGTCACGGCGTATTGTATTTTCTTTGGTATTGATATGCGTGAAATTTTCCTAAATACCTAATCGGAGAGCCACCATCCGTTTGAAATTCTATTGATGGAGGCATTAAAAATAATGTCAAATGCTGAAAGAAGAAGTGCAGTCCTTTTAATTGGATCATTAACTACAAAGGAAAATGAATTGCTACCGACTTCATATTCCCTTACCTCGGCATACGAGGGCAAGTGACAAACCCATCCCACTGCCTTTTGAAGGGGCGCTATACAAGTTCATTCTAAATAGACAGATAGATTGATAGATCGATAGATAGATAGATAGATAGATAGATAGATAGATAGATAGATAGATAGATAGATAGATAGATAGATAGATAGATAGATAGATAGATAGATAGATAGATAGATAGATAGATAGATAGATAGATAGATAGATAGATAGATAGATAGATAGATAGATAGATGATAGATAGATAGATAGATAGATAGATAGATAGATAGATAGATAGATAGATAGATAGATAGATAGATAGATAGATAGATAGATAGATAGATAGATAGATAGATAGATAGATAGATAGATAGATAGAGAGATAGACAGACAGACAGACAGACAGACAGACAGACAGACAGACAGACAGACAGATAGACAGACAGACAGACGGACAGACGGACAGACGGACCGACAGACAGACAGAGAGACAGATAGATAGATAGACAGAAAATCCAATCAATCATCGATCCTGTTATCCAATCGTATTTAACTGACATTGGTTTTATTGTCGATTTCTTACCTCCAATATCAAGAACCATGTTATTGTTCCGGCGGTTGACAATCAAATTGCCTTTAAGTTCCCATTGTTGGTCCTCCTTACCCGCCTGGTAGGGATTTAGAACAAGTCGGCCACCTGAAACACATAATCACAGTTACAAAACAGTTTTGTTAATGACTAATTAACCAGTCCATTGATTCCTACCGAAGGGTTCGATGTCTGGGGTAGATTAAATTGACTTTCTTCTTTTTCTCGTCCTTTCCCATCTCCTCTTCCTGCGTCTTTCTATGGACTCATCACCCGGATCACGTGTCTCACTCTCTGTTTCTCTTCTCTGTGCCCTCGATCATTTCAAACACGACCGGTTTAATCAATCTGGTATTGTCCATCCTACAGATATGGCCAAACAAATTAAGCTTTCATTCCAATATTCGCTGTGTGATGCCTCTGGTGTACTGCACTCTTCATCGCACTTCTTCATTTGATACTTTCTGCAGCCATCTTATGCTTGTTATCCTTCGGTAGCATCTGATCTCAATGCCATAAATCTATCCTTCACATGCAAATTGTAAAACACTGAATAAACATATCTTGATGATCTTTACCATGATGTAATAAGTAGATGGTGACTTCACTTACGTCCTGAAATTTGTTAACGATTATTACATTCGCTTGGTTCCAACCGTTCCATCGGTGTCGCTTCCAGTTTAATCTTTATTGAATACACGTACAATTAACGCGTATGCTCGATCGTTTAAAGGATTACATTATGACCTCTTCCTTTATGTGCACAATATTCACTCAGCTCCTCTGAATGTCCCCAAAACCTGCCATTGCCCCAGCTGCCTTTGGTTCTGTTCTCCTCACCTGGTCATCGCAGTCATTGTCCCAAGTTAGTTAATTTCTCCACATTCTCTATTAGTCCAGCGGCTTTCCCGTTTCTGTAGAGAGTTTTCATGTTTTTTCTCGATGGTGTTTAGTTGTTCTGTGTCCAGGTCTATGTCATTTGCAAGCCTAAAATTATTTTTATTGATATCAGGGACCCTAATTCGTGTTCCATTGCTTTTGAATTTGCCCACAATTTTTTCCATATATTTCATCAGTTATGCTTGTGAGATTGAGTCTTTCTGTCTTTCACCTCTTTAGATTTTGAACGACTTAACCAGCTCTTTGTCTGCTCTTTCCACTGAGTGTGAAGATATAAACCAGCGCAAAAAAACTACAGAAAGCCTTGCACCAGATACCTTGAAAGCCCGGCAACTCCAACAACGCTCAAGAGTTTTATGAAGTATTGTGAGAGCAACCCTCAGATATTAATACATGACATGGAGGTTGTGAAGGTAAATTCCACAGTAACCCTAATCTGGATAGGTGACAACCAAACAGAAGAGACTAACAATCACTAGCTCACACCAGTCTACATACTAGCTTAAGTAATATCTGTGACTTCATCAGAATCAGTATCATTGTTCAGCCTTATCAGCTAATAACCAGCTTTTCAAGTGGCGTTTGAAAATATTAATATTAGGACTGTCTTTTATATACAAAGGTATTAAGTTCCAATTAGAGTGCCCTATGCATGCTATAGAGAATTTCCGTATATTAGTTCTTGCAAATGCATCTCTTAAATTAGAGGCTCTCCCTGTAGCATGCTGGTGTATTTGAGAATTCATCGTGAATAAACACGAATATTCATAGGGCAGTAGTTTATTGACAGAAGAGTACATAAAATTCCCTATTTGGTACTCAAGTAGTTTGTCTAGGCTCACTCTGGCCAAATTTTTGAATAGCTCTTCAGTATGTGCTAGGCAGTGAGATTTTGTTGATACTGCTTACGTTACCAACAGTAAAAATAATATGCTTTTGGTAACGTTACCAGCAATATAATATGCTTTTGGTTACGTTACCAACAAATTAAAATGCTTTTGGTTATGCTACCAAAAGGAAAAAATAATATGCCTTTGGTTTTACGTTACCAACAGTAAAAATAATATGCTTTTGGTATTTTGCCGAATTTGATAATTTTACCTGCAATGTCGAGGCAGAAGCCATTGAGCACGCTACGGATAGTTCCTGTTGCTGGATCGTCGTAAAATATCTGGGCGAGTGTGCCGTTAAATGAGAATAGAGAAACCAGCGCGCCTGGCGACTTATTGCCATCTTCCACATCCAGTACAAACCCTTTCAAACTGCTTCTTATGAAATAATACTGAAAGATAAAGCACAACGGTATTCACGTCTTCGCTTTAGCAATCTAGTTAGCGATGTGCTCTTTCTGAAAAACCAGAATACTTATTATTGCAATTATACTGATAGGCCTACATGATAAACACTTAGTAAAGTGCACTACCGAATCTTTTATGAAGATTTTCTCTTCAGTTGAGAGTATACATACAAGATCCTCTCTACATGGTTTCCTCAAAATTCGGGAACTCCGGTAATGAAGTGTTCAGCCAAAGTTACTACTAACTATGAGAAAAAAACACTAACGAAAATTCATCATTATTTGCGATACAAAAGAATACAAACTGCAATATCGACAAACATGAGAACGTGAAAATATGCGACAACCAATTATAGCCTAAGTTCAGCCCGGATTTTGGATTTGTCAATTAACTCAGTAGTAGTAGCGTATTTATTAAATTTGCCTATTTTACAAACGTTGCTATAGCGATTGCGACTCAAATTGACTAGCGCAAATTTGCAAAATTACTTGACATAGTTATCTTATAGTCAAAATGTCTCTAAAGATCTTTTGCTTAGCTTACTGTAACCAAGCGCTAACTAAGCAAAAAATCCTGTACCTGTGCCTATGCCTAAAAACTAATACTAACTATAGCTGTAACTATAAATAAAATGAAAACCGTTAAATGTAACTGTAACTAAACTGAAATCTGTAAGGAGAATCACACTGCTAAAGAGACAAAGCATATGTTTCAAAATGATAGGGGCCTTTGCATGGTACGGAACGTGATGTATATTAAGCGCCAGAGGGTAGTTGTCAACGTGTGGCTAACTCTTGAGATGTAAAATTTCATTACTGTGATGTTAGAAATAAAACTATGGATTGAGATTCATTGATTATACAAATAGGTGTCACCAGCAGTATGCTGACGAGAAATGCCAAACTGCTGGCCAGAAATAAAGGCTCAGGTTTTTTGAAAAGTTATTTAATAAGTAAGTCAGAAGTGCATGTAAGTAAGCAAGTAAGTAAGTGAGTAACCATACATGAAGGAAAGTATTTTGTTAAGACGTTATAACTCCATGTGCTGGACAATTAATCGTAAGCGTGTGATTCATAATCAGCCGAGTTAGGTGTTTGCGCTTTGTCAAAGGTCAGCTAATCTCCTGTCTCTGGCCTGTGTGACCTCAAAAGGGCTGTAGAATAGAAAAGGCGCTATAGTCTTGTGGAGAACGTGTGTTCGACTGTTAATCGAGAGGTCCGAGGTTCAAATTTCAGCCAGAACAGAAATTTATATTGTGGACTACTTCGGTACCAAATACGTTTTTAACGATCTAGACTATTATGAATACAGTGATTGTATTCAAGGTCGGTGAAAAGATCAGACGGTGAGGTGAGTGACTAGTGATATGCTGAGACTAATAACAATGACGTCGTTAACAATAATTTCATACTCATGTCCGTCTCTAATGGTCTGCAAAAAAGACAGTTCTTTTTCTTCTACTTCTTCTTCAACTTCATCGTCATCATCACTATTACCATTCTTCGCATTCAAATACTGCTCCACAGTACTTACGTAACGCATATCTTCGGTCAAAATCTCCTGCTTCGAAGGTGCTTCAAAGGTCCAGGACTGATTTGGATTGCCGGTTGCTTGATACTTGATCACTTTTGCCCTGGAGTCTCTTACGGATTCTGCAAACAAGATTATTACGTTTATTGTTATTACAAATTAAAATTTAAGAGAGGTGAAATCCGAACAGCAAATGTAGCTTCAAAGTTGAGCAATCAAGACGTTTGTTAATCCTACGATTAAGAGTCAGCTGGTGGTATATTTGACTGCGTTTTCTTTTCTAAAGTGGTGCTTGCAGGCATTTTATTCCGGAAATGTATTGTATTCTATTTGTGTATTGAATGCGTGAAATTTTCTGAAAATATAATCGAAGAGCCATCAATCGTTTTAAATTCTGTAGATGATGGATCGATCCAATAATGCCTAATGCTGAAGCAAGAAGTACAGTCTTCTAACTGGATCTGTAAGAGGATGCAATATATGAATTGCTGCCGACTTCATTTGTTTTACCTCGGCATACGATGGCAAGTGTCAAGCCCTTCCCACTGCCGCTTGGTCTTCCAACAGAGTATACGGATGATGAACCCAAAATGGCTGAGGTGGCTTAGGGAACCTAAGTGGAGCCGTAATGTCCAAAAGAATGTCTATTGCGGGGGAGATTAGGATGTCGATTGACAGTCTAGCGCGCTATCTCTGGAGTATCGCACGCAACTAACTAAACAAAATAACAAATAATATAATAAATATATAGACTTATGTCAATAATGTACTTTATCTGCATCATGTTATAAAATCCAGCTGATTATAGATCCTGTTATCCAATCGCATTTAGCTGACCTTGTTTTTATTTTCGATTTCTTACCAGCTATATCAAGAACCATGTTACTGTGTCGGCGGTTAACAATCGCATTGCCTTTACGTTCCCACTGTTGGTTCACCTTACCCGCCTGGTAGGGATTCAGAACAAGTCGGCCACCTGGAACACATAATCACAGGTTAGACAACAGTTTGAGAAATGGCTAATTAACCAGTTCGTAGATTTCTGCCTAAGGTTTAGAATCTTTAGATGTCTGGTGTATATAAAAAGACAACTTATATGGGTAATTTTCTCCCGTTTTTGCGTCATTGCACATTCTAAGTATACAATACTCGGACGAGAAAAATGAGGTTTTGCACAACTGATGTCACATAATTAGTCTAAGTGATGTTTTTGATGGTGTTGTAAATTTGTAAAATGACATATCAGCGTTGTCGCTGTGTCAACCATTAAATATTCTTGTGCTTTCAGAAACACTGCAGAAGGCAAGTCCCGGTTGGCTTTGCTGCACATATTTACAAGTGACTATTATGACGAAAATAATAATCACATTGACAACAATTGAAAGTAGTAACGAAAAATATAATAATAATAATAATAATAATAATAATAATAATAATAATAATAATAATAATAATAATAATAATAATAATAATAATAATAATAATAATAATAATAATAATAATAATAATAATAATAATAATAATAATAGATGAATAGATGAATAGGGCCATTCCGGACACTTTTTTTACATTAGTTAATATTGAAGTCCCTGAGGGATCCTGTATACCTAATATAATACTAATAATAATAATAATAATAATAATAATAATAATAATAATAATAATAATAATAATAATAATAATAATAATAATAATAATAATAATAATAATAATAATAATAATAATAATAATTATAATAATAATAATAATAATAATAATAATAATAATAATAATAATAATAATAATAATAATAATAATAATAATAATAATAATAATAATAATAATAATAATAATAATAATAATAATAATAATAATAATAATAATAATAAACCCTCCGTCAAACCCTGAAGACGAGGCCTGACCCTCCAGACAATTACCCTGCTCCTAAATAATTTTTTCCAAATCCCGAGGGATCACTGATACCTCAGGTAAAAAAAATAATAATAATATTAATAATAATAATGATAATGATAATGATAATGATAATAATAATAATAATAATAATAATAATAATAATAATAATAATAATAATAATAATAATAATAATAATAATAATAATAATAATAATAATAATAATAATAATAATAATAATAATAATAATAATAATGATGATGATGCGAATTGATAGCAGGTGACCAGTTCCAACAAGACGCTTTCAGCCAATTTACGCGCACGGCCCCGGAATCGGCAATGCTCTTAGGAGCACCGCTTTCCACAGAACTTGCCCTTTCGACCGCCCTAGAAACCCGGGTGAAGGAGTTGGACAGGGCTTTAAACAGACTATGTTTAATAACGCGGCAAGACGCTCTGCTAATACTAAGAAGCTCTCTAGGCACTCCTAAACTAATATACACACTCCGCTGCACGCCATGTACGAATGACCCCCGATTGACAGACTACGACCGTATCCTGCGGAAAGGTCTGGAAGACATTCTTAACATCACCTTCACCGAACCTCAGTGGCTGCAGACCACTCTACCTATCGACCTCGGCGGTCTGGGCATACGAAGGGTGTCGTCGCTGGCACTACCCGCCTTTTTGGCATCAGCCGCGGGCACTCTCGCTCTCCAGTCCAACGTTCTAGGTGGGACCGCTCTCCAGCCCGACTTGCACTTCGCAACGTCATCTTTGCAGTGGCAAGCGGAAACAGGCATTACAAGAGCTGGCGACTTCCCTATACATATTCAATCCAAATGGGACAGACCGCTCCTTCAAAAGTTGCTCCAGGAGCTAAATAGTGCACTAACGGAGACGGAAGCAGAGGCCCGACTGAGAGCCGTTTCTGCCCAACACGCCAGCGACTGGCTTCACTGCTTGCCGATTACATCTTGCGGTCTAAGGATGAGCGACGAAGCGATCAGAGTGGCGGTTGGCCTACGTTTGGGAGCCAACATCTGCGAACCCCACACATGCGCCTGCGGTGCATTGGTCACTGCTAGAGGCACACACGGCCTATCATGTACTCATGGCTTCGGTCGATTGGCCCGCCATGCCGCTCTCAACGACCTGATCTGTCGCAACCTAACAAAAGCTGGTTTTCCGGCAGTCAAAGAACCACAAGGCCTTTTCCGCACGGATGGCAAGAAACCGGACGGCATTACCCTCGTCCCATGGAGGACGGGTCGGAGTCTGGTGTGGGACGCCACGGTTGTGGACACGCTCGCGGCATCTTACTTACCCACTACAGCCATTCAAGCCGGAGCGGCTGCCGAGCTTGCTGACAGCAGAAAGAACGCAAAATACAACGCGCTCCTTCACACTCATTTCTTCGTCCCGCTCGCCATGGAAACGCTTGGCCCCATCAACAACAGAGGCCTTGCTCTCATTGCTGACATTGGCCGCCACCTCACTCAGATCACAGGCGAAGCCCGAGAGACCAGTTTCCTGTTTCAACAACTGTCGGTGCTGTCCAGCGGTTCAATGCTGTGGCTTTCAGCGGTTCTTTTACCAAATCGCTTCCCGCGATCAAAGAAATATAACAGTTTCAGATTAATAATAATAATAATAATAATAGTGATTATCATAATAATAATAATAATAATAATAATAATAATAATAATAATAATAATAATAATAATAATAATAATAATAATAATAATAATAATAATAATAATAATAATAATAATAATAATAATAATAATAATAATTACCATTATCATAATAATAACTATAACAATAATTATTCTTATCATTATTATTTTTATAATAAAAAAAAGTAATGATAATAGTAAAAATGCGTTACGAAATACCTCGAGTAAAAATAATAATCCAGCTGGATTCCTCCAGTGTGGGATTCAAAAGTTAAAATGCATTTCCTCTTCTTTTTCTGGGTTTACTTCTTTCTTCTTTTCTTTTAATACCGCCAATATTACAATAATTGTAGTAGTAGTAGTAGTAGCAGTAGTAGTAGTAGTAGTAGTAGTAGTAGTAGTAGTAGTAGTAGTAGTAGTAGTAGTAGTAGTAGTAGTAGTAGTAGTAGTTGTAGTAGTAGTAGCAGTAATAGTAGTAGTAGCAGTAATAGTAGTAGTAGTAGTAGTAGTAGTAGTAGTAGTAGTAGTAGTAGTAGTAGTAATAGTAGTAGTAGTAGTAGTAGTAGTAGTAGTAGTAGTAGTAGTAGTAGTAGTAGTAGTAGTAGTAGTAGTAGTAGTAGTAGTAGTAGTAGTAGTAGTAGTAGTAGTAGTAGTAGTAGTAGTAGTAGTAGTAGTGGTAGTAGTAGTAGTAGTAGTAGTACAAATAATAGGCCTATGCTTGTGATATTTTGCCGAGTTCAAGAAGTTTACCTGCAATGTCCAGGCAGAAGTCATTGAGCCAGCTACGGATAGTTCCTGTTGCTGGGTCGTCGTACCATATCTGGGCGACAGTGCCGTTTTTTTCCCATGGAGATACCCACGCGCCAGGCAAGCAATTGCTCCATTCCACATCCAGGTAAAGCCCGTTCAATTTGCTCCTTATGAAGTAGTACTGAAAGATAAAGCAGAACGGCATTCAAGTCTTCGTCGAAACAACCTAGTTAGCGATGTACTCTTTCTGATAAACCCCAATACTTCCTATTGTAATAATACTGATACATGATATACACTTAGCAAAATGCCACTCCCGAATCTTTTATGAAGATTTTCTCTTCAATTGAGAGCATACATTCAAGATCCTCTTCACATTATTTCCTCGACATTCGGGAACCCCGGTTTTGCAGTGTCTATCCAACACGGGCGCATAGCTAAGAGTTACTTCTCTTGTGCCGGTGACCAGTGCGCAAGAGTCACCGAGGTTTGAAATATTTTAAACATTTAATTTTCTTTTGTCGCTGTTGATTACCCAGCAGTAGAAATATATATAGATATAGTAGCAGAAATATGTATGTGTATGTAACTGTGTCTACATGTATACAGGTCCGGCTCAAGACATTTGGCGGCCCTCGGCAAATCGGCGGCCCTGGCCACACCGGTGACCTTAAGCACAAAAAAGTTGATGACCTTTTTTTAGTCATTCACCTCTTTTTACGAATAATAATTAAATAATTTTTCAAAAATGGAAAATTGGCGGCCCCTAAAAATCGGCGGCCCTGGGCGGCTGCCCAGTTGCCCATATGGACGAACCGGGCCTGCATGTATATATGTACATGCTATGTGATGACCAACCATAATTTACATAGGTAGATACCCGAGATATCGTGCAGGGTTGATAGAATTAACGGAGCGAATCTCTTCAAAGAGAAATAATTCTAAGCGAGGTAATAGCTTGGATGAAATCGGAGTAGTCGACCGATGTCAGAAACACCAGGATGTGGAACGACCTTCTTATATCGACTTCTTTATATGCCTTAGATAAGGTGGTAGCTTTTAACTTTTCCCCCACCCATCATCAAGGGCAGCATGAGCCAAAATCATCATTGGCGTATGCTGCTGGGAAAGGTTACCTTGTGGAAAATGTCGCGAACTCCTCCTCCCGCCAACAATCTCTAATTGTGGGGTGTCGTGAAACCTCAGGTAGCGAAGGCATAGGAAGTCAGGGAAGAACAGAAAGGTAGAAGAGACGGAGAATGGGTTCGGACCTCAGTCCACAGGCTATTCCAGCCTTCTCTTTTAACCTTTCGCTTCTACGCAAGTGACAAGGTGGTGCCAAAGTTTCGAGTTGGGTCCTTTCTTCACCCAACTCATTGGTTTAGCCGATGGTTAATTTATGTGATACGATTGCAGCGTGTAATCTTGTAAAGTAGTCCCATGAAAGCCAAAACTTGTATCCAATAGGCCTACTTGTTAAACGACAAACTTACTTGAATCCCTTATTTCTCGTGATGCATTTTCTAGGCTTCTTATTCGGGATTCCAATCCACTTAATGCATGGATCTGTCCTCTGTTCTTTTTTCTGTTTCTTTTGGGTTAATAGAAATTAAGAAAGGTCCAGATCTAGACTAGTCAAAGCTCTCCCTATAGTTTGGTCTCTTCAAGAAGCGCTATATAAATGTCAAGAATGAATGAATGAATAAACAAAATGACATGATGCTAGAAAATGAGGGTAGTTGTCAACGTGTGCTTGACTGTTGATATGTAAAATTTCATAACTGTGATGTTACAAATAAAGCTATAGATTCAGGTTCATTGATAACACAAATAGATTATACAAATTATACAGCAGTATGCTGATGAGAAATGAAAAAATGCTATACAAGCTGACTATGGGTGAAATGTAGGCAGAAAAGTATTAATCAAACAACAGACCCTACGGAACAAACGTTTCAAGAGGGACAGAGGCGGGCAATTGAATGGCTAATTCGAAGAGTTTCAGAGCGACCGTGTAAGCAGGATGCAAGCTGGCACAGAGAAGGATAAGGAATGTCGAAGCATGTTGCGAGTCTAGAAATAAGCACCTTCAATGGTATCGAATGCGGTTCAAAGATCAAGTGAGACAAAAAAGAGTGGGATTCCACGATCTAGATATTCGTAAGTATTACAGAGGCTGTTTAATAAATCAGTTTATTTTGAATGGAATGGTTGGTGAACGAACTGGAGTGTTAAGAGACTGTGAACCAGTAACACATCACATAACGCGGTTGAATTCTGGCCAGAAATAAACACTCAAGTTATTTGGAAAATGTTCTTACTTCGACCAAAATCTCCTGTTTCGAAGGTTTTTCAAAGATCCAGGTCTGATTTGGATGACCGGTTTTTCTGCACTTGACCACGTATCTCCTGCCTGCTCTACCGATGGCTGTAAACAAGACTCTTACGTTTAACAATAATTAAAGATGAAAATTTAAGAAATGTAAGATTCAACCAGCAAATAGACCTTCAAAGCTGAGCAATATCATACCACTAAGTGTCAAAGGGTGGTTTATATCACTGAATTTTCGATTTCTATTACGTTAACGAATTGTGTTCTTAGTCCGTACCACTGTACCGTATTGATATGCGTGAAATTTACCTGGAATTTAATTGGAGAACCATCAATTGCTTGAAATTCTGTAGATGATGGCATTATAAAATAATATCTAATGGTGTAAGAAGTAGCACAGTCCTTTTAAATGGATCTGTAAGGGCAAACAAATAATTGCTAACGACTACATTTTCTTACTTCGGCATACGCGGGCAAGTGACAAACCCTTCCCACTTCCAATAGAATGTACGGTTAGTGAACTCAAAATGGCTGAGGTGGCTAGAAGGCCTAATTGGAGCCGAAATGTCGAAAAGAATGTCTGTTGCGGGGAAGAACCTCTCAATTGACAGTCTAGCGCGTTAATCTCTAGAGCATAGCACACAACTAACTAAACTAACTTACAAATAATATAATAAATATAATATTATACACCTATGTCAATAATGTGCTTTATCTGCAACCTTTCCGGGGGCTTAACATGTCTTACATCACATTTTAATATCCAATCGTATTCAGGTGACATTGGTTTTATTGTCTATTTCTTACCTCCGATATCAAGAACCATGTTAATGTTGCGGCGGTTAACAATCAAATTGCCTTTAATTTCCCATTGTTGGTCCTCCTTACCCGCTTGGTAGGTATTTAGAATAAGTCGGCCACCTAGAACACATATCACAGTTAGAAAACAGTTTGAAAAATGACTAATTAACCAGTCCAATGATTCCTACCTAAGACTTAGATGTCTGGTGTAGATTAAATATTAACTTTCTTCTTTTAATCGTTTTTCCCTTCTCCTCCTCCTGCTTTTTTCTATGGACTCGTCATCGGGAATGCATGTCTGACTCTCTGCTTCTAATCTCTGTGCCGTCGATCATTCCAAATCAATTCCAATTCTTTAATCAATCTGGTATTGTCCTTCTTACAGATATGGCCCAAAAAATTTAGCTTTCTTTCGAATATGATGCTGCTAGTGACCTAGCTGCGTCCTTTTTCGGACTTCTTTATTTGATAGTTTCTGAAACCATCTTATGCGTGGTATCCTTCTGTAGCATTTGATCTCAATGCCATAAATCTATGGATCCTTGTCATGTTTTTGCAGCTTCCACGATTCACACGCAAATGGTAGAACTCTGAATAAACATATCTTGATGATCTTTACCATAATGTAATAAGTAGATGGTGACTTCACTTACGTCCTGAAATTTGTTAACGATTATTAAATTCGCTTGGTGCCATCGGTGTCGCTTCCAGTCTTAGCTCTATCGAATGCACGTATAGTTAACGCGCATACTCGAACGTATAAAGCCTTATTACATTATGATCGTCACCTTTTTGTGCACAATAATATGTCTTAGCTCCTCCGAATGTTCCCGAAGCTTGCCATTGCTCCAGCTGCCTTTGCTACTGTTCTCCTCACCCGGTTTCCGCTGTCATTGTCCCAAGTCAGCAGGCTTCCCAGATATACAATTTTCTCCAAATTCTCTATTAGGCCTAGTCCTGCAGCTTTCCCGTCTCTATGGAGAGTTCCAAGTTTTTCCACGTTTGTATTTAGTTGTTCTGTATCCAGTTCTATGTCATTCGGAAGCTTAAGGTTGTTGTTCTTGCTGCCAGGGACCCCAATTCGTGTTCCATTTCTTTAGATTTTGTCCATAATTCTTTCCATATAAGACATGAGTTATGTTTGTGAGATTGAGTCACCCTGTCTTTCATCTCTTTAGATTTTGAACGACTCAACCCATGGGCGGCGATCCCGGGAGGGTCGAGGGGGACAAGAAGACCCCCACCTTTAAGAGTGGGGGGACACGCCATACATCGGCCCCCCCAAATTTTGAGGAAACCCCAAAAAAGGTCATGAAATGTTTTCGCGCGTCAGCGCGAGAAAATTTTTACCTCTTTTTTCACCAGATCAGTTCAGAACTCTTTTTTTCACCAGATCAGTTCCAAAATGTCCCCCCACCTGTCAAACAAGATCGCCGCCACTGACTCAACCAGCTCTTCACCTACTCTGATCGCTGACTTCGCATTTTGCACACATTTTGGATCATTTTTACAAGATATATTAAAGGGGAAATAGTAGCATGAGGTTCAACGTGATACCCTTTGAGTGACAAAATTTTAAGAGTAGGATTAATACATTTACCTGAATTAAATCTTTGAATTAACTATAATTATTGTTAACATTAATAATTATCATTAACTTGAAAATTAGAACAGCAAACAAAGGCCACATAAAGTGAACTCGCATTCAAAATAATTCGAAACTTCTAGGTCGAAACCAGAAATAAAACTACAACCTAAAGGTAAGCTGGAAAACGAGTTTAAAGCTTAGTTTTGGACGACTCTGTAGGTAAAAACGAAGGCACAAAAACTACAAAAAGTGAATCCAAAACCTTGCACCAGAAACCCAGAAAGCCCGGCAACTCCAACAACGCTCAAGAGCCTTATACAAGTAGTTAGCTGGTCATATGCAGGATGTCGACCAGAGTGCTCGAGCATACAAATCTGGCTCTTCTTGAAATATGCTTCATCACTCTGCGGCCTCTCAAACGCGGGTGTCCGGCCAAACATGCGACGTCAGCAACGCATCTCTCCGCCATCACCTCCACCGCGGGCGCGAGTGGCGGAACCGAAACCAACGGGGCCGGTGTCCCGAGATATTATATCCCCCCTAAAGCGTATCCCCCCGGATGGAATAAACCGGTTTAGAGCATCCGGTGGGATGAACCATTTTATCCCCCCTCGTCATACGCATCACGATAGCCTCGACGAAATTCCAGTCAAAATCACCAAAAACAAAAGTAAATTGATTTCAGGTCGACGTACAAACTAAAGATACGCAATTCAAAAATGTTATGTGTGCAATAAATCCAAACAGTACGACTGAATACACTTAGAAACCCCAAAATGCAAACTAAACCGAATACTCCATTTCGCTAAGGGGGATACGCATGTTTGGGGATACTCTATTTCGTGACACCGGCACCCTCGGCCCTCCAACTCGACGTCGTCGCCCAACTGTGGGGCGTTATCCAACTCCGTACTCTGCTGCTGTGAAAGCGACGCACTGGCCGAGGCCAGAGGAGACAGCCTCGAACCAGGGCAGGGATTGTTCCGTGGCTCATGCACATGAACTGAGCCGTCTCGCAGGTGCAACTATCTGATCACCAAGCACCTGCTACACACGTCGCTGGCTTTGTTTACTTTGTGGTGCGTCGGGTCGTGATTGGCTGGGTTGTGCTTGGCTGGACCGTCTCAGCATGGTCTCATCTATTTCTAGTATTATGTTGTAATATCGCTCATCCCAAAATTTGGCGCGAAAAGCATTTCAACATACCACAGAACAAAAGAAAACTGACCCAACGTTCACGCCATAGAGGCACCCTGCGAAAGTCCCTCGGCAGAAAACAAGCTAAGAGCTATAAGTGCTCCGAAAACGTTTAAACCAATGAAAATATCGCAGCCTCAAAATCGTAATCATAATCGTAATCTCCAATTTTCTAAAGCGCCACTGTAAAGCCAAGTGCAGAGCACCAGCTTATTCACGAGCGCTGCGATGTATCCGAGGGGTTGTCCAGAGATCGATATCCGTTGGTGGTCCGAGTCCGGTTGCCAGAGAGACCAGAGAGAGGCAGAGCAGCTGTTACGGAGGATTTCGTTGAGGACGAGATAGCTTGGAAGGCAGATGATCAGATGGATTAGGATAGAAAATCTTGAAGAGGTGAGTTTTCAGTTTGGAGTGGAAAGCCTGTGGGGTGATGATTAGAGGAGCCCGAGGTAGATGACCAGGAGTGAGTGGCGGTATTGGTGGAGGAACTGAGAAAATGCGGAATTCGGGAGGAAGTTCGTTACAGAGTTGAGGTGCAGTTTGGGATATGGATCGGTCGGAGAACTTGAGGCGAGTAGTGACTGGGTGACGGGAGAGAGTGAGATATATGGCGGAACGGGTAGTGAATAGTTCGCGATGGTACTTTTGGCTGGGAGTAGGCTATTGTAGTGTGTTGTAGGTTAGCGACAATACTTTAAAGTGGATTCGCTCAGGGATTCAAAAGCCTGCGACTGACACTGGTGTGTACTCCAAGCTTATTCCAAGCTCATAATAATTATAATAATAACAATTACTATAATAATAATGATGCGTTAAGAATACCTCGAGTAAAAATAATAATCCGACTGGATTACTCTGGAGTCATTCAAATCGCACCTGAAGCCATATCTTTTTAAACTCTCGTACGACTGTCATTGACTTTTGTAACAGTACTCGTGTACAGCGCCCTTTTCTTCGGCCTCGGCTTGTTACAGCGCTATATAAATCGTCTTATTCTTATTATTATTATTTTTTTGGCCTTACTGCCTCTGCTCCGTCTTACCTAATGAATTTTTGCAACCCAGTTTCTTCCTTGCCTGCGAGGGCTTCCTTGCGATCTTCGGCTCGCGGCCTTATGGTTGTCCCTCGCATGCGATCTTCCACGGCACAATCCAGAAGTTTCGCCTATGTTGGCCCCTCTGCTTGGAACTGTCTCCCCTTGTTTCTCCGCCAAGAGCTTCTTGCCCTCTCCCCTCTCCAGTTCCGTAGACGCCTGAAAACTTTCCTTTTTGCCGGTGCCGGCATTGATGCGGGTTGAAAGCGCCGCTGGAACGGCCTCTATTCCTCAGGATTCTAGAGAGGGAAAGTGCCGCGGAAAGCTTTTTATTATTATCACTATTATTATTATTATTATTATTATTATTATTATTATTATTATTATTATTATTATTATTATTATTGTTGTTATTATTATTATTATTATTATTACTCTAATGTAGGAATAAAAAATTAAAATGCTTCTCCTTCTCCTCCTCCTTTCCTCCGTCTTCTTCTTACTTCTTCTATAATTCTCCTTTTACCGCTAGTATAATAATGATAATAATAATAATATAAATAATAATAGTAGTAGTAGTAGTAGTAGTAGTAGTAGTAGTAGTAGTAGTAGTAGTAGTAGTAGTAGTAGTAGTAGTAGTAGTAGTAGTAGTAGTAGTAGTAGTAGTAGTAGTAGTAGAAGTAGTAGTAGTAGTAGTAGTAGTAGTAGTAGTAGTAGTAGTAGTAATTACTGTTAATATAGCTGTACTACCACTACTATCAATACTGCTACTATTACTATGACTACTATTTCTACTGTAACTGCAACTACTATTACTGTTTAGCAATAGTAAAAATAATATTTTGTCGAATTTAATAATTTTACCTGCAATGTCCAGGCAGAAGTCATTGAGAACGCTACGGATAGTTCCTGTTGCTGGGTCGTCGTAAAATATCTGGGCGTCTGTGCCGTTAAAAGGGTATAGAGAAACCCCGGCGCCTGCTTTCTTATTGCCATCTTCCACATCCAGTACAAACCCTTTCAAACTGCTTCTTATATAATAATACTGAAAGATAAAGCAGAACGACATTCATGTCTTCCTTGTAGCAACCTTTGTAGCGATGCACTTTTTCTCATAAATCGGAATATTAAATTTGCAATAATACTGATACATGATATAAACTTAATAACATGCCACTCCCGAATCTTTTATGAAGATTTTCTCTTCAATTGAGAGTATACATTCAAGATCCTCTTAGCATGGTTTCCTCGATATTCTGGAACTCAGGTAACGCAGAGTCTGTCCAAAATTACTATTAACTATGAGTAAAAAACACTAACAAAAATTCATCGATATTTTCCATAAAAATGAAAAGAAAGTGCAATATCGACAAGCATGAGAACGTGAAAATGTGCCACAAGCAGTAGCCAAAGTTCGGCCCAGATTTTTGATTTTTCAATTTACACAGTAGTAGTTGCATATTAATTTTATTAAATTTGCCTATATTGTATACGTTTCTATAGCGATTGCGACTCAAATTGACTAACGCAAATTCGCATTCTACGGAACGTGATGTATCAAGCGCGAGAGTTTAGTTGTGAACGTCTGCTTGACTGTTCAGAGATGTAAAATTTCATAACTGTGATGTTAGATATAAAGCTATAGATTGTTACACAAATAGGTGTCACCAGCATACTGCTGACGAGAAATGCCAAACTTCTGTATTAGCCCACAATACAGTCGGTTAAATGTAAGCAGAAAGAGTATTGTATTATATCTTGAAATTTATAACGCCTCTTGCCGAAAAACTATTCAGAGGCGCCCTCAACACAGAAGCTCCGGGCAAACAGAAATGCCTTTAGGGAACACGGGACCGATGAGGAAAGGTCAATAAACAGTTTGGTTCTGAGCAGAGGGGGAAGGTCATTCCAGATCATGGGACCCACTACAGCAAACGCCAGGTGCTGAGCCAAGGCAGATTTAGCCCTGGGAGCAAAAAGGTCAAGCCGATTCACAGAGCGCAATGAGCGAGAAGAAGATGCAGATAGCGGCTTTCGTAGTTCAAGAGATACTTCGGGGCAGTACCCTGCCAAGTATTGGAGACAAGGAGGAGGATCTTATAACGGATGCGCGCGGCAATAGGGAGCCAGTGCAGGACATCAAGCTCGTAGGTACAGATATGGGCAAAGTGGGGGGGGGGCGAGCGATGAGCCTAACAGAAGCATTTAGAACATATTGAAGCGTGAGAGACGCTGCTTAGGGAGATCCATGAGAAGCGAGTTGCAGTTGTCCTAGCGTGAGCAGACAAATTCATGAACTATGGTGATAAAGACAGAAGGTTAGCCCTGGGAACAAAAACGCCAAGCCGATTCACAGAGCCCAATGAGCGAGAAGAAGATGCAGATAGCGGCTTTCGCAGATAGTTCAAGAGATATTTCGGGGCAGTACCCTGTCAAGTATTGGAGACAAGGAGTCTGATGGCCCTGAGACGCGTCAGCTGAAAAAAAGCAGGAAATATATTGCGATTCTATAAATAAGCACCTTCAATGGTATCAAATGAGGCGGAAAGATCAATTGAGACAAGAAGAGTGGCTTTTCACGATCTGGATCTTGGTTACTATTACAGAGGCTGTTTAATGAATCAGTTTATTTTGAATGGAATGGTTGGTGAGCGGACTGTATTAAGAGATGGTGAACCAGTAACACATCACATCATGCGGTTGAATTCTGGCCAGAAACAAAGGCTCAAGTTTTTGGGAAAATATTATTGAATAAGTAGGTCAGAGCGAGTATGTAACCAAGTAAATAAGTAACTAAGTATAAATGGAAGAAAGTATTTTGTTAAGACGTTATAACACCATCTACTGAACAATTAATCGTAGGTTTGTAATTCTTAACCAGCACAGTAAAAGTGTTTGCGGTATATATAGAAAGTCAGTTCGGTTGAGATCAAATGCTGTTAAGTGTGACTGCACACGACGGAATCTGGTGTCTCTGGCGTGTGTGACCCGAAGAGGGCTGTAGCATAGATAAGACGTCATAGTCCTGTGGAGAACGTGTGTTTGACTGTCAATCGAGAGGTCCGAGGTTCAAATCTCAGCCAGGGCAGAAATTTTTGTGGAGCACTAAGGCACCACTTGCGCTCTTAAACGACCTAGACTTTTATGAGTAAATCGAACGAATACTCGCGGTCGGTGAAAAGACCAGACGGCGAGGTACATTACTAGTAATATGTTGTGTCTAATAACAATGAAGTCGCTAACAATAATTTCACACTCATATATGCCTCTCAGGGTTTGGCGAAAGAGACAGCTCTTTTGCTTCTACTTCTTCTTCTTCTTCTTCTTCTTCTTCTTCTTCTTCTTCTTCTTCTTCTTCTTCTTCTTCTTCTTCTTCATCGTTTTCATCACCATCGCTATTCCTCGCATTCACATCCTGCTCCACCGTACTTACGTGACGTGTTTCTATGGTCACACTCTCCTGTTTCGAAGCCGATTCAAAGGTCCAGGACTGATTTTTATTGCCAGTTGCTTGATACTGGATCACTTTTGCCCTGGCCTCTCTAACGGATTCTGCAAACAAGATTATTATGTTTAGCTATTATAATTACAAATGAAAGTTTAAGAAAAGTTAGATCTAACCAGGGCTGTAGTGGTAAAATTTGAGGTGAGTACACGCTACCGGTGAGCAGCGGCGTCAGTAGGGCTGGTGTGACCCTACAAAAATGTGAAGACTTTTTTTAGGAATTCGTTAAGAAAATTTTCAGACTTTTTACCAATTCTCTGAAAATTTTCTGACTTTTTACGATTTCGTCTCTCAAAAAGTTGATGACCTTTTTTATTCATTCGCAATAAAAAACCTTTCAAAACCTCTCTTTTTCCTCCAAATTTCATTGCTCAGTCGCTATACGGTCTCTACGGAGGTAAGTATACGCTGTATACCCGCGTATACCCTCGACTACAGCCCTGGGTCTAACCACTAAATGTAGCTTCAATGCTGAGCAATCAAGGCGTTTGTTAATCATACGATAAGTGTCAATTATTTCACTGAGTTTTCTTTTTCTAAATTGGAGCTTGCACGCACTTTATTACGGTGACGTATTGTGTTCTATTTCTGTATTGATACGCGTGAAATTTACCTGAAAATATAATCGGAGAGTCATCAATCGTTTGAAATTGGGTAGATGGTGGCATTATAAAATAATGTATAGTGGTGAAAGAACAAGTACAGTCCTCTGAAATGGATCTGTATGAGCAAAGAAAAAATGAATTGCTACCGACTTCATTTTCCCTCTTTCGGCATACGAGGGTAAGTGACAAAGCCTTCCCACTGCCTCTTGGTCTTCCATCAGAGTGCACGGTTAGCGAACTCAAAATGGCTGAGGTGGCTAGGGGGCCTTAGTAGGGCCGAAATATCGAAAAGAATGTCTGCGGTGGTGGAGATTTGAATGTCGATTTATTCTCTAGCGCGTTAATCTCCAGAGTATCGCACACAACTAACTAAACAAACTAACAAATAATATAATAAATATATCGACCTATGTCAATAATGTGCTTCATCTACATCATGTGCTGGGGCTTAACATGTCTTACATTACATTGTAATAAAGTTCAGCTGATTATAGATCCTGTTATCCAATCGCATTTAGCTGACATTGGTTTTACTGTCGATTTCTTACCAGCAATATCAATAACCATATTTTTGTTGCGGCGGTTAACAATCGCATTGCCTTTACGTTCCCACTGTTGGTTCACCTTACCCGCCTGGTAGCGATTCAGAACAAGTCGACCACCTGGAACACATATCACAGCATAGAACACAGTTTGCAAAATGATTAATAAACCTGTTAATTGATTTCTGCCTTAAATTTAGATGTCTGTGGTTGATTGAAACACAACTTTCTCCATCTGCGCTTTGTGGGATTAACGAACTTACTTAGATGAGTGATTTCATCCCGTTTTCGCGACATTACACATTTTAAGATTACAATATTTAAACGAGAACAATAAGGTTTTTTTCACAACTGATGTCACGCAGTTAGTCCAAGCTATTTTTTTTGATGGTTGGTGTAAATATTTTCATGCTTTCAGAAACACTGTGTAGAAAGCATGTCCCAGTTGGCCTTTTTAAGCATATTTGCAAGTGACCATGATGACGAAGATAATAATCATATTGATAGCAAATGAAAAGTAGTAGTACCAAAAATTTAATAGTAGTAATAATAATAATAATATTAATAACAATAACAATAATAAAAATTACTGTTATTATTATTATTATTATTATTATTATTATTATTATTATTATTAATTTTATTATTATAATTATAATAATAATAATATTATATTAATAATTATAACAACAACAATAATATTAATAATGCGTTAAGAAATAGCCTACCTCGAGTAAATATAATAATAAAAATTAAAATGCTTTTCCTCTCTCTTTACTCCGTCTTCTTCTTTCCTCTTTTCTTCTCATACTGCTAATATTATAGTAGCAGAAACTACCATTAACATAGCGGCACTAGCACTACTGTCAATACTACTTCTACTTTTGTTATCACAACTACTATTACTACTACTACAACTACTACTACTACTACTACTACTACTACTACTACTACTACTACTACTACTACTACTACTACTACTACTACTCCTACTACTAGGCTACTATTTCTACTTACGTTAGCAACAGTAGGCCTACAAATAACAGGCCTATGCTTTTGGTATTTTGCCAAGTTTAATAATTTTACCTGCAATGTCCAGGCAAAAGTCATTGAGCTTGCTACGGATTGTTCCTGTTGCTGGGTCGTCGTACCATGTCTGGGCGGCTGAGCCGTTTCTTTCCCATGGAGATACCAACGCTCCAGGCGAGAGATTGCTCCATTCCACATCCAGGTAAAGGCCGTTCAAATGGCTTTTTATGAAATAATACTGAAAGATGAAGCAGAACAGCACTCACGGCTTCTTTGCAACAACCTAGTTAGCCATGTACTTTTTTCCGATAAACCCGAATCAGTGTGATTCTCCTTACAGATTTTATTTTAGTCATAGTTACAGTTACAGTTAATGGTTTTTCATTTTAGTTATAGTCACAGTTATAGTTAGTATTATTTTTTAGTTATAGTTATAGTTATAGTTATAGTTACTGGACTTTTATTTTAGTTAAATTTAGTTAGTACACAGTTACATGTACAACTGGCCCCAATGGCGTTCCTCCTGGTCCCTATGGGGTCATCGATTAATTATGTCAACAAATTTTAGGCAGTTTTTGATCTTCTCCCCCTTGTCAATAACTCTCAAACATTGAAGGGCCCCCCTAACAAAATTATGTCAAAGAAAATTACCCCACCCCAGAAAATTTATACGACTCTAACAAATGCAAAAAAACTGAAATTGCCAAAAAAACAAAATGTTGCTATTCAGATTTGAATTTGATACTTGATGGCTACAGTAGGCCTACACGTGGAATCACTGTCTGTGACGGATATTTGATGGATTTTTTTCTATTAAATAATACAATCTCGTTTTCGTCTAAATATGTATTAAATTTGATTTTTTTTTATGAACATTTATAATTTGAACATGGACGTGATAACTTTTTAAAATATTCCTTTTAACATAGACAATTAAAATCAAAACAAGTTTCTCACTCTTTAATATTAACAATCGAAAGAAAAAATTTCGCAGGGTCTACTTGAAATTACTCCAGACAGCATTCCCACGCCTGCTGCCGCTCAAGATCTTTAGAGACATTTTGACTACAAGATTAAAATGACTACTAATTTTGCGAATTGGCGCTAGTCAACTTGGGTCGCAATCCCAAGGCCCTATAGAAACGTTTACACAATAATTACATTTAATAAATTGAGCCCACCGATATCTATGTTTAGACTATAAAAATCGATGAATGAGGTCATTGATATGTATTAATAGTACTATTAACACATATCAATGAATGAGCCACTGCTATTGGGTTAATTCACAAATCCAAAATCAGGGGCGAACATAGGCTGTTGTAACGCATTTTCACGTTATCGTGTTTATCGATATATTGCACTTTATTTATCTCATTAACGAAAATAGCGATGAATTTTCGTTAGTGTTATTTTCGTTATAGTTATAGTTATAGTTAATTATATATTTTAGTTATAGTTATAGTTATCGTTTACGAAATCATTTTTTGTTCGTTAACGAACATTTTCGTTATCGTTAACGTTAACGAGAATCACACTGACCCGAATACTTACTATTGTAATTATACTGATACATGATATACACTTTGTAAATGCATTCCCGAATCTTTAATGAAGATTTTCTCTTCAAATCTTCTCTTCGTTCTGGAAAAGCTGGATAAGGCTGCAGATAAAATCTGCTTATAATTGCCTAGAGTTAAAAACATTAGGCATCTGAGTGAATGTTGTTTTATTATTTCACATTTCGATCACATTTTAGTGAGCTTTTTATGGGATACTATATGAATAAGAAAGTAATATAACGAACTACGCTTCCCGAATCGTGGCTAACCTGTCTTATGTGATGATCAACAATAATTTACATAGGTGCGTACCCGAGATATCGTGCAGGGTCGATAGAATTAATCGAGCGAATCTCATCAAAGAGAAATAATTCTAAGCGAGGTGATAGCTTGGATGAAGTCGGAGTAGACGACCGATGTCAGAAGCACCAGGATGTGGCACGACCCTCTTATATCGACTTCCTTATATCCTTTAGATAAAGTTGTGTAACTTTGGCTTCACCCATCATCCAGGGCAGCATGACCAAAAGTGTCATTGACGTATGCTGCTAGGAGAGGTTAGCTTATGGAAGATGCGGCGCACTCCTGCTCCCGCCAACAATCCGGCAGTTATTCGGTGTCGTGAAACCTCACGTAGAGAAGGCATAGGAAGGCCCAATCAGAAGTCAGCCATAGACGGAGTGCTGGAAGACCGGGGAAGATCTCACTTAAACAGGCCATTCCAGCCTTCTCTCTTAACCTTTCGCTTCTACGCAAGTGAAAAGGTGATGCCAAAGTTTCAAGTTAGGTCCTTACTTCACCCAACTCATTGGTTTAGCCGAGGGTTAATTTATACGGCACGACTGTAGCCTGTTAAGTAGCCACAGCAAAGCCAGAATTTGGATTCACTATACTTATCACACGACAAACTTACTTGATTCTCCTATTTTATAGGCTACTTATTCGGGTTTCCAATCGATTCAGTGCCTCGGACTGTCTCTCTGTTCAGCGTTAATAGACTTTTAAGAGTCTTTCTCTAGATACTCCAAATCTTTTTCTGCAGTTTCTGTATCCATTATGTTCAGCGCAGTTTAAGGGTATGCGGTAGGCCTATGTATACAAGGTCAGTGTAGTTCCAATGCGATCAAGTTCTTAAGTATGATCTCTCGTCACATCGTCTAATTATCTCATGACTGTTACATTTACATTACATAACGAACCCCTACGTTGCATAAGAGACAATCCCACAAGTTTATGAGCAATGTGATTCTCGTTATCGATAACGGTAAAGAAAATGTTCGTTAGCTCAAATAAAATGATTTCGCTAATGATAACTTTAAGTGTAACTATAATAATTCCAAAAATAACAGCAACGAAAACTCAACGTTATTTTTGCTACCAAAAATAGAAAGTTCAGTATCGACAAACATGAGAACATGAAAATGCCTTACAACCAATAGCCTATGTTCGCCCCAGATTTGTGTTTTTTATAAACTCAGTAGTACTGGCTAATTTATTAAATTCAATTATGTTGTAAACGTTTCAATAGCGATTGCCACTTAAATTGACTAGCGCAAATTCGCAAAACTAGAAGTCATTTTAATCTTGTAGTCAAAATGATTCCAAAGATCTTTCGCTTAGCCTTATTGTAACTAGGCCCCTAAGTACTAACTAAAATAAAAATCCTGTAACTGTACGTATGACTTTAAAATAATACTAACTATAACTGTAACTATAACTAAAATGAAAAAACATAACCAAAATTGGTAACTAAAATAAAATCTGTAAGGAGAATCACCTTGTTTATGACACAAACCATATGTTACAAAATGACATGCATGCCACGTAACGTGACCTATTATATTAATCGCCAGGGTGTGTTTAGTTGTCAGCGTGTACTTGACTGTTGAGATGTAAAATTTCATAGCTGTGATGTTAGAAATAACGCCACCGATGATGATTCAATGATAATACAATTAGGTGTTACCAGTATGCTGCCAATGAGAAATTTCAAACTCTATATAAGCTGACCAATTGGTGAAATGTAAGCAGAAAGAGTACTAATCTAGGAATAGAGCCCTACGGAAAACAAGTATCGAGAGGAGTAGAGGCGGACGTTTGATTGGCCAGTTGGAAGAGTTTCAGAGCGACCAACTAAGTAGGATTCGATAAACTTGGCATTACAAAAAGGAATCCGTGATTCGCTAAAGAGAGCTCAGGCAGGCAAGTTCGGAGAGCCAAACAAAGCGCATCTCTTAAACGACTTAACCTATAGTGAAGGTCATGGAGTGAAGCGAATCACGTACTCTTCTATATTATGCCAAGTTCGTCGTCCTTTTATATAGGCTCTACACATTTGTATAATAAAATTCGTCAAAGAACGAACGTCTCGTTATCTCCGTGGGATAAGAATCCAACATCCAAGTGCGAGAAGCATCTACGAAGATTAGCCGACGCATAGTTAGTACCACTCAACACCAAATACTGGAAAAGGTGTCGCCGTCCTCCTATCGCTGAGGTAGACGACGGAGGAGAGAAGAAACAAACAGCTTATTTTCCACTACAAGCATCTTATGGTCAATGGTATCAATTGTGGCGCAAAGATCAAGTGAGACAAGAAGGGTGGGCTCGACACGATCTGGATCTTGGTAAAGATTACATAGACTGTTTAATAAAGCAGTTTCTGTTGAATCGAATGGTTGGTAAGCGGACTGGATTGTTGGGAGATGGTGAACTAGTAACATATCACATCATGCGGTTGAATTCTGGCCAGAAAAAAACGTTCAGGTTTTTTGAAAAATATTTATGAATGAATAAGTCAGAAGTACATTTAGGTAAGCAGGTAAAGATTTAAGTAAGTATGCGTGGAAGAAAATATTTGTTAAGACTTCATGACTCCTTCTGCTCGACAATTAATCGTAGGTTAGTGATTCTTAGCCAGCACAGTTAAGGTGTTTGTGGTATGTGGAAAGTATGTGTATAGTTTGAGATCAAGACGAGGTCAGATGAGATCAAGTGCTGTGTACGACCTCTTGTCACATCTAACAATGCACCATCGTCTCAGCACCTCATGACCATTACATTTACATTTATATAATATAAATGTTACAAAATGACTGCAGACTCTCGGAATCTGTTGTCGCTGGCCGATCTGACCTCTAAAGGGCTGTGGAATAGATAAAACGCGATAGTCTTGTCACTCTTGTGGATAACGTGAGCTGGACTGTCAACCGAGCAGTCTGAGGTGAGGTTCAAATTCCGTTAGTCAGAAATTAATTTTATGGATCACTTCGGCACCACGCGCACCTTAACCATTTGAACTATCATGAGTACATAAACCGCATGCACTGTTGGTGTAAAGATCATCCGGCGAGGTAGATGACTAGTGATCCGCCCTCATATATGCTCTGGCTAATAACTATGAAATCGCTAACAATTCATACTCATGTTCGCCTCTCCGGTTCTTGCAAAAGAGACAGCTCTACTTCTTAAAATTCTTCTTCTTCTTCAGCGTGATCATCACCATCATTATTCTTCAAATTCGCATTCTGCTCCACAGTACTTACGTTACTTTCTTCGGCATCTTTCGGCGGTTTCGTAGTCACTTGAGTCGGCGGCGGTTTCACGGTCGGTTTCGCAGCTTGTTGAAAGGCCCAGGACTGATTTAATTGCCCGTTTGGTCTAAACTGGATCACTTTTGTCCTGGGTGCTTTACGTTCGTCTGTAAGCAAAATTAAAACGCTTAGCTATATAATTACAAATGAAAATTTTTAGAAAAGTGAGATCCAACCAGCAAGTTTTGATTCAAAGCTGGAAATCAAGGCGTTTGTTAATCATACGATTAAGTGTCAGCGTATGGATTATTTGGTTGAGTATCCGTTTTTAAGGTGGAGCTTGCACTTATTATTATTGTATTCTAGTTGTGTATTGATATTCGTGAATTTTATCTGAAAATATAATCTGAGAGCCATCGATTGCTTGCAATTCAGTATGTGATGACATTACGTCAAATGACTAAGAGAAGAAGAGCAGTCTTTTTGGCTCCATCTCTAAAGGAACCAATATATGAATTGCTACCGACTTCATTTTCCTTATCACGGCATACGAGGGCAAGACTAGTGACAAGCCTTTCCTCTCCTCAAAATGGCTGTCTTTCAACACAGTGTACGATCGATGAACTCAAAATGGCTGAGGTGGCTCATGGGAGACCAAGCGGAGCCGAAACATCGAATAGAATATCTCTTGCGGAAACAATTGAACGCCCGACCTTTCGATTGACAGTCTTGCGCATCAATCTTTAGGATATTGCACACAACTAACTAATTACAGGCCTATGTCAATAAAGTGATTTTCTGCATTATATCAAGGCGCTTATCATGTCTTATATTACATCGTAATAAAATTCAACTGATTATCGATCCCATTGTCCAATCTTATTTAGCTGACATTGGTTTTTATTGTCGATTTCTTACCCCAAATATCAAGAACCGTATTGATGCGGCGGTTAACAATCCTCCTGCCTTGACGTACCCATTGTTGGTCAACCTTACCCGCCCGGTAGGGATTCAAAACAAGTCGGCCACCTGAAACACATATCACAGATCAGACAACTGTTTGAAAAATGATTAATTAACCAGTTACCTGATTCCTGCCTAAGGTCTGGTGCAGACAAATTCCACTTTCTCCTTCTTTGTCGCCTCCTCCTCCTCCTCCTCCTCCTCCTCCTCCTTCTTTCTATGGGCTCATCGCCCGAATGCCGGTCACATGTTTCACTGTCTTTCTCTGAGCCCCGTGCCGTCGATAATTCCAAACACGACCTGTTCAATAAATCAGGTATTTTCAATCCTACAGATATGGTCAAAGAAATTAAGCTTTCATTCCATTATTTGTTGCATGATGTTTCTGGTGTACTGCACTCTTCTTCGCACTTCTTCATATGATGTTTTCTGCAGCCGTTAACTGCGTAGAATTTTCTGTAGCATCTGATCTCAATGCCATAAATCTATCCTTGAAGTGTTTGTGCAACATCCACGATTTACACGCAAATTGTAAAACACTTCATACACATGTCTTGATGATCTTTACCTTGATATGCACATTAATCTCGTAGCTCCTGCGAATGTTCCCGAAAAATAACATTCCTCCAGTTGCTTCTGCTCTTGTTCTCCACACCTGGAGGCAGCAGTCATTGTCCCAAGTCAGCAGGCTTCCCAGATATACAAATTTCTCCACATTCTTGTCATTAGTCCTGCAGCTTTCTCTTCTGTATAGAGAGTTTCCAGGTTTTCCCCGGTTTAATTGTTCTTTAACCAGGTCTATGTCAATCGTAAATTTAAGGTTGTTGTTCTTACTGCCAGGACCCCCAACTCTTGTTCAATTGCTTTGGATTTTGTCAATAACTCTTTCCAGATAGAATTTGTGTTGGTGAGATTGGGTCCTTCTGTATTTTACTTTTTAGATTTTGAACGACTCGCCCAACTCTATCCCTACTCTGACCGTTGACTTGCATTTTCGCAGACATTTTGGATCGTTTGTAAAATTTATGCAAGCGAAATTAGTTATAAGGCTTTAACGTAAAGTTCAACTTGATACCCTTTGAGTGATAATATTTCAGTTGTAACTTCTTTACGTCAATTAAAACTTAGGATTAACTCTTACTGTTAAAATTAATAATTATCAATTAATTAAATTCAAGCGTCAATGAAAGTGAACTCGCATTCAAAGTAATTCAAGAACCCAGGTAGAAACCAGTCTGTCAGACAAATCAGAACTTATGCTACAACTGCAGGTAAGATGTAAAACGAGTTTTGAGATTTGAACGACTCGGAAGTTCCAAGAGAACGCACAGAAATACAAAAAGTTAATTCAAAGTTTTGTTCCAGACACCTTCAACGCCCGGCAACTTCAACAGCGCCCAAGCGTTTTATGAAGTATAATGAGACCAGTCCCTCAGCTGACCCTCAAAAAGCTATAGATATGAAGTGTTAGCGACTTTATTTTCTTAGCCTCTGTCTATGAGAGCTGGCGGTCAGTCACCTTTTTTGTCTGTTGATCACCTCACTGACGATATACGGTCAGCATACTCACAAAACAGCCGAGCTCGTACTAAAGCGCAAGTGGCCAATTTAATTGTGACGTTACAACAACTACTAAAACTGCTACTACTAATACTACTACTACTACCACTACGCCTACTTCTACTACTACTAACATTAGAAACAGTACAAGACTTAGTAATATGCTGCTAGTATATTGCTGAGTTGAATAATTTTACCTGCAAAGTCCAGACAGAAGCCATTGAGCTTGCTACGGATGGTTCCTGTTGCTGGGTCGTCGTAAAATATCTGGGCGTCTGAGCCGTTATATTGGTATGGAGATACCCCTGCGCCAGCCGTTCTATTGCCGTTCTCCACATCCAGATAAAGCCCGCTTAAATCGCTTCTTATGACATAATACTGAAATATGAATCAGAACGGCATTCATGTCTTCGTTGTAACAACCTAGTTAGCGATGCATTTTTTCTGAGAGACCCGATTACTTACTATGGTAATTGTACCGATACATGATAAACACTTAGTTGAATCGTTGATGAAGGTTTTACCTTAAATTCTTCTGTACGTTTTGAAAAAAGAAGATAAAACACCTGAAGAAACCTGTAGCCAATTCGCTAGAGTTAAAAAAAGGCATCTGGGTGAATGTTGTCTTGTATTTTCACTTGTTTGTCACAGCTGATGACATTTTGAATGGATACTACACAAGTAAGAAATTAAGATAACGATATGCGCTTCCCGGATCGTTACTGACCTGTCAAAATTCTACCAATTTAGAATGTGATCCGAAGATCTCGCAATTGAGAATATACATTCAAGATCTTCCTCTCAGGGTTTCCTCAATAATCCAGTTTAGAGCCAACATAGGCGCGTAATTAATTAGTAACTTCTATTGCGCCGATGTTTAATGCACAAGACATCGACCGATGGGGCTACAAACTCAAGCCGTAATCCGACCAATATCAGTCTACTAGGACATAGAGGTGGCCTGGGGAGGACGAATAAGTCTTAAAGTGGGAACAAAATGAAACAAGCCACTGCGAGACTCAAAACCCATTTCTACAAAATCGGTTATCCTGACTAGTCGTTAGATTGTTAAGCGCCCTTGTAACGGCATGTGCTGTGTTACGGCGCTGTTGAAATTGTCGTGTTCATCATCATCATCATCATCATCATCAGCGCAGACCAAATGATATAGAAATAGAGTATCGAATGTAGGTCCAGCAACGCAAATAAAAACTTGAATACCAAAAATTCTAGTTTTAAGTTTGACCAGAGACACTCTTACAGACATGAAAACATAATGCCTAATCCTGCCTGAATCCAAAATGTGCATTTATCGGTTAGCTATTATAGCACAAAACACCAAAGTTGCGAGCAGCATCTTTCAACTCAACAAAACAGTGGCCGAGATTCAAGGGTTCTTAACCATTCATATTTCTTACGTCACTGTGGAGTACCCAGATTTCGATGGATTAGGAAGGGCTACCATTCGCTACTGCACCTCCTCAAAGGCAGAAGACGATGGCTGCACAGACGAGTAACTAGACAAACTTTGAAATGAAATTAAGATTTTGCTCTCATACGCATAGGCCTACATAATTTTTATGACTGTCAAGCTGTGTTCCTAGCTGTGTTGCGTATATTGTAGGTAACAGAGAAGAATAGGACGAACCACGTGGAACTCCGCAGGGCAACAAAAACACAGAATATTATTCGAACTATTCTTCGTAAAAAGCTGAAAAGAATATTTTCTTTTAAAACTAAATTGCACAGTTTTAGGATCTCTCGCAGTGCCTAGAAATAATATGTTTGCACCGACACATACCGGTAAAACTATATCTCTGTACAATAATGTTACATTAGTAACTCCTGTGTATATTGCTACAGTTGATGAGCATTGGACATTAACTGGACATTGGAAAGGGAATGTCTTATGCACATGAATGCTGAAAAATAGTTCAATACGGGCGCATTTAACTGCGACTCGGACAAGACTATGTGTAGAATTAGTTGTTAATAGTCTGAACATTCACCAGACCAGTTCAAGTTTAGTGACAATATATATTATATATATATATATATATATATATATCAATGCCCAAATGTATATATATGTGTGTGGGTATCTGTGTCTGTATGTAGCCTATATGTGATGTGATGACCATTATAATTTACATTTTTACGTACCTCAGGCATCGTGAAGTGTGGTAGAACTCAACGAGCGAATCTCTTCACCGAGAAATAATTCTAAGCTAGGCGATAGCTTAGATGCAGTAGGAGAATCTACTAGTTCGATAGTAGAAACGAGCACTGGGACGTGGCACGACCTTCTTATATAGACAAGCCTTGTATGTTTCAGATAAAATTATGTTACTTTGCTCCACCCATCATCCAGGGCAGCGTTCGCAAAAGAGTCATTGGCATATGCTGCTAGGAGTGGCTGGCTTATGGAAGATATATTGTTTGGATCTTGTGACACCACGACCTTCTAACACCGACTCTCCTCATATGTAGTATATAAAATGATGAATCTTTGCTCCAGACATCATCCAGGGCAGCTTTAGCAAAGAGTCATTGGCGTATGCTGCTGGGAGTGGTTGGCTCATGGGGGATATATTACTTGGGGGCTACCAGTGGGGAAGGCAAAATGATGTAACTGCAGCGCTACTCACCATCCAGGGCAGGGTTCGTAAAGGAGTCATTGGCGTATGCTGGTAGGAGTGTTTGGATTAATATGCAAGATATATTGTTTGGATCTAGAACTGGTGACAGATGAAAGTACTTTCACAGTTTTGCGTCACTGTCTTTTGCCGGTTTCTGCTATCTGTCTTACTGTATGTCTGTGACTATCTGTTTTTCTGTCTGTTTCTGTTTATTGTCTGTCTGTCTGTCTGTCCGTTTGTCCGTCCGTCTATCTGTCTGTCTGTCTGTCTGTCTTTCTGTCTGTCTGTCTGTCTGTATTTTCGTCTCTTTCTGTGACTGTCTGCCTCTGTGTTTGTTCGCTTGTATCTCTCTAGAAACTTCGGCTTGTTACTTGTAGTCAATGGTTGAGAGTTCAAATAAACCGAGCTATATAATAGTGTTAAGCTGTAGTGTAAAGTTAGGACTCTAACCTGAGAGTGATCCCAGTAAAACGCTGCAATACCAAATGACGCCAACGAGTAATCTCGTCGCAAACGGGAAAGAGACCGATGGTGCGTCGTGAAGGTATTACCCCAGCCGCTGATACGTCGTGTTTAAATTTCTGCTACCTGGGTTCGAATACCGCACCCCTTCATTTGATATCGACCGACCTCGCATTATTCGTTTTCTGACTCATGTCCTATGTGGCCCTCGTTGCAATGGCATGTTTATGAGGTACACAGCAGATTAGGTTCTGCTCTGTTCGAAATTATTCCTACTCTATTAATCAATTGCAACTTCAGTAAACATGTATGCACGTTTGTACGCATGTGACACATACATACACACTTAACGTGTGTAGGTAAGTTTAAACAGACGCTTCGTGCATACTTAATTAAAGGAAATTTATTGTTACCTTATCTTAATTTGAATTCATGCTGATATCTAGTTAAGATTAATTAGTTAGATTCAATCACGTTTCATATAACATTATTTGTTATTTTGATTTAGGCATTAACTGTACTGCTGCCACCAAGACTGCGTTGGAATGTTATCATAGGTGGTCTTTCTTAGGGGTCTTGATCCCTCCTGGGTCTCTTATTGTTGCCTGTATAGTTATGTTATGTTGTGATGTCTTGTACCTTGAAATTTTTTTTAAAATTGATTGATTGAGTGATTACATGTGTACGCAAATACATAGATACATAATGCATTAATGCTTGCATGTGAAGCATGCATTTATCACAACGCTTAATATAACGCCATATATACATATATTTATTTATTTATTCATGAGCCTGCATATATAAACCTCATATATTTATATGAGCCTTGCTCATGGTGGCTCCAGAATAATCAGCATCATAATTATCTGTTCCATTTTCTAGTCAACCGAGTTCGTGATCATTGTGCTCTCACGTTGGTGGCGATATGCAAGTGGTGCTCTCCGCATACCTACTCGAATCCAAAACGCACTTTTTAAAGATAATTTAGATAGTCATATATGGATCATTGTAATGCTTCTCGAGTGACGTTTTTTATGCTAAATGTTGTGAAACATATGTAGTGTTCCAACATATGAGATAAACCCATGGGATGTGAGACAAACTCATATGCTTTGCAAAATGACTTCATGCTACGGAATGTGAAATATATTATGCGCCAGGGTGTAGTGGTCAACATGTGCTGGACTCCTGAGATCAAAATTTCATAACTATGCTGTTAGAATCAAAGCTGTCAATTGAGATTCAATAAATATACAATTTAGTGTCACCATCATACTGCTGATGAGAAATGCCAAAACTGATATAATAAGCTGACAATAGGTAAAACGTAAGCAGAAAAAGTACTGACCTAGGCACAGAGCCCTGTGGAACACCAATATCGTGAGGGGTAGTGGCGGACTTGACGGGCCAATTCGAAGAGATTCAAAGCGAACGTGTAAGTTGGTATCAAATGCGTTGCAAAGATCAAGTGAGACAGGAAGCGGGAGCTCTTCCCTCAATGGATCTTGATAAATATTACGCAGACTGTTAGATAAAGCAGGGGTTCTTTTGAGTGGAATGGTCGGTAAGCAGCCTGGAATGTTGGGAGATAGTGAACCAGTAACACCTCATATCATGTGGTTGAATTCTAGCCAGAAATAAACGTTCAATTTTTTTTAATATTTAATAAGTTAGTAAGAAGTACATGTAGGTAGGCAAATAAATAAGTAAGCATGACATTGTAATAAAGAATATGTTTGTTAAGACTCCATAACTCCATCTACTGAGCAATTAATGCTTGTGATTCTTAGTCAGCACTGTTAAGGCGTTTGCGGTATTTCGAAGGTTAGTTTAGCTCGGACGAGATCAAGTGCTGTGTCAAACATGAGCTCTGGTCACATCTAAAAATACACTGCCGTCTCATAACCTTATGACCATTACATCAATATGCCATGATAAACACATATAGATGTTACAAAAAGACTGCAGACATCGGCGTCTACAGCAGACGCCGATGTCTGCAGTCTTTTGGTAACTGCCTTTGTGACCTCAAAAGGGCTGTGGCGATTATATTCTTGTGGACGACGTGTACTGGACTGTCAATTGAGAGGTCGATGGTTCAAATCTCTCCAGGGGCAACAATTATGAATACGTTAATCGTATGCACTGTTGGTAAAAGATCAGACAACGAGGTAGATGACTAGTTATCCGCTTTCATATGTCGAGGCTAAGAACAATGAAGTCGCTAACAATTCATACGCATGTCCGCCTCTCCGAGTCTGCCAAAAGAGACAGCTCTTCTTCGTCTGCTTCTTGTTCTTCTTGTTCTTCTTGCTCTTCTTGTTCTTCTTGTTCTTCTTGTTCTTGTTCTTCTTGTTCTTGTTCTTCTTCTTCTTCTTCTTCATCTTCTTCTTCTTCGTCATCATCACCATTGTCTTCGCATTCTACCTTTTCGTCGTCGCATTCTTCGTTTTCTTCTTCCCTTTTATACCCACTTAACTTCTGATTTCCGCTTAGTTGTGATTAAAGGGCTATCGTATATCTGTGCCAGTGCAGTTGTTTGTACTGATAAGAGAACTCACATATTTTAAAAGGGTCTCCAATATCTGAAATTAAAATTTCCGATCAAACGTCCTCATGTCGAAAGGACCCTTGATCAACGCTAAGCAAGTAAATAAACAAGCATCAAAAATAAAGAATATTGTAAATGCAACATAAATCCCTCAATCTTAAAACTTTGGTTCTTTAAATTGTTAGCACAGTTATTTACATCGTATGCGGCTTGTAGAAGGTCAGTTTAGTTCGAAGAGATTAAGAGCTGCGTTAAATATGAGCTCTCTGCACAGCCAAAAGTACACACGCGCCTCGGAGTCTTATGACTATACCATATACATCACGTGACAAACCCCGTAAAAATACAAATAACTCTAACTAAATAAAGGACGGGAAATGTCTGTCTGGTGGCCTTGGCACGTGCGACTTCAAAAGAGCTGGGGAATACATGAAACGCGATAGCCTAGTGGCAAAATGTGCTGGACTATCAATCGAGAGGTTGGAGGTTCAAATCTTCTCCAGGACAGAAATTTGTTTTGACATTTCAGCACTGCTTGAACCTTCTAGCCATTTCAACTATTACAAGTACACTGACCTTATACTCTCGGTGGGCAGATCAGACAACGAGGGAGCTGACTAGCACTTGTTTGCCAAGGCTAAGAACAATGAACTCAGCAACAATTCATACTCATGTCTGCCTCTCCGCGTCTAGCTTAACGGACAGCTCTTCTTCCTCCTCTTCTTAATCTTCGTCGCATTGTTCTTCTCGCATTCCTTCTGTCAACCATTCATTTAAGAAATTCCCGCAATTATTGTGATCAAACAAAAACTGCACAGGAATAGGTTTAAAATTAATAGTCTTGATATTTATTTTTTTAAAGCAATGCATTCTTCTACTTCTGCCACGACGATTTAAGCGGTCACAATTTGTGGCTACTTTTGCAAACTTTTTGGGGCTCGCATGAAAGGTAGCCGTACCAGAAAGGTAGACAATGAGTCATCTGAGGGCAGTCCCAGAGATGTCAAAACATGCTGTGAGTCTAGAAATAAGCACCATATGAGTAATGGTTCCAAATCCGGCGCAAAGATCATGTTAGACAAGAAGTAAGGGCTTTCCACGATCTGCAGCTTGATAAATATTACACAGAAAAGGCAGATTAAGAAGTGTTGAAAGATGGTGAACTAGTGATCCATCACATCATGCGGTTGTTCTTGCTTGAAAAATCACTCAAATTTTTTAATTACATTATTGATTTTTATTATTATTATTATTATTATTATTATTATTATTATTATTATTATTATTATTATTATTATTATTATTATTATTATTATTAAAGCAATTTGTATAGCGCCCCTTCAAGATTTCCTACTCAAGAGCGATCCCAGCCCAACCGCGGCGAACAACGCAGTTTTGAGAACAGTAAGAAACAAGGTGAAATGACCAATCGGTATTTGGCGGAGTTTGGTAGGGAGCCCATTCCAGGTTATGGGGGCAGCCACAGAGAAGTCACGGCGCTGCCGTATGGCTGTCTGCGCACGGAGAACAATATTTTCAGCCTGCGCAGCTGAGCGGAGAGAGCAACGACGTTGCGAACATGAAGTGGGACAGCAGAGCTCCCGCAGGTATGGAGGGGACTTCAGAGCACCGTCGAACCAAGGCAGAGTTTCAGTAAGTAATGCGCTGCGGGTAGAGGAGCCAATGGAGGACATCCCTCATATACGTAGACACTCTGCCAAACTTGGGGATGCGGCCTATAAAACGGGCAGCAGAACGAAGATTCTATTCAGGGGCTCAATCCGGCAGGCCGGGAGTCCGTCATATATGGCACTGCAGTAGTCCAATCGAGAAACAACAAATGCATGGACAAGCGTAGAAGCTGCACCAGATGAAAAAGAACGGGAAATCACATTGAGCTGCCGGAGCTGGTAATAGCAGGAGAGAAGGTTTATGTGCCGCGTAGATGCAAGTTCCTAGTCCAGGATGACTCCCAAGTCCCGGACCTAGGTCGAGAAAGAAAGTTGTTGGAATTGCAAGGCAAGAGAAGACAGATCTATTTTAGAGAGCTGCTGGGGTTGGCCGAGCCATATAAACTGCGTCTTTTAACCGAATTAAGTCTTGGGCGGTTTGCAGACATCCAGGCCTGCAGGGACTCCATGGCACCATGTCATGGTTTCCACAGCTGCAAGTGATTAAGTGAGTAAGGATGCAAAAAGGCAACTATTTATTAAGACATCTGCTGAACGAATGTGATTCTTTGTCAGCACAATTAAGGAGGAGTGTAGAAGGTCAGTTTAGTTCAGATGAGATCAAGTGCTTATGTACTGTATGCTCTCTCGTCACATCGACAAGTATATAACTGTCGTCTAATTCTCTCATGACCGTTACATATATATCACATGACAAACCCAAATAGATGTTGCAAAATGACTACAGACTGCGGAATGTGAAATAGAGTGCCTCTCAAGCGCGAGGGTGCAGTGGTCAGCGTGTGCTGGACTAATGAGATATCAAATTTCATAACTATCCTTTTGGAATTGAAGCTATCGATTGAGCTTCAATAATTATACAATTTGGTGTCACCAGTATACTGCCGATGAGAAATGCCACACTGATAAAATGATTAGAAGGTGAAACGTAAGCAGAAAATGTATTTACGTGGTCATAGAGCCCTGTGGAACACGATTTGTAAGAGAGGCTAGTCGAGGCGGACGTTGAGTGGCCAATTCGAAGTGTTTCAGAGCGACCTTATAAGTAGGATGAAAATCCCTGAGCGAATCCACTTCAAAGTCTTGTCGCTAACGTACAACACACTACAATGCTCCCAGCCAAAATATCTTCGCGAACTCTTACTATCCAGCCACCCCGGTCTACCCGTTCATCCTCACATCTCACTCTCTCCCGTTCCCCAGTCACTACTCGCCTCAAGTTCTCCAACCGATCCATATCCCACACTGCACCTCAACTCTGGAACGAACTTCCTCCCGAATTCCGCATTTTCTCAGTTCCTCCACCAGTACCGCCACTCACTCATCGTCATCTACCTCTGGCTCCTCTACTCATCACCCCACAGGCTTTCCACTCCAAACTGAAAACTCATCTCTTCAAGATTTCCTGTCCTAATCCATCTGATCCTCTGCCTTCCAAGCTATCTCGTCCTCAACGAAACCCTCCGTAATAGCTGCTCTGCCTCCCTTTGGTCTTTCAGGCAACCGGACTCGGATCACCAACGGACATCGATTTCTGGACAACCCCTCGGATACGTCGCAGCGCTCGTGAATAAGCTGGTGCTTTGCGCTCAGCTCTACAGTTGCGCTTTAGAAAATTGGAGATTACGATTACGATTACGAAACTGGACTGTGGAGAAATGATGAACCAATAACACACCATGCGGTTGAATTGTGGCCAGAAGTAAACGTTAAAGTTTCTTTAAAAATATTATTGAATAAATAAGTCAGAAGTGCGTGTAGGTAAGCAATTTAATGACTAAGTGACCAAGCAAGAAAATATTTCTTAAGACGCAATAGCTCCATCTGTTGGGCAATTATTCATTGGTTTGTGATTATTTGTCAGCAGTTAATACGTTTGCGGTATAAGAGTTCAGGTTAGATTGGATAAGATGAAAAGCTGCGTTAAGTATGAGCGTTGGTCACCTCAAAAGAACACTGTCGTCTCAGAACCTTACAATACAATACAATGCAACTAAAGATTTACAGCGCGATTTAGCAAGACAAGTCTTGCACAGAAGCGCGTTGCGCTGTAATCCTAGTCATAGTACAATGTGAATAGATGAGTTCTTAATTTAAATTTAAATTGAGCAACAGATGTGCATTGACGGATTGTAGTTGGAAGACTCTTCCATTCTATAGATCCTGAGGCCGATAAGGCACGATTACCAAACTTCCGGTTTGTCCGGTTTGTAAAACCTTCTCGCGTGGCCGATCGGAGTCCTCTGAAATTGGAAGCAGGACATGGTGTGACCATGGATGTCATGTACCAGGAAGAGGTTCCAGAGTGGATATAGTACATGAGGCGGGAGAGTTTGAAGGCGATACGGGCACGGATGGGAAGCCAGTGAAGTTGTTGCATAGATGGTGTGATGTGATCTCTATAGGATCAAGACCTTTTACTAGACGAGCGGCCGTGTGAAGAACAGATGACAGAGGTTGTAGTGTCGATGAAGGAAGACCGGTTAGGACAGAGTTGCAGTGTCAAGGCGGGAGATCAGGAGGGCTTGAACAAGAATACGGAGGCAAGTTTCATTTAGGCAACGTTTCATTTGTGGTGGAAGGTGGAAGTAGCACGCTCTGGCAGTGGAAGAAATCCGATGAATAATGTTAAGATTGTAGTCTAGCATTACACCGCTGTCGCGGACCACATCGGAGGATGGAATAGACCAGCTGAGTCTAGGTTACGGGTTTTCATTTGACCTTATGACCATAACAGTTACATCACATGACAAACCCCATAGATGTTATATAGAAAATCATTGCAGACTGCGTCGTCTGGTGTCTCTAGCTTGTGTGACCTCGAATTGGAAATAGAATAGATAAAGCGCGATAGTGTTGTGGCTAACGTGACCTAGAGGCCTTAGGCTATCAATCGAGACCTCTGAGGTTCAAATCTCAGCCAGGTCACTAAACTATTTTGAGGAACACATCGCCACCACTTGCACCATTTAGCCGTCTAACCCATAATGGGGAATTGACCGAACACACTGTCGGTGTGGAAAACAGACTGCGAGGTGGATGACTAGCTATCCGCCCTCACATGCCGAGGCTAAGAACAATGAAGTCGCTAACTATTCATAAGCATGACCGCCTCTCCGGGTCTGACAAGATACAGCTCTTCTTAGTCTGTTTTTTTTTCTTCATCATCATCATAACCATTTTTCTCGCATTTTGCCTCTTCTTTGTCTCACTCACTTGCTCTTCTTCCTTTAGTCATCCATTTAATTTCAAATTTCCGCGCAGTTGTGATTAAAACGGAAATTCTAAGTGAATAAACTCAATAACCTTGCAAGAAAGAGTTATTTTAATAAACAGTGCGTTTTTCCATTCCTGCAACAGCGATTTAAACGATCGTATGTAGCCATAAAGCAATTACAAATCCGTTTAATAAACACAGCATTTTTCTTCATCTGCAACAATGATCTAACCTGTGACAAGCTGGCTGAAAACAATTAGGGCCTACTTAATGGACCATTTAGCGACGGTGCAACAATTTCATAGCATTCTGCTAAGTCCATTTCTTCTTGTAGTTGAAAATCTCCAAAGCAAAGCTTCAAGACAAACTGACACACGATAGGCAACATCATGCGAACCCATGTTGCTGGATATGGCAGCGTATACGGAACGATGAAAAAGTTCAGTCATAGATTCTTATTCCTAATTATATTACAGTATATATATTCCAAATACATGTAAAACTTTTTAATGCTGCTATCTCGATAGGTCTACTGACCTGGCTAACTAATAACTGCGAGTAGGAACTGCCAGTGAGAATGATTCACTGCTTCCTGAGAGGAATAACGGGAGCCGATGACATGAAGGTAGGATGACCGTTATGAACAGGCCCCCAAAATACTGGAGAATATAATGCCTACAACAAAGGGAGAAACAAACTTTTAAGGAGTGGACGGTGTTTAGTTATTCTGCAAGTCTGACACAGACGAAAGTATTGTGAATCACTTAAATTCCACCGTTGTGTTCAGATGTGTCGCCTTTTCAACTGTTTGCCTTCGACACCATTTATGAAGAACTTTCTTTTAGGCCTATAGTCCAATTAATATTTAAAATTATACGAATTCTCATTACGTAAGCGTCAGCATTTCATTTTTATAAAGCATAACAAAGCCGCACGTGATGATAAAACAAAGTTTGCTGCGAGTTTTAATCCGTGCACAATTCTACCGACCGATGGTGCCTGCTGAATGTTCGCATTAACAGGTTTCCGAATGAACGGGAGGCTTCGTGCAATCATTGAGTCGGTTCAAAGGTCCATGACTGATTTAGACCTCTGGTTGCGTTATACGTGGCCACTTTTGCCCTGGGTTCTTTACTGTTGTCTGTAAAAACAAGTTACGTTTAGCTATATATTTACACGTGAAAATTCAAGAAAAGTGAGATCTAACCAGCAAAGGAAGATTCAATGCTGGGGAATCAAGGTGTTTCTAAATCATACGATAAAATGTCAGCCGGTGGTTTATTTGGCCGAGTTTTCGTTTTTAAAGTGAACCTTGCATGTTTTGTATTACTGTAATGCATCGCATTCTATTTGTGTATATCCGTGGATTCACCTGAAAATATTTATAATCGGAAAGATATCGATTGCTTGAATTTCAGTAGATTTTGGCATAAAATTAAGTCAAAATTAGTTTAGTTTGCTCACACCACTGTGCGTGTGGGTTTTCTTTCTACGTGAAATTTTCAAATAGTAAAATACATTTAAAACAGTTTCCTCTAGGTTTCTGGAAAACTTTAACACAGTATATTTTAATCGAAATTTCCTGAGTCTGGATCAGACCTACTAACAGATAAGTCTTCATCGTATAATCTTAAAAGCGTTTAAGCAATTTCCTACTGCGGCACATAGGCTATTATCGCTCAACGTAGGCTACACATTGCATATCTTAAATCTCGGAAAAAACGGCTCTACTCCAATCTATGGAATCCTGATCATCCAAGAGCCATTACTATCAGAACTACCACCCCTCATACCAGATCTATGAACCTGTCATTTGAATAAGCTGGTGCTTTGCGCTCAGCTTTACAGTGGCGCTTTAGAAAAATTGGAGATATATAGGTACACACACTCCTGTTCGACAACTTCGGTCGAAACAAATTACTCCGGTAAACAACAGAATACCAACATCATGCAAAATTGGATCATGGAAGGCCTGCGCGATAAAAGACAAATCGGCCCTAACGGAAACTTCCGGATTTTTCGTAAATCCTCTTCGCCATCGATCTTCACAACTAGCCTTAAAGCTTATCTGTTTAAGATGCACTATGATTAGCTTATTTTCTGGTACGCGCTTTCGTGCAAGATTTCATTTGTTTAGGCGCGATACAAATGACAGATTATTATTATTATTATTATTATTATTATTATTATTATTATTATTATTATTATTATTATTATCACAGTGCCGGCCTTAGGATATTTCGGGCCCCGTGCAGAGTATTCTGTACGGGCCCCCATGACACAAGTCATATCGTTTTTCATTGGTAATCATTTTATTTTAGTAGATTGTTAACAAGTAGGCCTACAACAGTAAAATTTAACTATACACGATAATTCTGGGATACAGGGGAAGTTGACTTTAATTTCATTCACAAAAGAGAAGATTTTAATCCAAACCATAATATTATTAACCCATTACGGTGTCTTGTTCAAACTAGTTTTCTGTGACATTTTCGGGCCCCTCTAATTTGCGGGCCCCGTGCGACCGCACGGTTCGCACGCCCCTAAGACCGGCACTGATTATCATCATCATCGTCATCATCATTAGTATTGTGAAGGTCTGCCTTCCTCATCCTCAGGGTAGGATTCGATTCTAGGAATGACCCTCGCTTCGGAGCTTGAACGTAATTGGTCCTCCCCCTTTTCTCCTACGTTGGCCATAGCCAATAAGGTCTCAGCGGCTGCGGTCATTTCCGTCGATCTACCCTTATGAGGGGCCCTCCATTTCGGGCTGTGTAGGGTGCTCTTGAGGTGAGGATAGACGATGGGGTTCGAATAAGCAGAGGTTTGAGTGTGGTGGAGGTAAGGATCCTTGTCTAATACTGGACTACCAAGGAGTGGCCTAGATGGGTCCAAATCTCTCATGTCCGTGGCTTCTGAGTTAGAAGCAATCCACCGCTCCGATGGGTCAGGGTTCTTGTCAGCCCGGACGGGGGTCTGGCTGGATTGCCAATGGATCAGCTGATCAACCATTAGATTCAGCTGCCCTTTCATATCCTCAAGGGCCTGTAAGGTGGTGCCCACTACATCTCCCGAAGGGAGATGTGCCCTCACACCTTCTTCTTCTTCTCCTCCTGTTGCCATTTTTACTGCATTTACTTACTGACTACTTTCTCTAGATAGTAAGTACAACGACTGGATACAAATATATAAAATGTGTTATTACAACTTCAAATCAACCAATGCAGTCAGTATTACAACTTCAGTTGACAAACTAAATTTCTAACAACGGTTTCTTCAATAGGTCAAGCATACAATTAAAGAATATTGATTGTACTGAGCTAGTTCTATTTATAGACTTGCTCCTCCGTCAACGGTTCACCTATCCGTGGCGTGGTAACTTAAACTCGGTGGATCCCTCCACCTAATTACCAAGTTTATCTTACTTTACGTGTAAACCTACCTTATCTACTAAAGCAACTGGCCTTAATTTCTATAACGTAAAAATAATCTTATCTACGCCTGCAACTAATTCGAATCATCCATTTACATCTACATCCGGGACCTCCGCTGTCAAAATGGAGACCACAATGCAATTTGACACGAATTCCAACACTAAGTTTCTAGTCTTTACAAACACACAAAGGATATTCCCCAACACCCTTTATCACCTCAGAACCTTGAAACAACGAACAGAATATTCAGCGTGGTCCTATTACCCGATATTAGCGTTCGACCACCAAATTCTGAACATTAATCAACTTTCTGTTCCCGACAAATCAACCCAAAAGATCACAAAACAAGAAGAAGACCTTCTCCCTTTTTAAGACTACTCACGTGACTTGGGCGAACCAATGAGAAACCCCGTGACCCAGTTCGATGGTCCAGGATTGGACGCCATTATTACCATAGAGATAATTAGGACATTCGGCCGCGTACCGAAAGGTTTGTCCCCGCGGTGGATGTGGAGATATAGACGATGGCCAGTCTTCACACCCTCCCCTACACACCTAAAGTGGCAACGCCACTTAGCTAAATGGAGCCCCTATGTGCCAGAGCCTCCTATTTCCACAGAGAAACTCTCCTGTTCACTCGGATGTTCTAATGGACCATTACCTTATCTTCCTCAAGCTAAACTTCTGATAGAGTCACAAATCACCTACTAAACATATAAAGTGAAACATTAGTTACTGAGAAGATTAACATCGCAACCAACTTAAACTAAACAGAGAATCAGTTGACAATGTAGTGAGACTAAAGGTCAAGTGCAATCGAAATTAAGCTTTCATGATGTAAATCATTCTCAATGAAACTGTAAAGAAAACTTAGCATCACTGTATCTGTGACCAAAACTCAATTCCAATTTTCCATAAATGCTAATCTTGTCTCACACAATCTATGGAGAATTGGCTTATTCTACTCCTTCCAAGGAATATTCAAACAAAGAGACTTACTCTCCCACTCAGGCAGGCTGATTAGACAGTCCACCAACATTGTTCAATATCAAAAGGAACCATCAGATAAAAGAAAAACAACGATTTAACACAAGTAACTGTTAGACTGCAGGTGCCACCTCCTAATTCTTATGCTGATCCGCATTATTCTGAGGAAACCTATCTGCTCAACATGATCATTTCCTTATCACCTCCCTTTTTACTTATCGGAGAATAAGACAGGCCACATCCACTAGTGGACCACAACCGAGGGTTATCCCCTATGCTGAGACCTAGGCGAAACACGCCTCGACCCTCCACCGGTCTTCTCCCTTCTCCAGTAAACATACTGCAACAGGAATGCAATACCATTATTCATCGATCAATACCGCGTGATCAGCACATCATTATCATTCCCCTTCAAAGAATTCCACAAAGAAAGTTCGCACCTGATAATCACAATTGAAGGTACGTATAACTTAACTATTTTTATTCGAGATAAAACACCATCGGCCTTTTATTCGCCTATATCTTTCCTGAATCTTACAGGCAATTTAACTTGACGTTTTGGTCGTTCCGGAAGGTCTACTGCTTGTTCCTCATCCAAGCCTAACCCTTTCCAATTCACCATTCCAACAGCCATCGTCTGTAATTCACCCTGCCGGGGCGATTTTCCCCGATGGTACTGAGCACAAGGTACACACCGTTTTAATTGTCGGATGATGTCGTCCTTCCACCCGGGCCAGTACGCTCGACGTTGAAGTTGGCCTGAGGTCCGTCGTAACCTCAAATGTCCTCTCGTCAACCCTTCATGGGCCAACTTGATCAACATCACCCGCCGAGAATGCGGCGGCACCAGTTGGTAGCGTTTGACTTGGCCTGCAGTTGCATCAACCCAAGCCCGACAGAAGATATCGTCTTTTAACACTAACTGCGGCCATTGAACAACTAACGTTTTTATCGCGCTGCTCTGCGAGCGTATGTCATCCGGAACCGGAACATCGAGAGTCGCCAACTTCTGGGTAATCACCCATCCCAGGTCCGGATCAGACCTTTGTTCGTTGACCATTGATTCTCGATCCCATCCGTCTAGCATGGTAGTAAAGTCCGTCCGTTCCTCTGTTACAAGTTTCACTTCGGTTAATTTATTGACACCCGCCGACTCTCCAGTAGCATTTTCCATATCGGTGGACTCTACTACCGGCACTTCTTCTAAGACGCACTGAAATCCACGTCTCAGTCGAAGCTGTTGACAGGTCGGATTCATTACTCTCATCATTAGTTCGTGAGTTCGATCAGAGAGTAAAGTTCCAGCTACGATAAGTCCCGTGTTCAACACTTGGGGTTGGGTCGCCAAGTCGTTTCGTTCGGCACGAAGGTCTGGAAGAACAGCATATACCTCCACATCCCGCTCGCTCATGTCCGGTACCTTCACATCGTACATTGTCGCCACTTTACGACACTTAGCCGTACGCGGTAAACTGTACAAAGAGAACATTCGACCCTGCAGCTGAATTCCTCTTTCACCAAAGTTCCATGTGGCTTTCTGCTGCTCCAACCAATTTAGACCCAGTATCATCTCGCTCAAATGTTCAGTAACGAGGCAGGGGATTCCAAAAGTCACACCAGCGATTTCGCTTTCAACCAACGTTTCTCCGAGCACTTTAATTGAAGTTCCATTGACCGCTCTCAACATTTGCTGAGACGGAATCATATCTCCTGAGCGCACCAAAGAAGTCGGAATGAGTGACCAATCGCTCCCCGTATCCACCAGCGCAAGAATGTTTTGTCCATGAACTCGCATTGGTAAGTATGCATTTGTACAGCCTTGGATGTATCTCGCATTGGCAGTCTCTTCTTGTTCTTGGTGTTCATTGCCAATCCGAGGAGGTGACCTCAGTGGACACTGTCGCTGGAAATGTCCTGCTTGATGACATCTATAACATTTGTCATTATAGGGACGTTTCCCCGAGCCACGAGGACGATTGTCTCGACTCATCTCAGTTGTGACTTGATTGTGATCCCCATTCGACGACCAAGGGTGTTTCACGAAAGTTTGTTCAGTCTCTCTAGCCGGCGGTGACCACATGGTTACTAACCGTTGTTCTAGTTGATTTTGCCGACGCTCTATCTTGAACATTTGATCAGACAGCTGGCGCGTTAATTGCTCCAGAGCAGTTTCGCTTTCTCTAACGGCTTTGACTCGCCCTGTTCGCCGGTCCGGATCATCTCTTCGACTTCCCGACCGCTGGTTAGCCTCTAGCCGAGCAGCCAGTCGACAAGCCAGATCGAGAGTGTTTGGTTCTCGGTCTCGCACTCTCAATGCCAAGTCAGAGTCAATAAATGCGTCCAAAAAGGCATCGATAGCAACCGTCTCGCTCATTTCGGTAGCTGGCCCCGGATAAGCGAGCGCCATTAATCGTCGTATGTCTTGGGCTAAGGCAGGTAGACTTTCCCCGTCTCTCTGTCTTCTAGTTCGCAGCTGGGTTCTGTATAAGGCGGTCTGTTCCGAACTTCCGTATCGAGCTCTAAGTCGACTTACGAGATCAACCCACGAAGTGACTCCTGAGGCGTTAAACTCCCACAAGACTTGTGCAGCAGTACCGCCCAGCGAGCACAACAGCTGGCTCAGCCTTTCTTCGTCGGTCCATTGGTTATGTTTGGCGCAGATCTCATACTTAGCTAGAAAGGCTTCCACTGGAGACTGTCCATCATACTTCTCCAACTTTATCCACTGTCGATGTTTCACAGTAGCTTTAGTTGACGCTTCTACTGTCTCTACACCTGCTTCCGATACAGTCACCTTCGCATTGGATTTACTTATTGACGGAAGTGGCTTAGTTTCAGACGACAACTTAGTCTTTACTTCCTCCCGTGGAACTGACGGATTTAATAACAAAGTCGCAGCATCGGTCGGTCCGATTAGTTCTGGCATTGACTTTATCTCCGTGTGCTTTACCTGTTCTCTATCCAATGTTCTCTCCCTAGTGTTTACACACCCAGCGCTTACATTCTTTTCCTCCACCCTGACCAAGTTCTCGTTTGTCCACTGCATTTCCTTAAGCCGACAATACGCACTTTCATATTGCCTTAGAGCCTCCTCCCAGTCATGACCACTTATCTTGGATCCATTACTTAACAGTTCCTCAGCCCCATACACCCGTAGTTCATGCATTTTCATGTCATTCGGATTTGGGGTGGCTTTGAATTCTGGGACAGATATCGGACCGGACAAGGTGGTTAGGCTCCCCGTGGCACCCGGTGGCAATAACAATTCACGTGGTTGGTTGCAAGTGGAATATCTAGCCGGTGACCAAGTGGTTAACGTCATAGCCGTGGGTGTTACTATAGTCTGGGTGTCCGCCTTCCACCCCTTACCCACAGGGTTTACTTTGATCTGGGTTCCACCCGTTCCCATTGTGTACCCGGCCGCTGCCACAGCCATCTGAGAAAGCAGGGTTCGATCCTCCTTTTCCCAAACCAAACAGGGATTAGAGCTTAGACCATACGATGGCATTTTCCCAGGGTCACTGGATGACCAAAGGACACCCGGACCTATCCCTCGGACATCACCGAGCTTAAAATCGGTGTCTATTTCTTCAGGTACTGGCACACGTTTCCTTCCTTCAACCGCACCACGAACAGGTAGGTACGATACGGCTGGAACTACAGGCAGGACACTGGGTAGGGTCGGAAACACCCTCTGAGCCCATGCCAGTCCCTCTCCTCCAACTACCATGGGGGTTGTTCCCCAGGATCGGGTACCCGGACCCTCATATCTTAGACACGGTAGCCCTCGACCCTCTACGGGGGTGGTTTCATGGTCCCTTGTCCTGATTCTACTCACAGCAGGGTCCACCATTTCCCCCATACTCCCAATGGTCCCAAGGGTATTTCCCCCCCCCCCTTGCAGACGACCATCTTCTTCACCTGAAACTAGACAGGCAACATTCAACGCATGTCTAACATTTCCAATTTCTACATTAACTCTATTCTGTCTACCTATTGCTACACTATCCAAAAGATTATTTGTTCTATTTGTTAACCTTAATCCTTCAGCAAGAGATTGTTGTTTATCTTCTTGACTTTTACCTGTATCACTTCCTACCTCTTCTCTCCTCTCTCTCCATCCATCCGCTGTTTTCATCCTCTGATTCCTCTCAACCCATTCTAGTTCACCCCACGATCTGGTACCAAATTGTGAAGGTCTGCCTTCCTCATCCTCAGGGTAGGATTCGATTCTAGGAATGACCCTCGCTTCGGAGCTTGAACGTAATTGGTCCTCCCCTTTTCTCCTACGTTGGCCATAGCCAATAAGGTCTCAGCGGCTGCGGTCATTTCCGTCGATCTACCCTTATGAGGGGCCCTCCATTTCGGGCTGTGTAGGGTGCTCTTGAGGTGAGGATAGACGATGGGGTTCGAATAAGCAGAGGTTTGAGTGTGGTGGAGGTAAGGATCCTTGTCTAATACTGGACTACCAAGGAGTGGCCTAGATGGGTCCAAATCTCTCATGTCCGTGGCTTCTGAGTTAGAAGCAATCCACCGCTCCGATGGGTCAGGGTTCTTGTCAGCCCGGACGGGGGTCTGGCTGGATTGCCAATGGATCAGCTGATCAACCATTAGATTCAGCTGCCCTTTCATATCCTCAAGGGCCTGTAAGGTGGTGCCCACTACATCTCCCGAAGGGAGATGTGCCCTCACACCTTCTTCTTCTTCTCCTCCTGTTGCCATTTTTACTGCATTTACTTACTGACTACTTTCTCTAGATAGTAAGTACAACGACTGGATACAAATATATAAAATGTGTTATTACAACTTCAAATCAACCAATGCAGTCAGTATTACAACTTCAGTTGACAAACTAAATTTCTAACAACGGTTTCTTCAATAGGTCAAGCATACAATTAAAGAATATTGATTGTACTGAGCTAGTTCTATTTATAGACTTGCTCCTCCGTCAACGGTTCACCTATCCGTGGCGTGGTAACTTAAACTCGGTGGATCCCTCCACCTAATTACCAAGTTTATCTTACTTTACGTGTAAACCTACCTTATCTACTAAAGCAACTGGCCTTAATTTCTATAACGTAAAAATAATCTTATCTACGCCTGCAACTAATTCGAATCATCCATTTACATCTACATCCGGGACCTCCGCTGTCAAAATGGAGACCACAATGCAATTTGACACGAATTCCAACACTAAGTTTCTAGTCTTTACAAACACACAAAGGATATTCCCCAACACCCTTTATCACCTCAGAACCTTGAAACAACGAACAGAATATTCAGCGTGGTCCTATTACCCGATATTAGCGTTCGACCACCAAATTCTGAACATTAATCAACTTTCTGTTCCCGACAAATCAACCCAAAAGATCACAAAACAAGAAGAAGACCTTCTCCCTTTTTAAGACTACTCACGTGACTTGGGCGAACCAATGAGAAACCCCGTGACCCAGTTCGATGGTCCAGGATTGGACGCCATTATTACCATAGAGATAATTAGGACATTCGGCCGCGTACCGAAAGGTTTGTCCCCGCGGTGGATGTGGAGATATAGACGATGGCCAGTCTTCACAGTATTATTACAAATAACTAAGAGAAGAAGAAAAGTCTTTTTAACTGGATCTATAAGACCAAAAAATATATGAATTACTACCGACTTCATTTTCTTTACCTCGGCATATAACCTAAGGGCAGGTGATAAGTCCTTTCCACTCCCGCCTGGTCTTTAAACGCAGTGTAGGCCTACGGTTAATGAAGTCATAATGGCTGAGGAGGCTAAAGAGCGCGTGTGGAGCCGAAATATCGTAAAGAATGTCTGCTGTTGAGCGATTTGAACGCCCGACCTATCTATTGACAGTCTAGCGCTTTATCATTACAGTATCGCGCACAACTAACTAAATAAACTAACAAATAATATAATAAATATATACGTTTAGTCAATAAAGTGCTTTTTCTGCATTATGTCAAGGCGCTTAATATGTTTTACATTACATTGTAATCAAATCCAACTGATTATCGATCCTGTTATCCAATCTTATTTAACTGAAAGTGGTTTTTATTGTCGATTTCTTACTTGCAATATCAAGAACCGTATTATTCCTGCGGCGGTTAACAATCACATTGCCTTTCCGTTCCCATTGTTGATCGGTCTTGCCCGCTTGGTAGGGATTCAGAACGAGGCCATCTGGAACAGATATCACCGGTTAGACAACAGTTTGAAAACTGACTTATTAACCAGTTCATTTATTCCTGCCTAAGGATTAGATGTCTGGGGTAGATTAAAACGACTTTCTCCTTCTTTTCCTGGTTCTCGTTCTCGTTCTCGTTCTCGTTCTCGTTCTCCTCCTCCTCCTCCTCCTCCTTCTCCTCCTCCTCCTCCTTCTCCTCCTCCTCCTCCTCCTTCTCCTCCTCCTCCTCATTCTTCTTCTTCCCCTTGTCTTCTTTCTATGGGCTCTTTAGTCTTTGCTTACTCTGACCGATGACCGCATTTTCGCAGACATTTTGGATCATTTGCAAAATGTATGCAAGCGAAATTAGTCATAGTTCTTTAGCGTGAAGTTCAACGTAATGGCCTTTGAGTTGTAAAATTTGGTAAATTCTGTACGTGAAATAAATCTTAGGATTAACTCTAATTGTTAAAATTAATAACTATCAATTAATTAAATTAAAGTATTAATCAAAGGTCCTTTGAAGCGTATTAATCAAAGGTCGTTTGAAACGAACTCGCATTAAAAATAATTTAAAAAGCCAGGTCGAAGTCCAGTAAGTCAGAATAACCAGAAGTTAGGCTACAACCTATAATTAATCTGCAAAACGAGTTTGAAGCTTAGCTTTGAACGACTCTGAAGATTCAATAGAACGCACAGAACTACAGAAAGTGTATTCAAAGCTTTTAACCAGACCCCGAGAACGTTCGGAAACGCCACTTTTGCTCAAGCCTCTTAAATAGTTTCCCAGGTCTGTGTGTCCTACAATAAACGCTGTGGAATCTATGGAATGTAACCGATTCTGCAAAACATGCCTGAGAGGCCGTTGGCCGACCTCCCTAACGCCTGCATGCCCGATGCACGCACACGGGCAGTCCTAACCAAAGCCTGCATGGGACGAAGCCCGATGCAGGCCTTGGCGATGCAGGCACACGAGCGCTGCTAACCATGCTTGAGGGCCGTTGGCCGACCTCCACACGGGCGCTACTATTCAAGGCCTACATCAGGCTTCGCCATTGATTGATCACGTGAAATGCGCGAAAAACAACAATAATGAGCAAATACTATTTTGTTCGTAAATAGTCCTTGAAAATTTCGTTGTCCCATGAATGAAAGCCCCAAGAGCGACAATTGCGTATAAATCGTGAGCGACGGCAAAGATAGATGACCCGACAAAGCCAAGAAACTCTCGAACGTCTGAGGTTGCAAAGACGTGATACTGATGCGCATTATCACTGGAGACAACATCAACGTACTCGTCCAGAAATCAGACCGTCCAGGTCATTTGCTAAATGATACTCGAATTTTCACTCGCAATGTGACTTATAATCAAGCATTCCAAAAAACAAATTCTTTTATCTTCCTATCAATCCGTTCAATTGTTTTTAACACGTCATATGACGAGCAAATACTCTAGTATAGCAATAATAGTAGTAGTGCTGGTGGTAGTGGTCGTTGTAGAAGTAAATACTACTACTGCTACCACAACCACTTCTACTACTACCACTACTACTGCTACCACTACTACTGCTACTACTGCTTACATCAGCAACAGTGCAAATATTATGCTTCTAATATTGCCGAGTTGAATAATTTTACCTGCAGCAATGTCCAGACAGAAGTCATTCAGCATGCTACGGATAGTTCCTGTTGCTGGGTCGTCGTAAAATTTCTGGGCATTACTTCCGTTTTTTGCCAGTGGAGACACCCGCGTGCCAGGCGAGGTATTGGCGCCATGCACATCCAGGTAAAGGCCGCTCAAGTTGCTTTTTATGAAATATAACTGAAATATGAAGCAGAGCAGCATTCAGGTCTTCGTTTTAACAACCTAGTTAGCGATGAGCATTTTCTGAGAGACCCGAATACTTACTAAAGTATTTGTACTGACACGTGAAATACAATTACTAAAATGCGTCTCCTGAATCGTTAATGAAGGCTTATCTTGATTTCTTGTCTTCATTCTGGAAAAGCTGGATGAAGCTGCCGATAAAGCCTGTTTCTAATTCGTCAGAATTAAAAAAACAATTAGGCACCTGAGTGAATGTTGTCTTGCAATTTCACTTGTGGATCACATCTGAGGAGTTTTTTAATGTTTACAATATAAGTCAGACTTTAAGATAACGAACGAGATGCGCTTCCAGGATCGTTACTAACCTGTCAAAATTCTAACAATTTAGAATGTGATCCGAAAGTCTCGCAATTGACAATATCTATATTCAAGACACTCGTTATAGTGTTTCCTTAATATTCGGCAACCCCAATAATGCAGTCTCGTCATCGTCATCATCATCATTATCATCCGATACTAAACTTACAGTCGTTAGTTTAGATAGAGATATGACTGCGTTGCAAAGGTATTATTCTCCAAACAGCGAATCCAATTAACAGTTTCACACAATTACATGTACGTCTAATGCACAATTATGCTAGTCAATCAACGCTTAATCGCCAGGACAGTTCCACACGAACACCTTTACTATACGATAACCAGTCGGGGCAGGGCCAGGCTATTCTTTATAGGTCTTATCCATCTATGTACATACGTCCAGTTTCCTTGCGGGGCTTCCGCTCGTCTCAGTATGCGAAGCGTCCTCTGGTGGTGATGTTTTTGGTGGTGGTGGTGGTGGTGGTTGTGGTGGTGGTGTTGGTGGTGGTGTTGGTGGTGGTGTTGGTGGTGGTGGAGGTGGTGGTGAAGAGACCGTTTCCCTCTTCGCTCTCGTAGGCAGACAACATAGGCAACAACGGCAACAGAGACTCTGCACATTTAGAATCAACACAACACGATACGGGGTAAAACGGTAATAGTGCTCGTGCACATTTTAAAAACAGCAATACACAATACGGGTTCCGGAGATATCCAAAAGTGGAATGCCTGGGGTGTAGAATGCGTAGATATTCTCCTGTAGCTTTCCAAGATATATAGATAACTATCCCCACCAACGTTTCGATAGTAGTACAAACGGGGGCCCGCTGGCACATTTTGATTGATTGATTGACTAATTGATTGATTGATTGATAAACAGTGCAGATGCGCATCAGAGGTGCAAATGCTTCGTTCAGGAGCTTCAGGAGCTTCATCAGCAGGAGCAGGAGCTTCAGCAGCAGGAGCAGGAGCTTCAGCAGCATAATAGGAGCTTCAGGTTTTATTTAGTACATACATGTATACATACATGTATACATACATGCATACACACACACGGTGTGTGTTTAACGGGTCAAAGTTATCCGGTGCGTTTGTAATGACTGAATGAATGAACGGACGGTTGGGATGAACGACTTTACGAGCTTCCTTTAATTAACAACTGTTCATGCAACAGGGAGTAATGCTCTGGTGTCTGTGCCAGAGTCATCCGGTGACGTGTGCTTGTGCTCTGTGTGCGTGTCTGTGTGAACTTATGATCACTTATTATAATTCCCCGATTTATGTATCGTATACGTATAATTGTAGGACTTCTACTCCTACCACAGTGTGACTGGGGTTGCTTGTTACTGTAAGTCTGTAATACTGGTACTCAGTATTGGTTAAAACATTAAAAAATGACGGAGCAGATTCGGTGTTTAATAATGCCTGCGTCGATCTTAATAATTGGGTAAACGTTGATCCATCGTTACTTCCGTTTAAAATCCAGTTTGTAATCTGGTATGCGCCTCTGTTGCGTCTTATCGCTTTCAACGCAATTCTCCAAATTTTAACCGGCTCAGGACATTTTATCTGCAGCCAGACATTTAGGAGTGACCTACTATCCGCGATCCATGTTCCGTTTGAACCATCTGCATTTAGACTATTGAAAGCTCCATACGCTTGATACTTGTCAGTAACAGTTGAACTAGCACTTGCCATAAATCCGGTAACACTTTCGTCAGCCTCCAAAATAGGTATGTATCCGATATGACATTTTTTCAGAGCATTATTATCCGCTCTACTAAGAGCGTTATCTACATAATTTTTAGTGGAGGCATCTTGAGGATTAACGGGGTTTTTTTAATCGGTTATAGATTTTTGTCTCATAACGATATCTTGGTAAACATCGATTTTATGGTCGCTGGACGATTTACCGAATCGAATTATATTTTCCGTTCCCACTTTGCACAAGAAACCTTCGATCGATTGCAACGTTATAGGTTGGTTTAAATAACCTTCTATTTTGTTTAACAGATTACCAAGTATCAAAGAAAACAGTTTGTTTCCGCGTAGATCCTTACACCCCATATTACGTTGACGATCCGAGCCCACACTTAAAAATAGATTGCCGGTCATAACGTCACCAGTCTTAGAAACTTTGTTTACACCGCTGTTTAAATCTACGTAATTTTTGGTAGCACCATCTTGGGAATTAGTAGGTTCTAACACGTTGACCAGTTTATGAGAATCTAAATTAATATTCTCGGTCGCGGCGTTTGTTCCATCCATACGAAGGAAAGTAGCATTTGCCTGAGACAATGTAACTCCTCCGGCAATTATTCTTTCCGAGTATCCAACATCAGTATGTCCGAATTTATCCACAGGCATTTTTAGTATATATATATATATATAAAATATATACAATGTATATATATTTTATTTATATCAGAACAAACCGTTGGGTGAGCTCATGAATAACCTACCACGATTTAAGTATCGTATATGTATAATTGTATGCTATGAAGTCCTACGTTAATCCGACCGCTAATATAAATCCCACTGGGGAGGTTTTTCGTAAATCTGTAATACTGATACGCAGTATTCGTTGAAATATTGAAAAATGACGGCGCAGTTGCGGTTCTCAATAACGGAGTCGTCATCGTAAATAACGTCGTAAATGTCGAATCGCCGTCGTTACGCCCTGATATGGTCCAAGGGGCCCTGGTTATTCTGTCTACAGTATCGATAGCATTCAACGCGATTCGCCAAATTTTAACCGGCTCGGGACATTTTATCTGTATCCAATTATTGAAAACATCATTAGAAACCCAAGATCCGTTCAAACCATCCGCGTTGAGACTATTGAACGCTCCGTACGCTCGATATCCGTCTTTGTGTGAACTGGCCCTAGCGACGAATCCGGTACTACTCTCGTCGGCTTCTAAATTAGGTATATATCCGAGATAACATTTTTTATGAGCATTATCTACGTAATATTTGGTAGCACCATCTTGGGAATTAGTAGGATCTAACAAGTTGACAATTTTATGAGAATCTAAATTAATATTTCCAGTTGCAGCGTTTGTTCCATCCATACGAAGGAAAGTAGCATTTGCTTGAGACAATGTAACTCCTCCGGCAATTACTCTTTCCGAGTATCCAACATCAGTATGTCCGAATTTATCCACAGGCATTTTATAATATATATATATAGATATATATATATATATATATATATATATATATATATATATATATATATATATCAAAACAAACCGTTTATAACTTCTTGAAAATTCGCGCCATCGTCCATCATTTTCAACACATACAAGCACAGATGACCGCAAAACACTTCGTTATCGGGCTGTATTCGTTCGCTGTTATAATAAACTGGACAGCTTAAATATTTCAGTAGCTCGGAAGGTGGAGGGAGACCATAGCCATCGAAATATTTCGCCGAAATTTCGCCTTTCTTCTTGATCCAACACACCCAATGAGTCCCGCTCCCACTAGATTTATCTAGGTTAAGAATGCCGCTTTCGTTAGTAGGCCTACTCGGTCTCTCGGGCAACTCGTCTCGTAGGAACACGCCTCTAAAGTTTGTGATATTTAGTTTCTTCTTAGCGGCGTCTATCAGTTGTATATTCGACAAAGGAACATTCGGTAACGCGACTCCGCAAACGTCGATTTCTGTAACACTTCTAAAACTCATTTTATAATCAACGAATAGATTCTTTATGTGCGCAGCGTAACGAGTAATGTCCGTACGCTAATGTATGAATACCGTCTTCCATTATTACTCGTTTGTCATCATCCGCGGATAATGCAACTTTATTTACCTGTTCGGTATAAATTTCGTGATGATACGATCTAAAAACGTTCATTTTTCTTAGTCGTTCTCTCTTGGTAAACAGACAGTTTTTGTGATCATCGTGAGTTATCGTTTTCTTCACGACATTTTGCTTAATGCCTTTACACTTCTTATGATCTTCACCATCCATTCTATACGAGTACAACTTGGCCCTCAAACCTACGAACTCGGAAATCTGTTTTCCTGCTGATTCGTCTTTGAACATACCGATAACTTTCTTGTTCATTCCGGTCTTTAAACCCGAGGGGTGATCTTCAGGGTAATCACTCGTATCGAATCGAACCGCAACGTCTTCGGCCATATCCTCGTAAAAATCTTCTGTTTGTATTTCATATGCCAATGAATCTGTATCGGTGAATAACAATTTAGCTCTATCGCCGTATTTTTGCCGTATAAAATTGTAATGAAAGTCGTACATCAAAGTTTTACATTAAAAACACATGCCTAGGTATATCGGTTTATTATAAAACAACTTCGTCCTTTTCATGTGAACGGCGATTAGATTCTCGTCGAAAATCGTCAGGCGGTCATAATTCGTTTTTGCTGCTAGCTTGATAGCTTCCTTCTCGTGACATACCAATTTTATATCTACATGATTTTCGATCCTTTCAAGAGTTTTTCCAAAGACACTATTGTTCATCAATTTGAAAAAGTCTTTCTCAAAGTTATTAGTGGCACTCGTTCTCAAGTTTGTGTTCAAATCTACATAATATTTCAACCAAGGGCTTTCTTCGAATAGTATCCCTCTATGAATTTTTACGATTTTCAACCCGAGACTTTCGTACAACTTCAAATTTTCGTAATGTACCACGTACTTCTTTTTATCGTTCAAGTTCGGATCTGTACCCAACGCCCCTCCACAGATATGACATAAAGTAGTTTCCTTAAACTTTTTTCGGTCATCTGGAGTAAATATCATCTTCTTCGGAAATTTAAACTGATTGTATATTCGTTTTATAGTCTCTTCGAGACTTTCTACGAATTTTTGACCGATATCGTCGTCTTCGCTTTCGGCCGTGTACGTTACAGGATCTTGTTGATATAATATATCGTCGAAGCATTTTATGTAATAACAAAACGAGCTAGGCGTGTGTTTTTGGTATTTATCGGTGTAAGACACGCGAGGATCTGGCTGGCAAGTGGCTATAGGTTTGATGAAAGATTCGAAATCTGCATAAACGATAAAGGGAACTCTCATCGACCTATTATAATTTTTAAAACTTAACGTACTTCCCGGTTCTGGGACTTCTATTTTTTGAGCGGCGTTTTGCAAACAGTACTCGGAATGTTTATTAAACGCTTCTATTTTTGTATAACCGTTTAAACATCTTCTACAATAGTGCATTGAAGTATGGGATTTTTCTGTACGTGAAGCCATCAATCTGTTGAAATTCTTTATCCAACAATAATGTTTCTTATCTCCGTCGGAAATAAGCAATAGTTCAACGATAGAAACTTCATCGTCTCGTTGATTCGACACATAAATTGGGAATACTATCTTATTTTCATAACCGAATACGTCAACGCTGATATTATTATTTCTTTCAAACTTGCTTATTATATTAGCATCTGCAGCAACCGGAAATTCGATACCGCTCCAATCGAGTTTCTGGGATTGTTTGATTAGTTCTTTCGTAATTCTGTCGAGATTTTTGCCCGTTGGATTTAACGCTCTAGTAATGCACCACTTGAAACATTGCTCGTCATTATTCTTCATGTTGATAATAGCCTTTTTGCTAGATAGTTCTGTAGGCAACGGAATGTAAGAACTGCCTTTCAGTGGTTTATAAACAGCAGTATTGACATCTAACTTTACAACATTCACGAATCTCCAATTACTTCCCCGCATCTGGAAACTGGCCATAGTCTCTGGGATCTTATTGATCGCATTATCGTATATTTCGTTAATATCGGTAGCATCTAAAATAACTTCAGTTTTCGAGACGAATGGAACATTCGCGGATTCTTCTTCTCCAGATTTCATATCAACGCGCTCCATGGTACATGTAAGAACGAGTTGAACCTTGACCTGACGATTTCTTGACAACAGACTAAAAACCTGCGGTCTAACGGCGTTAAGAAAAGACACGGCATCGATTCCAGAAGAACCATCGATAGTGTATTGTTTAGTGAATCCTTTAATAGCCGATGCAGTCTTTCGAATTTCGAACTTCTTTGTATTGATTTTAGCAAAGAGACTCTTTATTTTCGACTTAAACGATTCCAATCTTTCGTTCACAGGTTTCTTTATTTTAGGAGGTATGTAACTAATTAACCAATCCGCAAAAGAATTAATATTCGACCTAACCTTAGTTTTCAACTCGCTGAGAACTTTATTTGGCTTGGAAACGAACTTGGTCGGAGTAAGAATTGGGGTTCGAATATCGGGAACTGGAGAGTCGAGCAAGTTTTTATCTTTGCTCATAGCAGCAATCAGATCCGCTTTTCGCAGTTTCCAATATCCGACCATGCCGCTCCGTTTTGCCATGACTCTCAATTCTTTTACAGTTTTCAACTTGTAGTCCATTCCTTTATATATACATATATATATTCATTTCTTTAAGTGTTGTTTAAGAAAAACACAAATATTTATTTATGTTCATGAAAACAAATTATTTTTTCCCAAAATCTCACAGCTCATTCACAACGGAATCGATAGTTTTGTCGTTAATGCTATCGTACACCTTAATTTTGTATCTATTTCTCCATACTTTTCCATTATACCATTGTATTATTGGTGCGTTTTGCCCGTGCGCCTTAGCTGCTTTGTACATCGACGGATACACGACAACATCACCGGTTTCTAGGTCTAAGATTTCTACTTTTCTCGGCTGATTTCTGATATACCTCGTTCTATCATACGCGCCTTCCTGGTAGTTTCTTTTAAGTATTCGTTCTTTCCGATATTCTTTCCAGTATCCTTTCTGATATTCTATCTGATATGCTTTCCGATATTCTTTCTGCTGCTCTTTCTGCAGTTCTTGCCTTTGTCGTCTCTCTAGTTTCTCTAGTTTCTCTTTTTCTGAGACATCGCGAGCAAGAATCTCCATTGCGCTCAATAGAGCTATAAGCTCGGGCTTGTTGAGATGAGCACAACCCTTAACGTTGTGCTGGACCAGTAAGCTTCTCAGCTCTGGAAGTTTCATCTTCTTATTACTAATATAAGTAAACATCTCTTTATGTATGTTTAAGAAAAAAAGAAATTTTATTCATAGCCTTCACCCTTAGCATTTAGCATTTAAATCGCGGCGATTTAAGACGAGCTTCTACCGTAGACGACGTTTAGCTTCTGTCCGTCCGATTGAAACTCCAGCAACTTGTCCGAAATTACGATAGCATAAGCTTCGGTTTCGGCCGGCACTGCCGTATTAAATATAGCTTTGATCTGAATATCGACGACAGACGATTTTAACCGTTCAGATTGTTTGCTAACGTCGAAAATCATTAGCGGATATAGTTCTTTATAATCACTCGGTGTTATATTACTCTGCGTTATCAACTGATCCATTCCGTAGAATTTTTCGCTAAACGTTGCCGCGGCTCGGTACGCTCTCGAGAATTGTTGATTAGGAAACGATAGGTTGTAGTCCACAGCCGGGTATCTTTCCTGATTCATCATCACGTACATGTTCTTAAGATCGCAATGGTCGAAGATCGACGGATTAGCTTCTTGATTCCCGTCACGACTTGTCTGAAATCCTACTATTATATACCTCGGTTTTTCCGGAGATGTCTTGACACTAAGTCTCCAACTGAAAGTAGTCGACTGAGGAACAGTTATGGTGTCGCATTGACGAGCGCGATAGGCGACGGCCAACGAGGCTTTCGATTCGATCGTTTTATATAACTGCATTTTTTCCATATCGGATGGAATAACGTGAGGCATAAACCACGATATCTTTTCTATTGCAACTTTTCCAGCCGCTGCATCGTGACCTCTAAAAATAGCATCGTCGTCGGCTTTGCGTACTAACGTTAGCGTATACTATGTTTCAAACCGTAAACAATCTTGTCGTAATCATCGCAAAAACCGAAGATATGCTTTAATGCAACTATGAAGCTGAACGTTCCCTTAGCAGTTGGTTTTCGAATAAGATACTGTTGTCTGACCGCAAACCCCGTGTTATCGGCGAGAACGGCCGTTGCACCACTGTCTTTATACCACAGCTGATTTAAACCTTGTGCCAGTTGAAAATCGTTTGGGTATTTTAGCAATCCAAGCATCGTGGTAGCTTGACCCGGGTGAAATAACGTTTCTATTTCTTGATTCGATAGAGAATACGATATTTGGCTAAAGAGATGCATTAGCCCGTTATTCGTAACAGCCACTGCATCGGCATTAACGTATGCGGTGTTATCCGCTTTAGTCAGTCTTCCTTCGAATAGCAAATAGGATTCTGAAGGGTGGCTGAATAAATCTTGGAGTTCAATGTTTATACGAATCTCACCCGTTGTGTTTAGATTCGTTCTCGCAGTAGGTTCGTACTCGTGAAATTCGTATCGTTCGATACTCTCGTCCGTCAAAGGTTGTTCCGTGAATCTTAGTATATCTGATTGCATTTTTTATTAATAATATATGATTTTATTTTATTTAAATATAAATAACCTATGCAACTTTCAATCCAGCTCCGTTTAAACGTCTAACGAGATCTTGAATTCTAATAGCGCTCTTTGCATTGGAATTCATACCGTGCCCCATCATTAAATTATTTATATTTGTATTCTTCGAACGCGTTCCGTCGTTAATAAGTCTAGTTAGCACGTCTTTACTTTCTTGAGTTAGCAAGTCTTTGCCTTCGTTCAGCTGCGGTTGGAACGCTGAAAGTGCTGGAAGCGCTGAAAGCGCTGAAAGCGCTGAAAGCGTTTGTGAACTTGTAGTCGGTAAATTTTTGGGACTCATAATTTTAGCAATCGCTTTATCGACTAATCGTTTCCCAGCGTCAGCAGCGATAGTTTTACCAACATCCAGCGCTTTTTGCCCGATGTCTTTAGCCGCGTCTTTTCCTACGCTGAGAGCGGTTGACGCTATTTGTTTAGCCGCATTTGACGTAAATAGATTCTTGAAAAAACCCGCAACAACATCGAATATTCCCGCCCCTCCGATAACATATTGTTTCTTATACCTTCTTTTAGCAACTACTAACATTTTTTATATTAATAGCATTATATTTTTATATTCATTTTTATTTATCGCTCCTTGTCTTAGTAACTCGTCGCATATACCAACTATCTCATTTCTCACTCCAGAATTGCCCGCCTCAAAGCTAGCCATTCGCAGAGATAACATTTCTATTAATGCATTAGGATCTTGAGGAATAACGATACGCTGTAGGCCTATTCCTTTACCTTGCGCATTTGACGTCATCGCGTCCCATATCGGTTTAATAATATTTTTATATTTTAAGCTCCTAGAGGATTTTGGTTTACTTGGATTTTTCGGCTGCCTCATAGCATTCGTTACCTTCAGAATCTCGGCATATTCTTCCCGATCGTTTGCATTGAAAATCGACTCGTCCGGTTTGGCCATCGTTAATAATTCCCAAAGTCCTGGAGTTCCTTCGTATATCTTAGGCCTATCGCCTACCGTCACGTTATTGCCGTCGATCGATATAGGACTGTCGCCTATATAAAATTGGCCGGCTTTTGAGTTTATACCGAACGTTGTGTCTACCATCTTTTTATCGGACGCGTATTGCTGCAGGTACTTCACCGCAATATCTCCTAGTTCTAAGGTTTTTATATCTTCTAGACCTACCGGGTCTTCACCGTAAGCCTGTATCGAAGGGTATTGATGTCGAAATAGAAGCGGGAAGCGCCTTTAAAGCGTTAGCTGTCTCTGCAGAGTTTTCTTTTATAGTAGATAACAAAGCCTTTTGTTCTTTTGAAATTGTTGATTGCGAGTCGACTATTGGTTTGTACAATCTCGTTAATTCTCGTTGTAGTCCGATGTCTCCTAATCTCTCGGATAAAAAGTTTTGTCGAATATTCTTCTTCAATTTCAGAAACTCCTCAACGATAAAATCTCTTTTTGCGGGATCGGTTATCTTTAGAAACGACATTATATTTTACTTATATAAGCTTATAGCTATATTTTTTAAACGTAAATTCGAACGTAAATTCCAACGTAATTACGAACGTTGATTTCGAACGTTTAATTTACGTTCCCGTTAAAACGTTCTCGTTAAACGTTAATTTTTCAGTGCTAACTTTGGTTTTATTTTTAATTTTTTCTTTCATATCGTTGAATTTCACAAACTCGCTTAGAATTAGCGAATATTCAATGTCTGAAATATTGTCGTCCACAAGAGCTTTTGAAATAAGGCTACTGATTGTGTTTAGTTTTGCTTCCGCTAACGTTTTGATCTTTTCGTGCTTTGTCAATTTCAGTGCAAGCTTCTTACTAACCTGTCCTCCGATAATAATTAACAATCCTACACCTACTGCCGTACCTGTTGCTATCGCTATGGCCGGAGTTGCAATTACAGTAGCCAGAGCTGCCAGTCCTGAGCTGCTGAGCCCCATCACAGTTACTATCAGAGCGTTGTCGATAATGCTAATCATTCTTATGTTCCTACGATACTTTGTACTTAAGGCGGTCCTTTTATCGCGTTCTTGTTCGATTTCTTTTTGAATTTCGTTAATTTTTTTAAAACGATACGATTGCGCTGAATTTTCCATTTGTTTATATTCCATTATTATTATTATTATTAAGATTTTTTAAATTTAAACGTGGTAATTAATGTAGCATAGCGAATCTTTTTCGTTAATGATAACTACAGAATCGGAATTGTTTTGAATTGTAATTACAATGTCTGCTACATCTTCACAAATGGTTGAGTCTTGCAAGCTACATTTCTTTTCTTTAATCGCCTGTCTAAGCGAGACTAGACAGACTCCCCTAGTTAGTCGAACGCCAAATCCTAGCTCTTGCGAGAACGACGATCTGGGTTGAATTGTGATCGCTCGTTGTGCGAAAATTTCCCAACGCTGTGAGCCCGGTTGTCTTATAGCCCGATTCGTTACTTCTTTAGGAAACCAAAATACTGATTCTGGTCGAGTTCTAACTCTGCTCGGAGAATTGCGTTTTGTTATAAACTTGTGTATTGGCATACCGTATCGCGACATTATATATATTATATATATATTTATATATAGGGCCTATTATAACCTTTACAGAATCATACCAAGTAGGGGTCCAAGGATTGGAATACTAGAAAGTACTTTTGAAATGGGATTGTCGTTTCCAAGAATCAATCCTGAACCATTGACAAATCCAGAACCTCTGCGCATGTACAGTCCTTCTCCTACACCGTCTAATCCAGATCCTGACCATGGTTTCAGGTAAAGACCTGCTGCGTGCGGAACCATCTTGTAGCTTCTTCCTCCTTTCTTTATGTATAAAGCACCTCCATTAACACCCGATCCCATCATTTTGCTAACACCTGTACTCGCTAATCCGCTTAAAGCTCCAGTTGCAAGACTTGGCAGAACCCTAGAAAGAAGAAATTTTCCAGCTGTAGCTAGAAGTGGTAATAACGCTGGAAGAAAACCACCTTCGACTTTCATATTATGGTCTATTTGCGTTTTACTCATTTTGAGCGTAGTACCAGTTCCATTCTGATATGCTTTCGCCATTTTATTAATTTGTGCTCGTGTAAGAGCTAAAACGTGTTCCCCGGATAGATCTCCGTGAGTTAGTCTTATACTCGTTCCTGTCCCTGCCTCAACTGCGCGTTTAATTTTGTCTTTTTGTCCATCCGAAACATTAACTTTTGTATTCGTATATCGACTCATTTTATATATAATTGAAATTAAAAACTTTAATACCCCGATAATTAATTTTCACACTTCTCTAATTTTAAACCTGATCGACAACTCCTCTCCTCGAAGGTTGATTAGTTTTCCATTTTGATCTGTAAGTTTTGTTTCCATAGCCGAAATCGTAAATAGCGTAATAGGAAGATATACTAAATTAACGGGCACTTCTATAATCTTGTATCCGGGGCCTACATTCGGGAAAAAGGAATATATAATGTTTTCCGTTGTTCCGTTAGAGTACGAAGATCCTATTACGTCACTGGTTACTCTCAAACTATTTACGTTCATTATATTTACTATGTTCTCCGATTCGTTATATCCTTCTGAATACACTCGGCTATTAAATCCTAAAACAGTTCTAATCGAGTTCTCGATTGTCATATTAACCTGATAGTTAGCACCGATATCTAATACCGATTTCAAAGTATTGTTGTTCGCTTGTAACGTTATACAGTACGCATCTCCAGTTTCGTCATAATGTCCAGATTGTTTCATGATTCTCTGAATGTGTTCGTTTATATCTACGATTTCGTAACTCCCTTCTGGGATTTCTATAGTAAACCACGTTTTACCATTATCCGGCGAATACACAAATTTGTTGTTTAAAGAATATATATTCGGGAAGGAATTATAAGTCTCAAGATTAACAAGACACATTTCATACTTTTTGTTTTTGTCAAGTTGAATCAGAGGATTAAATTTTGTTCTAATTTGCGTGCTCCTTTCGCTCACCAAAATGCTGAATGACTCTTTAGGCTCCGTGTTACGAGCGATCTTTTCTGTGTTCAGAACTATCTTTTCCAACCGCGCTTCCATTTTATATATATATAATATATATAATATATAACTTATGAAGAAGCTGAAGGCTTATGCTGAAGGCATATAAAATGTATCTAACCCACTTCTATATTTGCCGTTATTCTTTTTACTGGTTAAATCTATCACTACAAATCCGTGCGGACGCTCCCACGCAGTTTTGCACAGTTTTACAAATTCGTCTTTAGGCATATCATCTACGCCTACGTGATCGTTGTATATATTATTAATATTTTTAAGATCTTGACTAAATAAACAGATAAAGTTTGCATTCTCTCTGATGGTCTGTCTAGGCAGTTTGAAGTAGTTTTGTGCGAGGTAAAATGAGTCAACATTACTATGTCTTCCTCTGATGTAATAAGCTTCGCATTTGTTTTGTTTTTCTAATTGTAAATCGTCGAAAATCATCAGGTTCTGCTTGGCACTCAAATCTCTCGGATCGGGCACTTCTTCCGAAGTTTCAAAGAATCGACAGTTCATATCAGATTTTTTAACTATACTTTTAGCCATTTCCTCAACAACTGATATTGGCGATACATTCAGCCTGGCTATCTCGTCTTGACAACCAAACAAATTGACGATTGCTTCTTTAGGCAATTTTTCTTCGAATGCTTTTTTCAGTATTTTATATTCTGGTTGAAAGAGAGATCTTCCAAAAACCTGTAAGTTATCATAATCTAACCATCCTGGATTCAAAAGTAAATTTAATAATACCGTAGTCTTACCGCATCCAGACTTCCCAACGATCAGACCCCTTATACTTCTAGGTAATAATGGGTTATTAAATCTTTTCGATGTCTCATCGTTCCAAGATAAATCTTTAACTTCCATTTCTTTTTTAATTATAAAAATAGTTTTATATTAAAATGTATATGGAACAGATGTATTGCGTAAAGTGCAAGAGAGAAACCGAAATGACAGATATTCAAAATTTCATCAGTAAAAATAAAAGACCTATGATTAGAGCCGTATGTTCCGACTGCGGAAAAACTAAAACTCGATTTCTTTCCACTGCCAAAAAAGGAGGCGATCTAGTTGGGTCTTTAAATTCAGCTACGAAAAATCTAAAACTTCCCTGGGCGAAATTCCCTGGAGAATTGCATCTTCCAGGACATTCGTTTACGGGCCCTGGAACAAGATTAGATTTAAGATTGAATCCTGACGCCTCCCCTAAAGACTGGAGTCAGCCTGTGGACAGAATCCACCAAGCAGCTTATCGTCATGATTTAGCTTATGACCAGTATTCGGATACCGCTGCCAGAAATGCAGCCGACAGAGTAATGGTAAATGAATTAAATAATATAAATAATCCTACATTACGTGAGCGCGTCGAAAGAGCGATAATTAAACCTATTTTGATGACAAAAGCCAATCTTGGTTTAGGTTTAGGTACTTCCGATTCAAAGCCAGCTGTTAAACCGTCTCAAAAATGGACGGATGAACTCGCCGAACAATTGCATAAACCGGTAATACGACATTTTACAAAAAGGAAGGTTTACGTTAAAGGTGTTGACGACACTTGGGCTGCAGATCTTATAGACATGCAGTCCTTCGCGAAATATAACGATAACGTTAAATATTTATTAAGCGTTATCGATATATTTTCAAAATACGGGTGGCTTGTCCCGATTAAAGATAAGAGTGGAAAATCTGTGTTCGATGCTTTCACCAAAATACTTTCTAGTAGCGGACGGAAACCCGAGAAACTGTGGGTCGATAAAGGTAAGGAGTTTTACAATAAAAACGTGAAATCAATTGGAATCCAGTTGTATTCTACTGAGAATGAAGAAAAATCATCCGTTATCGAACGATGGAATAGAACCATGAAGGAGAAAATGTTCAAATATTTCACAGCTAATTCGACTAGGAAATATATCGATGTTTTAGAAAATATGGTTTCTCGTTATAACAACACTAGACATTCTTCCATAAAAATAACTCCAATAAAAGCGAGTATAAAGATAAATGAGACTATTGTATGGAAAAATTTATATGGCGGTTTACACCCAAAACCACCTGATAAACCGAAATTTTCAATAGGTGATAAGGTCCGAATTTCTAAGAAAAAGACGTTCTTCGAAAAGGGTTATACCCCTAGATGGACGGAAGAGATCTTTACTGTGACAAAAATTCAATACACAGATCCTCCGACCTATAAGATAACAGATTACAACGGAGAGGAAATTCAAGGCACATTTTACGAACAGGAGTTACAGAAAACGACTTAGGAAATTTATAGGATCGAAAAAATCATAAAAACACGTGGAAACAAATCTTTTGTCAAATGGGTGGGATATCCACAAAATTTTAATTCATGGGTTGATAATGAAAGTTTGATAAATTTACATTAGAATCTCCATTCGAAACAGTGAGAAATCTCCATTTGCAACCTAATGTTACTACTTACTTATCACACCGGCCCAGCATCCTACTTGTGTTACTACTTATTACACCGTTCCAGAAGCTTAATGTTACTACTACTTGTATTACAAATTGTGGGAAAGCAATTCTTAAGAATAAGCCATATAATCTAGCAGCTCAATTGGCTGTTAAGATGGGTTCCACTGGTTTTTTTTTTAATACTTATGCTAAATCTACTGTTCCTTGACTCGAATATTGTCTATGTATGTATGTATGTATATTGCATATATATGTAAGTATGAAATAAGTATGGACAGTACTGCATGTATGTATATTGTGTATGTATATGTAAGTATGTGTGGATGGATGGATGGATGGATGGATGGATGGATGGATGGATGGATGGATGGATGGATGGATGGATGGATGGATGGATGGATGGATGGATGGATGGATGGATGGATGGATGGATGGATGGATGGATGGATGGATGGATGGATGTATGTATGTATGCATGTATGTATGCATGTATGTGTGGATGGATGGATGGATGGATGGATGGCTGGATGGATGGATGGATGGATGGATGGATGGATGGATGGATGGATGGATGGATGGATGGATGGATGGATGGATGGATGGATGGATGGATGGATGGATGGATGGATGGATGGATGGATGGATATACGATTAAACAGGAAGATGAATTGAATGGACATTGGAACTCTGTATCTAGAAAGTTACATGGTTTCAATAAATGGGAATCTGTTAAAGAGGTCATTCCATGTGAGATCAACCAGACCCTCCAACCTTCAACCTTAGATTTGGCTGAAACTTTTTGCATCTGTTTGTCCACCATTTTTACATCTGTTTGTCCACCACCTGTTCAAGCTCTACAACACTAAGTTAAAAGCATTAACTGTTGTCCCACATGCGCATAGGCCTACTTGCAGCCCAGGATATGCTCCAGTTTACCTGACAGACCAACTTTGAAGACCCTTATCACAATGAAGACATAGAGTAATAATGGAATAAGATTTGTTACATACAGAGTGAACTATATGCAGATAACAGAAATTTAAAATTTTTGCAATTGCTTTTATTGTCTTCAATGCTACCATGCCATGAATATTACAGATTTAAATTGACAACTGCGTTATGTGGTCACTTTTCACCAATATTAGTGGGAAACTATTTGTTTCAACGTTGTACAAAATCACAACATTTTGCAGGGCTATGTGGATCTGTTCCAGAGATACTGGCCTCTGAATATGTCACCAAGTTCAAAATGTGTCGCGAGTGCTTCAAACCACCCCTCCATTACCCTCAGCCATACAATGCAGATACATGGTGATAGGCTTATGACAATTTCTATATGATGTAGGCCTACCAACGTATCAAACTACCAAAATAGCTAAATTACAGCCAAATCTGAGATAGGTCACATACAGCCCCTCTGTGATTTCACAAGGACTGACCCTTGTGAAACCTCGAAAAATAGCTAATATTCAGCAGAGCATCACTGCTGATTGCTTCTGAGTACCAACATCAAATTTATATATCCAGACAGCTTATGGCATGCACTTTTCAGAAATATGAAGCACAGATAAATTCCAGTTCTCCAATTTCCCAATATCAGCTGGTGAAGTTGACCCCCATTCATCAGTTTGACCAAGATTAGCATGTGAGTATGAATTCATTTGCAAATTAACACCACAGTAAAGTACATCCGGTAGGAACCCATTACTTGTTATTTCAAAATATGAAGAGATTAAAATGTTGTTACTACTGCTTTTCCTCATATTGGTCTGGCAAATTCAAGAAAATACAGTTTGCAATTTCTGAGACTGCATATTGGCAGCTGTATTGTAAAGCCTGTACTCAAGACACAGTCATTATAACAGGTCCAGTAGGTCGCCAACAACTTTCTGAATACAGCAGTGAAAACCTCAAGCCTCTATCTGCTCTACTTCTTGACTTATTTCATGTTGAATATGGCTTCAGAGAACATTTCGCGAAATCGGATCCAAATTTCCGACTATTCCACCTCACTTTTAGATGGTATATATCTCGGTCAAATATTTGAATATTTGAATATTTGAATATTTGAATAAAATTTGGCATTTGTGCCAATATGGTGGCCAAACAGAAGAAAATATTTTCAGCCATATCTAAAGTTGAAGGTGTGAAAATGTTTTAAAAACTGGTTGATTTCACACGGAATGACCTAAACCTAAACCTGTGGCTTGACAGATTGGACTTGCATCACATTATTAAGAAACGTCGCATGATGTTCTATTGGCGAATAGTTCGTTCAACATTTAACCTTCTTCAAAATATTTTATGGTGTTACTTTGGAGAGCATTTCCTTCATGATTCCGAACTCCTTGTCATTTCGAATATCAAATATTGTCTCACAACTGCCATTTACACCACAGTAGTTTTCTTAGTTTGTGCGTTTGGAATTGTGTTTAATTTTCGTAATTTGTGCTTTTGAGGTTATGTTTATTTTTAATAGTTTGTGCTTCTTAAAATTCGGTTTATGCAGCGTGTATGTTTTACTACTGTGTAATTTGACTTGTTCTTTTTGCCTTCGAGCGTAATAAAGTGCTCATCGGCTATTTCACAACGGCTGTATGTATCACAACAATCTATGTATAATGCAACATTTGCTCGGACTCAACTTCCGCTCCAGATAAAATGCCTCGGACACTAAGTTCCGGCCCAGATTAAAAATTCTGAACGCTAACTTCCTGTGAACAAAATATTTTGCGGACAAAAGCAAACATATCCAGACAGACACAGACTGACTGCCATTTAGCGTGGTTTGCATAAAGAAACAGTGGCGTCCACTGGCGAAAGCCTTGGGAACAGTTTGGACACGCTAGATAAACGATATATAATCTGACTCTAACAATGGTCTTCGTGGACCAACGGTGAAGCAGGATGCCTTCGAACCGAATGGTCTCCGGTTCAAACCCTCTTAACGCCGGTATTTTTTTAATTACTTTATTTTTTGGTCGGAGAACGCGCAGGATCTTCAATAGAGAAGCGGAACACAGGAGCAATGAGAAACAAGGTGGAACTCGAACACACAGACACGCACACAGAGCACAAGCACACGTCACCGGATGACTCTGGCACAGACACCAGAGCATTACTCCCTGTTGCATGAACAGTTGTTAATTAAAGGAAGCTCGTAAAGTCGTTCATCCCAACCGTCCGTTCATTCATTCAGTCATTACAAACGCACCGGATAACTTTGACCCGTTAAACACACACCGTGTGTGTGTATGCATGTATGTATACATGTATGTATACATGTATGTACTAAATAAAACCTGAAGCTCCTATTATGCTGCTGAAGCTCCTGCTCCTGCTGCTGAAGCTCCTGCTCCTGCTGATGAAGCTCCTGAAGCTCCTGAACGAAGCATTTGCACCTCTGATGCGCATCTGCACTGTTTATCAATCAATCAATCAATTAGTCAATCAATCAATCAAAATGTGCCAGCGGGCCCCCGTTTGTACTACTTTCGATTCAGCGTACCTATAATCTAATATATCGCCGTCAGTTTCTCATTCATTCATTCATAACGGACATTTGTATAGCGCCTCTTCAAGGAGAACTACTCAGAGGTGCTCCCGACTCCAGCACGGCTGAATAGAGCGGCCTTCAGGTGAGAAAAAAACGTGGAAGAAACGGTTCTGGGAAGCAAGCGGAGCGATAAGGGAAGGCTATTCCAGGTTAGAGGGCCTACCACTGAGAAAGCGCGATGCTGCCTGGTAGAGGTACGGGCAAAAGGAACATAGACCAGGCCCTGCTCAGACGAGCGAAGGATCGAGAGCCACGCGTGCTGAGTACGGGGCAGCAGAGATCGCGGAGATAGAGCGGAGCAAGATCAAGCAAGCAGCGCCAGACTAGAGCAGCCAATCTATACGTAATACGCTGCTCAAGAGGGAGCCAGTGGAGAACATTAAGCATATAGCTCGAGACATTGCCAAATACATACTTTAACACTCAGTGTTGGCGATCTTGTTTGACAGGTGGAGGGGGCACTTTAGAAATGATCTGGTGAAAAAAACAGTTTTGACCTGAATTGATCAAGAACGAGGTCAACATTTTTTCTCGCGCGATAAAATTCAGTCTAAAATTTCCTGACCTTTTTTGGTGTTTCTTCAAAATTTGGGGAATGTATGATGTGCCCCCCCCCACTCTAAAAGGTGGGGTTCTTGTCCCCCTCGATCCCCCGGGATCGCCGCCCATGTTAACACTACTTACTATCTTACTAACGCGTCCTTTCCTCTGGGCAGGTTGACTGCCGACTGGGCGATATGAGGTGCACGCTTACACAGCCAGGTTCTATCGGGACGCGACGCTAGCCAGCGTCGGCTCTGTTAGCTGCCATTGGCTGTCGTCGGGCTGTGTCTGCATGCATTCTTCAGTCGGTGGGCAAAGTGGTCTGACACCAACGGTAGATTTACGGTAGTAGTCATCACATTTGTTTTTGTTGCTTGCGCTCCTTTTTGCAAAAACGCCACTGTCAACGTAAAAAAGGCCCAACAATGGCCCAGCGAATTTTTACGAATTTTTACGAATTTTAAAATAGGCCAAACCATTTTTCCGAATTTTAAAACCGAAAGTCACGGATTCTCGAACTAGGGTTAAACAATAATGAATATACAATATAACATTATGTAGGCATCTCTCTCTCTCTCTCTCTCTCTCTCTCTCTCTCTCTCTCTCTCTCTCTCTCTCTCTCTCTCTCTCTCTCTCTCTCTCTCTCTCTCTCTCTCTCTCTCTCTCTCTCTCTCTCTCTCTCTCTCTCTCTATCTCTCTCTGTCGCTATATATATATATATATATATATATATTGCTACGGTTGATGAGTTTAGGACATTGACTGGACATTCGAATGGAGTGTCCGATGCATAATTATTATGGAATGCTAAAAATCAGGGCTCGAAGTGGGAAACAAGAGGTGCCGGTATGGCTAAAACAACCATTCCAACCATTCTCCTCCCCTCCCCCTTCCCCTCCCCTCCCCCTTCCCCTCCCCTCCCCTCCCCTCCTCTTCTCTCAACCCTCCCCTACCCTCTCCCCTCCCTTCCACCTCCCCT